>CM052217.1:9889852-10159595 GCA_028454225.1 Lasioglossum leucozonium | reverse complement strand
TTGACTCGCCCGAGATTGGAGCTGCCAACCTCGTCGGAGCGGACACTCGACGTACGGTCTAGGGGAATTTACGCTAGTGGCGCCAATTCCCTACATCACAGCCAAAACCCGGCCATGAGCACTCTCCTATCCTCTCTGGTATATATACTCTAAATATGGGGAAAAAGTATGTAACCAATTATAATTAACTAGTTACTAAAAAACTCGAAAACTATTTATATAACTACGTAGCGTTTATTAAAAAAAGTAAAACTGTTACATTAGTATTTACCCACAACTATTTTGCCACACTTGACAATTTTAGCTAAAATATAAGTCTCGTTGAGCGTGACTTTGGTATTAGTTGAGTCGAAATCCGCCCACCATGACTGTGTCCTGATTGGTGGAGAACATTTTCGCAAAGGGAAAAGTTCAAACCATGGATAATATGGATATCTATATTTTCCGACTTTTACAGAATATCCTGTATATTTACCACGTACACGCAAGATTACGAAAATGACGTACATCAAATATATATGATGAAGAAGAATAGAATACAATGAATGAGAATAAGAATGAAAGAGAATATGCGTAGATTATGATAAAGTAAGATACAAAATATGAATAGTAGTAGAATAGCCACGGTATATAAGAGAAGGGTTTGATATACAAAGTAGCACTAAGTAGTGAGAATGAAAAGAGATAAATATATTGTATAATGACGTGTGTATGTAGTTACAAGAGTAATATTCCGAGAAGGGAGGAGAGAGAAAGCGGTTAAATGAAGTAGTGACGGCCTAACACGATAGTGTGTGAAAAAACTGAGGAAGAATATATTTAATCTTCCTCATTGCGTTTATGGTATGTTATATATTTATTATACGTATATATATCTATATATAATTTCGTAATACAATAACTAAATACATATATTATACTAACAGACTGAATACTGATGTAAATATATATATTTACAAGGTATAACCAAATGTTACTTAAAAATGCATGTTACAGATGGTTATTTATAATTTACTATAAATAAGGAGATTTTAATGTAATAATTTATGTTATAAAATGGATTATTTAAATTTTAACATTATTCGGAATATTGTAAAATTTATCCAAATGGTACTTATCAAATTTTGGATCTTTCAAGGTGACGTGTTTCCAATATAAAATCTCTCCTATTAGCACCGTAAAAGCTAAAAAATAACCAACTGTAATAGCAATAAAAGCACCCTGCAATTTATGAAGATTAACCACTGCCTTTTCAGATTCAGTTTCTTGTCGTATTTCTGTGATTTTTGACCACTCCATAACATCACTCAACCACTTTTCAACTAATCCAGTTTCTATTATGCGCCTTATCTAGAAATATCACTGTTAATTATTTCTATAAAGTATTGTGATATTTAATATTAAAAATAAACCATACCAAAGTATTAACACGTGGTTTCAGTGGTGAGTTCTTCTCCATACCAAGCGCTATGGGCATATTTACTGCACATTCTTCCATTATATGCAAATTGTGCTTTGATGTCGTAGTTTTTGAGATTCCTTTATCCACTTGTTCTTTTTCATATATTTGTTTTTTAACACGAGCATTGCGAAGGAAGTAGGAATTTTCGTAATAACAGAAAGATCCATTTGCTACCCTTTCAATAGCTTCTTCTTCACTTACAATCAATTGAAATTTCTTACCAACTTCTTGACTATTTGAATCTGATGATATTAAGAAAAACTCTTTATCTTCTTTATTCCATCCTCCAACTTCTATAGAACTCTTGGCCAATTGTGCCAATGAATTGATAGTGACTCTAAATTAAAATTACCAATATCAGTTGTTAATGGAACAATTTTTAATAATACCAAGTTCTAACAAAGTAGTAACATTCACCTGGCAAATGGATTTGCAAGAGTTGCAGTCATGCTACCTCGATAAGCAACTGCAACTAGAATGCTATAAATCCACCACCATCCGATAAATATTCTTAATGCCCAAGAATTGGGCAAGTTTGGTAATGAAACTTGAAGCAACATGCCATAAGTATATAATAGACTGTTCTGTATTTCGGTAAACAAATACAAACCCTTTCCTTCCTTTTCCATGGTTGTAATTTGAACATACATTTGAGTTTTGTATAAACCTATATATTTCTTGTAGGATAGTGATAAGATATGAAATGCAATACCTCCCAAGATTAAAGTACAAAGTAGAGCAATCCAGGTATAAAGCCTAGAAATTTAAATACATATATCTATTATATGCTATTTACAGGGCTTGAAACAGTTGAAACAGTTTCGAAGATAACTGTCTGAAACTATTATACAAAGCTACGAAGAACCTTTATTTCAAATAACTGTCTATTTAAAAACTGAATTGAGTTTTCATTATCTTTTATCAATTAACATTAATTGAAAACGTGTATTTTTTCTTTGAATTTGTGGAACTTACTTTTTTTTAATTGCATATTATTTTGGAGGAAGTTAAGCATATTTCCTTTATTAGTAGTCAAAAATATTTTCAGATTCCACTTTATCAAGGGTAAGGATCTTATAAGGAGAATTACGTTTCAAAAAGCCTTTTAAAATGAACCGTTAAATAAATATGAGCAAATCTGTACGACGTTGTGCGGGCGAGAATCTTCCACCAAAACTTGACGACAAATTCTGACTGATCTGAATCATCCGTCTTGCCCTGACCCATCTGTTTCTGTGCAAAGTTTGCAGTCACATATTCATACCAAACTTTGCCTTCGTGAAGAGGGCAGGACGGTCGCGCTAAGAGCGGGTCTAATCTTGCTCTATGAGTAAATACGTAAAACCATAAAAACAACTGGTTTGGATCCGATATAAGAACCGCAATCGAAAAAGATATCAGCTGGACAGGTTCTTCGTAACTGTTTCAAGAACCGAAACCGATATTATAACAATTTTCTAGCGCTGATTATTTATATTCATCTCTAATTGCACTTACTTAAAAGGAAGTATTAAAAGCTTCCATGAATTTTCTGTCAAAGACTCTGGTGTTAGAAAAGTGAGGCATTCAGTATTATATGGAATGCTCAAGTCAAAATAATTTAAATGATGCAATGTATAATGTAAATCACCCAAATAAAATGCAGCTTTTCCTTGCATGGCTTCATTTATGAGACCTGTGGTTTCATTAACTTCTGTCGTTCCCCATCTTTCAAACGCTATGTTGTGTGGCATATAATACTTTGGTTTGAAATTCATGGCTTTCGAGATAGTCTGTATTAACTGAAATGCAATATTAATGTAAATATAAGCTGGTAAATGGTTCTTCTAATACATACTTCAAATTCTATTCCTAAAGCCTGTGTATTATTGTTCGGTCTTTTATTGTAATAAGCTCTTGATCTTTCTGTTACTGATGGAATGTGCTCAAAAATAGCTACTCTAAAATTCAAATAGAAATAGAGTTAGTTCATTTTGCAATGGTAATAACAATTATACTTATCAGTTATCTCTGTACCAACCTTAAATGTTTTTTTTGTAGATTTAAAATTGTTTTTGTAAAATGATTTACACCATACTGCAATTTATTGTGGTACCAAGTGTCTATATATTTGATAGAAGAATATCTTTTTCCTCGAGAAGGAAAGTAGACAGTGTATAGATCAATTTTTTCCTCAAATGTGTTTTCACCGAATCGGTGGTTATATGCATTATATTGTCGTATAAAGATTACATTAATTATCCTATTCCAAATGTAGTATAAATTTGGTTGAAATAAACGGTCGTCATACAAAAACAGAAATAATCCATATGTATCAATTAGACGTTCACTAAAAATTGTTAAAGCAAAATGAATTTGACTGCTTGGTATTTGAGTGCTAAGTTCGATAAGATTAGTTATCTTGTAAAATTACGTAACCATATTTTTAACAAGTATTTGTTTAAATATTTTTCCATATGCTTACTTCTCTGTGTATTTTAAAAATTCAGCTGTTAGAAAACCATTAGCAATCAGTATAACATATGCATTACAGCCGATTGCCTTACTATCGTTCAAAATTCTTCTAATTTGTTTCCTCGGTCGTGAAAACTGTTCGTTATCTTGTAAAGTAATCTACGATAATAAATCATGTATATTCTAAAATCGAAAGAGGCTGCATTTATTATCTTACCTCGTACTTTGATATTATTGAAGAACTTTGGACATGCATGATATCCACGAGTGTTCGATAAACGGAATCGGTAACGAACACAATACAGCTTGTTTGTTCCATAATTTCCTCCACAATTTTTTCAATAACTAATCTCAAGTTTTCGTCGCTGTTCTCCCATTCATTTTCTTTAGAAAGTCCACTGTGAAATATTACAGATAAATTAATCAAAAATTTATTCTGATCGTATATTTTATTGAAAGTGCAATGTTGCATTTAAATTACACTTTTCTTTTCAGTATAATTTACATACTTTTTTTTAAATATAGAGACTACAGTCGCAAATAAAATGAATATTACTTATGTACTTGTACTTAAGTTTATTTATAATTTTCACATTTTTGTCATCATTTTAATAAGTGTATTTTAGAAATGCATTATTGCACAATCGGGAAGTGTATAATTTATAAATAATTATTACTTTCTACCAGCTACTAGAATGATTTTCAGGAACAAAATAAAGAGCATCTCTTCTCTTTAGTAGCCGATTATGGATTGATTGAACAACGGTAGAATGGAATATTCAATCATCTAATTTACGGAGAAAATTAAGAGCATCGATAATGGAAATACCAGTTAACAATAGCTGTTGTGTCTATACTGCTAAAATGTATTTGAGGGTCAAGTTTATTTAGATGTTAGATTGTAAAACGATATTGTGTGCTATGAATTGTACGAGCCACATTAAAACCATATTAGTTGTATGAAAAAGTATCTGTCAATAACAAGGGATCAATGACCAGATGAATAATAAATTGCCATGTCATTATGCAGAGGCGAGCTAATTATATTCAACCACGAAAATACAGGAAGTGTTTTTGTTAAATTTTTCTACAGTAGGATACACAGTTATATACTCACATAATTGATCACACACACTTTAGATCAGAATAACTTTTTTATAAATGGACCAAGCGACTTAAATTTCTCTGTAAGGCTAGAAGGATTAGTTTAGTAAATTGAAGTCGTTTGGTTCATTTATAAAACAGTTATTCTGATCTAAAGTGTGTGCGTGCGTGTGATTAATTATGTGAGCAACTGTAGTACATTAGAATCCTGGATACACGCATTTATTTTATTTTTAATTTCATTTAACTTTATTCAAAGCTTTATAAATTTACTGTTCCATTTGATTTGTTTAAAACAGAGTGGAATTCCCTGTAATTTAAAATTATTCAGGTACTCAAGATAACAGTGAAAGAAGATTTATCCAAAAATAACTTTGTTTTATCTATATGCTATCTTTAGTCCATAGTTCAAAAATGTTCTAGAATTATAATACAAGCAAACAAAAAAGGTTTTTGTTTTACCTTTGCCTATTAATGATAATAACAATTCTGTTGATTTTATTCCCGAAGTTTTTGTTCTTTCAAGGAAGTACAACATTTTTGGTTCATCGTGCGTTAATGTTTACTAGGCATTTGTTGTAACAATAGCTGCATTTAAATTTCTATAAAAATAAGTTGAAATTTCTTGAGCTTTAATTAGAAATGTGATATGTATATTACTCAAAATATGTGTATACGATATATAGTAATTATACGTATACACATTATACAGTTAATAAAACCTATTTGTTAAAGTAATCTTTAATTTTTTCGTTTTGACCATCGAAGAGTGTCTTTTCGAGATCTTTTATTCACTGGTTCGGATAATCTAGGCCTACTGTACATGTAAAATTCCATTAAACTCTACATGTCACTTTCTCGAAGTAAAACATTAAAATCGTTGTGTCACGATCCATTACCGTTACATTATGCATAAGCAATCCGACGTTCATGAAAATTCGACGAGTCCGATAATAGAGCACATCGCGTGCTTTGCGACGGGCCGATATCTACCGAAGTCCACTCGTCGCCGACGAGGTGAACGATTTTATCGGAAGCTTATTCCATTCACATTGTATACATGATGTTTACATACTCAACGGTAACGTCGTCAGCTATACATTTCTTCTTAGCTTTCAGTTCTTAGCAAACGTTTGAACGTACAGGTGATTCGGTCCATGAGTTTGGTAAAAATGAAGTGCACGATAGCTGACATGCCAAAGGGCCCGCTGGACTTTTATAGGAAACGCGCAACATTTAACTGGAAGCTACTAAAGCTAAATTTGGACGGAGAGGACTACGTGGACTTCCAGGTGAAGAGAAAGAGGTCAATCTAATTAATTATACATTTTTTGATTTTTAATTAATTGGAAATTTTTGCTATCCATTAGAACACTTTGTGGGACTTCATACGAAAGACACCGATATTTGAAAGACTCGCTTCCCCGACGTTAGATGACGAACGAAGAGTTTGTAATGCACGGATCAGGGCGTTAATTGATAACAACATTGCAGTAAATGTTACTCTCATTTGTTAGAAAGGCTAAAGCAAGAATTACACAGCTGATATTTTATTTTTCTAACAGGATCCAATGACTCACAGGCATTGGTTCAATGTGATTTTCCAATACGATGCCTCAATACCCATAAAAATGGGTGTAATGCAAGGCATGGTGCCATCTGCAATGTTTGCTTTAGGCACAAAAGATCAATATGATATCGCAGAGAAGCTCCAAGAAGGTCATGTAAGTACATAACAAAAAGAATTTTAGTGGAAAATGTTTTACATTGTGAGTACCCGCTGTAAGCAAATTACATCCTAATTTACTTCCGGACTTAAGAATTCATTTTTAAAGTACTAAGCTGATACATACGTTCTATAAATGTTATTTGGATTTGTATTAACAGAATTATTCTTAATAGTACACAAGCTGTTTTGCGCTAACAGAAATATCTCATGGAACAAATGCTAAGGGCATTAGAACTACAGCAACGTACGATGCACAATCAAAATGCTTTATCATGCATACTCCGGACTTCGAGGCTGCAAAGTGTTGGGCTGGTGGTTTAGGTGATTAGTAAAGAGAAAACTCGGAAGTGCTTTCTAGTAAATAATATATATATATATAAACAAATTATACTTTCAGGAAAAACTGCAACACACGCTATCATTTTTGCTCAGTTGATCACACCTGATAAACAAAATCATGGTCTCCACACGTTCATTGTACCCATACGAGATCCAAATACTCATCTTCCTCTACCAGGTGTGATTGTTGGCGATATGGGCGAAAAACTTGCGTTAAACGGTGTGGACAATGGTTTTGTAATTTTCGATAATTATCCAATTCCTCGATTGTGCTTATTGAATCGAACATCCAGCGTTACAGATGAAGGACAGTATTTAACAAAAGTAAAAAATGAGAGCAAAAGATTTGGTAAGTGGGTCCTTCTGTGCGTTACAATTTTATGAGAAAATTATACATTGGGATTTGTGCAGGTGCATCATTGGGCGCATTATCATCGGGTCGTGCTACGATTACATCTATAACCACAAACATTGCATCTGTTGCAATAATAATTGCGATTCGATACTGCGCTGTACGGAAACAATTTGGGCCGTCGGAATCTGAGGAATGGCCAGTTCTAGAATATCAAGCACAGGTATTTAGTGTAATCAAATGAAACGACTTCAAATAAACATTGTTGCATATTTAAAACTTATCGTGAACGCGTAGCAATGGCGACTGATCCCACACTTGGCAGAAATATACGCATTAAAAATCTTCTCAGCTACGTTTATATATCAGATGTCTGAGTTCCAACTTAATCTAACGAATGCTATGAACGAGGATAACATTGATAGCCAAGGTATGGAAATCCATGCGTTATCTTCTGCAGCTAAACCGCTCTCTTCATGGACTTGTCGAGATATTATTCAAGATTGCCGAGAGTCCTGTGGAGGCCACGGATACCTGAAAAGTATGTAAATTTTAAAGCTGGTACATGTGAAAGATTCGTCATTTTAATTATATGTTACTTAAAATTTATTTCATAATAGTGTCACGCTTGGGACAATTAAGGTCTGAAAATGATGCAAGTTGTACGTACGAGGGGGAAAACAACGTATTAATTCAACAAGCCAGTAATTGGTTACTGAACCAATGGTCAAATATGCTCAATGGAAAGTCTGTTAATTCTCCTGTCGGAACAGCATCTTTCATAAATGATGCTAACAATATTTTGATGAAAAAGTTTAAGCAAACAACGATTCAAGATACATTAAAAACAGAAAGTATGAAGACAACCTTTTAAAATTGTATGTAGCTCGCTCTCTCTCTCTCCGTTCAAGCAAAGCATAGTTTATCATTTACAGATTTACTCTCATACTTCCAATGGCTAATCTGTTACTACTTGAAAAGGACTTACAAAAGAACGCAATATTTAAAAAGCGGTGGCAACGATGATTTTGAAATTAGGAATAATATACAAGTGTTTTTCGCACAAACCTTGTCCCTGATATATGCACAGGTAACGTCAAATATATTCAATGGTAAAGAATTCCACTTATATTAACATCAGTAATATTTCTTTCGCAGCATGCTGTACTAAAATACTTTGTAGAACGTATTCAGCATCCTTCATGGAGACCCGAAGAACGCAATGTATTAACAAAGTTATGTTGCCTTTATGGTGCTGTCGCTTTAGAAAAGAGATTGGGAGACTTTTATGCTGGTGGTTATGCAACTCCTAGGAGTAACATGGAGAACTTCCTGCGAAACGGCATCATAATGTTGTGTAAAGAATTAGTTGATGATGCTGTAGCTTTAGTTGACGTTCTAGCACCACCAGATTTTATCATAAATTCACCATTGGGAATGGCAGATGGCGAGGTACATAAATATATTTTTGTCTCTTACTTTTTGTAATGTACTTCTTTTCTTATAATGTTATTCTGTACACAGATATATAAACATATCAAAGAATGGATGTTTAAAAACAAAGAAAACTTTGAGCGACCTACATGGTGGAACGAAATAACACGATCTAAGTTGTGATATGTATATATATATATAACTAACCTTTTATTATATTTTTATATATATATATTAGGAAAATAAAAAATTTTTATATAATATTCTTACAAAATACGGATGTCAAGAATTCATACAAAATCTTATGCCAGTATGTGCGCGTTTCCCATTGGACAATGATTCTACTACATTTCTGCTACAAATCTTTTCCTACTCTGGTTATGACGGTTATGTCTGGCACGCCTGTCACCACCATTGATGATTCCGTAGTCCCATTCTTTAGGCTTTTATGGCTATGACCGTTATGTAGTAGATATTTGTGACCGCTTTAGCCAATATTTTACTAGAGCTGAAAGTAATAACTCGGGGAATGTCTTTCTCGCATTCCTTCAAAGTGACATCTTTTCAACTCGCGATAATAGCAGTATAATAATTGACATGTACATACTAAAATTACAGTTCGGTGTGTCTTCTGGTTGTAATTAGAGATTTATCTGCTTCTGCAAACCACTCAGTGTAAACCATTTGTGGTTCAATCATCCAAAACTTGTGAAAAGATATAGGTTCTTGAGAGGCGAGATAGGCAGTTGCATAGTCAGACGGACGTGCCTGAAATAAATACATTGGGACATTGAAGTAAACTGAGAACTTAAACCTCTCCGGTATAATTGATGATTACAATGGACTGCCACTATAATAGTCCAACCACTCCATTGAACAGATAAGGGAAAACTCTCTCTTATCTGAGGTTTTAAACTCGGCAGTATTCTGGGTGAAACCATTGCTAGTACCATTATATTTTCTGGTAATTAGTTACATTGGGAAACCCCTTACCGATTTCAACAATATGCTTGACAATATACTTGAAACCTCGTCGAAATCGGTGAGGGGTCCCCTTATGTAAATAATTACCAGAAAATATACATATGCATCTACTTTCTTGTGGATCCAACAAACCATGGAACTATATACAGTAATCGCGCGATCCCTGTCCTGGGTCTTTACTACGATCCCTGTCCAGTGCCTACTCACTCCACCGGCTGTCAACGCCGCGCCGCTTCGCAGGGCGGCGACAATTGATGTCGGCTCGGGTATATCGGTGTGAACACCACTACATTGACACCATCAATCGATTTTACAAATCTCTTAATTTTCATTATTTTTTTATGGGACTTTCACTATCTTATTTCTGGCATTTTTCTGATTAAAATGACACCAAACACGATATAATTTGAACTGTATTAAGTGGTTTTATCGACGATGAAAGTTTCGAAGGCAACGACGAACAGCGTATTGGAAAGAAGAAGACGCGAACAGTCGACGTCGCCGGCACAGTTCACATGTAGAGTAAATATGGGCCAAATTATATCGTGTTTGGTCTTGTTCTAATCAGAAAAATGCCAGAAACAAGCCAGTGAAAGTCCCATAAAAAATAATAAAAAATTAAGCATTTTTAATTGACATTGTATTGTGAGAACACGCGGGCCTTTAAACTGTGCTGGCGACGGCGACACGCTTCGGTCATGCGATCCGTATGTTCGGCTCTCTATTGAAGCTTCGCTCGGCGCGGTCGGCGCGATAGATATCTGAGCGCAGTCATAAATCAAAAAGCATGTCCCTATACGTTCCTTGTCCGTGCCAAACACAGCGTTTAGACAGGGATCGAGCATTTACTGTAGTATACAATAAGTATTGCAAACAGGTCTGATGTGCCACTTTAAATGATGTGGTCTTTGCTGCTTCTTAGAATATTAACCAGACTAGATAATCGTCAGATGCTCGTAAGTGGTTAGCCGAGCGTAGCGAACAATTATGGTATCGAAGAGGTTAAGTACAAAATAGATAACAATGAAAACTGCAATAATAATATTGTACTGTAAATACAATACAGAAGTAATATGCATTTCATACTTGATGAAACAACGGTGAATGAACAGGCTGTACTCCGATTCGTGCCAAGCATGCACCAAACAGATACATATCATCTGGAGTTGTAGAAGATGGACAATCACATCTGCCTGGTTGTACCATCTCATGAACTAGAGGCTTAGATAAAACGAGCCCAGCACCACCTGTTAAGTAGTCATACCCGTACAGTTCGTCCCATAAACGAAAGCCGTATCTTTCCCCAATTGCAAGTGGTACGTAGGGATTGTAGCATGTTAACAAACGCATCAAACGTGCTACGCTAATGTGAAATAAATAAGAGAATTTTAATACCACGGAAATATCCATTTACATAGTAGAAGTAAGTTTACCTAAATATTGTATCGTCATCGCTGATTACAAGCCAATTAAAATTATTTTTCTTTAATATCTTGTCTGCTTCTAGTAAAATATTATAAGTCTTGTCACAGTGTCCATGTGTTGTGTTTGGCACAATGAACGCCTCGGGTAAATGTTTATCTACAACAAAGAATGAGATATTGCCCATGCAATAACTAGTAAACTCGAGCAATATTTAATGCATGTATGATATAATTATAACCGATCGTACCAGCTGCATCACTGAAGTAACCAATGTTTTCGATATATTTTGTCCATAACTTCTTAATCACAGCGATTCTTTTAACATGATATTTTGAACATGTTTTTACAGCAAAATATGCGTTCTTGGAAGACACGGATGAATCCTTTATTCATTTAAACTTCTATTAGTATATGATAAAATGATATAAAATGTCAATAAACAATAGCAATACATAATACATATAGTATGACCAAATTGTTATTTATCTCATCATTTAAGCATGCATTGATGATTACAATATCAAGTAAATTTATAAAGCATAGGGTTCTCATGTAAAGCTATCAACTTACACACGGATGGAAAAATCTGGGATAAGTGGCACAATCAGAACTAGATACAATACACATGTCGGGTACATGTGTCAATCGTACTCCCTGGTCACCATGAAGAACAAACAATGCAAATTCATAGGATGCATCGATTGAAAAGTCTTCCTTGGGTTCTTCCCCTGCAATAAGTTTTTTTACTAGACTGCAAAAGAAAAATACAATTTCTGCATATTGTTCAATGTAATTTATGAATCCATAGGTTCACAATGAAATATGTAAATAAAATACCTATTCATCAAAGCAGATGTTATTGCAAAACCTGAAGCTATGTGTGGATATTTAAGTTTTTTGTGCTTTGCAAAATGATGTATAATTGTTGGTTCATGATCATATAATGCATGACCAATCCATAAATCCTATAACGAAAAGTTCATAAAATAATAATTCATACACGTAATCCATTTTTTTTATAATAGGAGAACCATACCTTATGATGATTATACTTGGAAAAAACATTTAATAGTTTACTTAATCTAATTACAGTAGTTTCCAAACAAAAAAAAAACCATTTGGAAGTTTTATGTGTAATTAGTAAATGTTCCAATAGCGGTAGTATCGTCCATGATCCATTAATATTCAACTCGTGAGATAAAACTATTTCAGGAGGATCCTAATACAATCAAAAAGTCGTAACTTCTAATAAACTAATATTTGTAATAAGTGAAAGTGTACCTTATCAAGGATATCAGCTTGTTCGGTAATATCTTTTTTCAAAAGTTCAGCATGTGCTATATGATAACCATCCTTTTGACTCAAGACAATAAATGTTGTATCACTAGGAGCTGTAAAGAAAAATAAATTGTTGATGTTGTACTTATAAAATATTTAAATAACATATTCTAACATGAAGCTTACCTAATATACTTGTACGACTTGTCCCAAGGCATAGAAGAAAAAGCAATGGATGGAGAATATGTATAAAAGACATTATTTCCTAAACAAATGAAAATGAATTTATTTA
This sequence comes from Lasioglossum leucozonium, assembly GCA_028454225.1. Taxonomy (NCBI): domain Eukaryota; kingdom Metazoa; phylum Arthropoda; class Insecta; order Hymenoptera; family Halictidae; genus Lasioglossum; species Lasioglossum leucozonium. Next base: position 10,146,742 of record CM052217.1, on the reverse strand, counting down.
TGTCAGTATTTAGTTCTAAAATGTCTAATAAAAATTTAAAATATTAGCAGATAATAGATATTAAAATACATACTACAATGTTGAACTTTCCTTTAATTCTGCATATTTACATAATTTTTTTACAACACTTGACTAATATTAAAAACATAAAGTTGCTTTTCGTTTGAATACGATTACTCCAGGCAGTCCAGACCACATATACACGGTGTTGCGGAGTTTTGAAACTACATTCACGGAATTCTATTCAATGCGCGCATGCGCAAGTAGACAAAATTATTTTGAAAAAAAAATGTTGGAACTTGCGACCACGCGAACTTGATTTTAATATTTTAAACCATAAAAACCAACGCCATAAGATCGTCTGAAATATCTGGTTATAGTTCCTTGATTATTCACATGCCGTTGGTGGCATTTTATTTATTACTCCAGCTAAAATATATCCTAGAGGGCGTAAGAAAACGCCGAATGTGGGGAATTTCTTGAAATTCCTCAATTATTATTATTATTAAATTTCCCTTCACTACTTATGAATTCCTTTTTATATTTTTAATTATTTGAATTCAAATTATTTATTTATATTATTAATAAATTAATTTTAAATTGAATTCAACAAATTTGATGCTAACACTTCGAAGGTTTATTAACGAATGTTATTTATAAATGAAAATCGTTGATATGTAACAATTAATAAATTAAGGGTTTACAATGATCAATGTAACGATGTCGGTTAAATAGAAAATTTACAACATTGATAAAATAGAAATTTACATTATCGACAATCACCACAGTTCCCATTATAGTGCTGCTTTTTTCTTTAGATTATCATGAAATGTTACATTCTCCGATCTTTCAGACAATGTTCTGGCGTTGGTTTCAAAGGTTTAAAATATCGTCGCAACATCAAAGACAAAAAAATTCCTAGAAATATTGTACATAAAAAAGTGTTAAAGCATAATTTTCGAAAAATCAAGAATTCCTACTTCAATTTTCATATGAGATACCTCAATTTGTAATTTAAAAATATTTTACAAACGCGCATTATTTCCTTACAATCGTGGGATAATGAGCGTTTTTGTAGGAACAAAAATATGTTGCATTGATTTTGATTTCGGAGCTCCTCGAGAAAGCTTGTGTTTGAAATACAAAGGAAGTCATTTTTCAACAACCAATCCCTGTTTTATTCTTTCGTTGAACTGTAATTCTTTAATCGTTTCTTACATAAGCAAAGCCGCGTTCGGAAGTTTATACTTTAGTATTTAAAGCGTTTGAACCTTTGCCGCGAAAACTTCAATATAAAATCTGCTCGTTGCCACCTAGAGGCAGGTTTTGCGGTCACAGAACCAAGAAGTATATCACATCACATAATCTTCCCATTGTAGATGTTATCCAGAATTTGGTCTTTTCAGAACCCTTTTCACTTGCCCCGACCATTATTTCAGGGGAGAGGCAGTTGTTCTGCAACTTCACCGAAATATAAATATAGTCAGAAACTGCGCAGCTAATAGAAAAAAGTCATACGACATAAATTGTTGGAAATTCAATTTCCTAGAAAAAAGGTCTCTTGATATTTTGCCATATCTCGCATAGTTTCCGAGATATTTGCAGTTTTATGAAAAACAAGAAATGTACTTTACGGGCTAAACGGAGCCCATTGGATACCTGTTACAGTAATTCATCCATAACTGTCTATACCACGGGTATTTCCAAAGACAGTTATCGTAAAGGGATACTATTCTTTGAATTTTGCCGAACGTAGAACACGACACCGAAGCTCGAGAGACCTCGGCCGCCGAGCAATGTAACCCGATACCGGATCGGGTATATCGGTGTGAGACCAGGAGACCACTACTAATCCAAAACTTCTTTATTTTTTATTATTTGTTTATGGAACTTTCACCAATATATTCGTGGCAGTTTTCTAATGAAAATGATACCAAATATGATATAATTCCGATGATATTTACACGTGTTACATTGCTCGGCGGCCGAGGCCTACCGAGTTTCACTGCTCCTCACGGGGTATGCCCCTCAGTGGAATGGGTAGGCCACTAGACAGTTAGCGTTTAGACATTTTAGACAGTTATAGATGAATTACTGTATATACAAATTTTTTTCTTAAAATGATCCCAGGAACACAAATATAACCATCAAAGTAGGGGCCACGGTTATCGTAATCTCCCCAACTGTGCAAACGAGAAGAACGGTAAATGAAGAACCACGTGAATTGTTTGTCTGTATAAAATACCAATACTTTATTTTTCAATCGACTGTGCGTCGCAGCACGCACGGGGGATATGTACAACGTCGTTGCATCGTATTGCAGCCGCGCGCGTATCGGTGCAACCTCGAGCGCCTACCGATTAAAAAGTTATTTTACGTGCTAGGTTTAAAAAGTAACGCATAAGTGTTGTTTCGCTTCGTTTTCCTCTTCTTCGCGCCTCCCTCGCACTCTCTCTTCGTCTTTCACTTGCTCCTTCGACTGGTTTAAACACTATACACAAAAAAAAAAGAAAAACATGCTGTTCCGAGCGGTGTATAATATATGCGGTGCCTGAGGTATATCAGTGGTATTACTATTGCGTTGCTTCGGAAATCGGGAAAACAACTGATACAACAAATATATATATAATATATATATAACGTACAAAATCGATGCGAGCACTTGTTCATCGTAATTGGCAGTGAAACAGCTTTCGCTGTCGTGGCAGCGACACGATCTCGAAATCTCGATAGGCTAGTCTCCTAAACAATCAATCATGCTCTACGTTCGACAACGTTGTCTTGACGGCACGATAAAAAATTGTTAAAATCGCGGAACCTTTCTAACACGGTACAATTCGAGCTTACCTCGAGAAATCTTCTAATTAATTAGACTGCGGTATTTATGTATTTCTGACAGCATTGAGAAGCGATCAACAGAATTCTGGAATATCGAAAGACCTTTGTATTTGGCACCAGCCTCTCGCAATTGGCGCCGAGCATTTTCGTCGTGAATAAAAATCCGCAGTCTACCGACAATGTCTTTGCAAAAGAATATCGTCTGACACGACACAAACAGAATGAATTTCTTTACGCGAAGCGAACGCGTTCACGGAGGCTACCGCGAGCTTTCGGACAGCGTTGAAAGCGTCCAACCCTTTCGACGGTGAATCGAGGGCTGAATAATTTTCAGTGAAATTTGTGTTCGTAAGTTCGCGTCGAAAGGGTCGGTATCTTTTCAGCGGCGCGCGGCGTCGTTGCGCTTCCCTTTCGCGAACCGTGTCTGCGGAACGATTTGTCCGCGATCGTCTGAATTACGCGAAACGATTAACGGAAAAACGAACGAACTTTGAAAGGACGCAGAATATTTTCTTTGTTCGCGGATCCGATCGAAGAAGCAGAAAATGAAGCGCAACGGCACTGCCTGGTCGCTGGGTCGAGTGACTCGCATCGTACGAGGAAAACAATCGAGAACCGGACTGAAAACATGAAAACTCTGACGATGGTTACAATTACGGCCGGTGAAAGGAGGGAAAGGGTGACGCAAGCTCATCGTGTCCTTACAAAGCTAAAACGGGGGCGGAGACGCGGGGTCGCACTGAAAAATCTTCGGCATCCTCGCATTAATTTTCCTCCACTTCGATGGACAATCGCTTAATCGAAATAAATCTGGATGCTCGAGGACCTATAGCTCTCGGATCGATATCTAGCTCTTGGATTGAGCTAATCAAGGCTGTTCGCCTTTGCAGAAAGAAAACGAAAAGCTCATCTGGTCATAAATCCAAACAAATCGGGAGTAACGTGGACTAATTGAAAAATTAAACTTCCCGCAGCGAAACGCGACGCCAATGAAACAGTTGTTCGAGAGAACAAGACAAGAAATAAATAAACAAACGTTAATTGGCATTAACCAACGAACAAACGAGAAGCAACGGAAATAAATACGCAACGATTAGAAATTAATTGGAACTTCGTCGGAGTTTATCGAACGACGTTGTTAAACATCGAGTCCGCATTGAACAAGAAACACAGAGAAATTGTGGACCTTGAACATTCTCCAACATGTTCAAGCTAAGAAAGAATGTTCTTCCAATGTTACCGGAAGTCACAAATATTGGTGAACGCTGTGAAATACGGACCGCGGTTCTATTCGATAAAATACTGGATACGTTGGTGACAATAATGACGAAAACATCCTCAAAACGATATCGAAGATAACGGAACAACGCGAAAGGTCGTTTCAAGGTTGAATATAAGGCGCGCCGGTGGTCCCGCGTCTCGCTCGCTCCCCCGCTTTCTCAAGGTACGTAATATACACAGTGTAACAATAGGTGCGTGCACGGAACGCGTTTACAGTACGCACGCGCCGGTAGTACAAGTAAGAGAATGGTCAGCCGCCGCGCGTACCCGGCCGGTGGACGACGATACGGGTTTATATTACTTCGATCTCTACATTGTACTAAGATTTGGTTATTGAAGAGTATGTTTTTACTAACTATTTTCCGCTTTGTGGCACTGGGCTATTCCCCATTTGTTAGTCGGAATGCGAAATACGAGTCTCGCGGCCTCTCCCGGAGACTCCCTAATCTTTCTTTACCCTATTCGACGCTTCGTTAAGTACTAACAGTTAATATTCTCTTTTTCTTCTTTTTTTTGCTTTTTTCTCTCTTTTTGGATGATCTTTCTTTCCTGCAGACGGCCGAGCCTCGACCACCGCGACTCTCTCTCTCTCTCTCACTCGGTTACGCTACGCGAGAAAACTGAAGTTGCTTCAGTCTTACATTGTTCCTTGGTCGATTAGACTTAAGTATAAGCGCGCGGATTATTCGAAACGGTTACACAACAATGTACAGGCGTCGTCGTCGCGGCGGCGAGGCTCGGCCGCCTCCGGTGCCGTTCGCAATCTTTTTGGTGTGTGTTTTCGGGAACCTCTTGCTGCTCGACAGGGACCTCTGAAATGCGTTCAGAATTCGTGAACACCGCTCCTTCGGGAAGCGTCGAAGCGTTAACAATACAGAACATAAAGATACAAACGTTTAATCGCATCGGGTCGGTTCGGAGATCCTGCGGAAGCTTCGCGAAAGAGGCCCAAGAACAGATACATTCGTCAGTCCGTCGCACCGAAACGGCTGGATCCGTCCACGATTTAAGCTTCTCGCCTAACTCTCTCTCTCTCTCTCTCTCGTTTCTGTCGCTTCGCAACGTTACGCGACGCTTACTCTTAATCGTGCTACGCCTCGTATAGCTTACCTACATATGTACAGATATCAGACGAAGGCTGACTGCTCGGAAGGCTGTTCTTCTTGAGAACTGACTGCGATCGAGAAGCATTTGGCTGATCGAAACACGCCTAGATCTTCGATTGTTCTGCGTTAATCTAACGTTTCAATTGATCTGGCTCTCGGATTAATCGAGCTTCCGCACGTTCATCCAGCTATTCGATTAACCCTTCGATGAACTTTGCTCTCGCACAAACTCAGGACCACTTCGGACATTAAACGATTGAACATATCAGCCAAAAGCTCGTTTCTAACTTGTCTAACGCACAGACTCAGCGACCGACTCTCCGATCTGCTTTCCTCCACGTCGACTTTTTGGTCTCGCAGAATCTTTGGACATGTTTCGCGGACAATTTCGTTCGGACTCGACGCGAACAGCTGTCAGGTTCGACCAGAGCCAGTTTTCAATGAACAAGACAATTTCTACTTCCAAGCGTTCAACCCCGTTTCTCACGCAACTTCGTTCGACGCGCGAGCACGCACACACACACACGAGCATACATGTACATACACCGCGATTAGGATCCAGTCGCGGCCGACCTTAGGAACCGACTGGAATAAGCGATGGGCCGCGTGTCGCCGTCCCGCGAACAAAAAAAAACTATTTGGATAAACAATTAGCGTAGATACAAAAAAGGGACTACCGTTTCTTCATCCTCCAACAACGCCTCTCTCTTACGAATTCTCGTTTACGCACAACCTCGCGGTTCAACATTCTCTTTTGACGATCTCTCTCATTCTCTCTCTCTCTCTCGCCCTGGCACACATATCCCATACATATATGTATACGTATACATATATGTATATATATATATACGCATATATAATAATATATTCATTTTTCCTCATATGTATACGTATGTACAAAACACTAAGTGACTCGACATGACTATGTGCATTTTTTCTCGTGTTTTCCACAATTTTCTCTCTCTCTCGTCTTCGCGTCCGGTGTATGTTTCACCTGTTAATCGAGGGGGACGCCAATTAACTTAATAAATCCCCCCCCCCCCCCCCGAACGACAGGGAACGTTCACTTATTTTTTCTCTCTCGCGGTCGGCGTGGTAAAAATTAAGTGTATAATTCTATTACGAAAATAGATGCGTAAAGCGTATTGCATTGCCTTCCCCCAACAGCACGCCTCCGTTCGACTCCCTCCGGTTTCCTCTTCGCCGACACTCTCTGCTCTATTCGTTACCGTCGAGATCGTCATCGAGAACACTGTGATCTTTTCACCCTTGAACCCCGCTTTACCGATCCATTTTTATTTGTCCATCACTTGCTGACTCAACTGGTGAGGTAATTTTCCGTGGAACTTCTTGCTTCGAAGAAACGGCGCACCGAAAGTTCGTTCGTGACGAGATTTTTTTAAAGAAACTTTGCCAAATAAAAATTTGTCTCATAACGTGTGCTCTTAAATCATGCTTCGCACCTACGTTTGTCACGATTGCATAAATTCCACGGTCGACTCGTAAACCCTTTGCACTCTGAATTGTTTTTCAATTTTGCTACCAGCAAAATGTTTTCACTGGAAATTTTCTTTAACCCCTTGCCGTATTTTAACGAGTCAGTCTAACAAACACGAATGTTACGCCTTTGTTTTTAGATGAAATGAAATTTGATTTGTTCGTAATGAATATTTCAGCATTAAAATCAATGTAACAATACAACAAATATATGTATTCTTTTCTCTTCGACGACATTTTTGGGGATGAAGACATTTTAATCACTGTGACCGTAAAGAAAATGGTACGACAAGGGGTAAAGGACAGTTCCTTCGCTGCTACTTATTTTTAACAATTTTTATCACTTTTCTATTGGCTCGAACAAAATGTCGAGTGGGAGTGCAAAGGTTTGAATGGACTGAACGTATTAAGCTGTTAAAATTTTGTTTAGAATAGACGGAACAGTCAGAAACTTTGGTTAACCACTTGAATCGGTAGAACCAAATTTAACAAAGTGTTACCACAGCTCAAATTGTTTCTCCAACAAATACGATCATTTGTTCAAAAGATCTTAGAGAGAGCATACCTCATCAGTTGAGGATCAAAAACAAACATAAAAATGCACCATGAATAAAGCGCAGACGTTTCCCAGCACCGATTTCTTTTCGATCGATCGATCAACCCTCTGCCAAGCAATCGTTGGAAAGCCGACAGAGAACGGATGGAAGCTTGACATTTCCATCGTGCTCCAAACAATTCGAGTTTTGAAAATTTCTCTAATCCTTCCCTGATCGAAACGAGTTGAATCCTCGATCGAAGAAATCGTGTTGATCGGCGTGTTCCGTCGACGGTCGAACGAGCATAAAATTAAAAAAGGAAGGGGAGAAGTCCCTGTGATCTGTACGCGATGGTGGTCCCAGATGGATTCGACATCTCTCTCTCTTTATCTCTCTCGATTGTACAACAACGAGAGATCCAACGCGCAGAAATTTGTCGATCCGTCGGAGACCGTGATCGATCCAGTAAAACTATCAAACAACTCTCTCTCTCCCTTTTTCAACTAAAAACTCTCGCCGCGAGGACCACGATCGTCTCTAGATCCTCGGATTAAAAAAAAAGAAATAATAATAAACAAAAAAATAAACGTAACACGCGGTCACCGTGGTTCAGGCGAACTGTTCTTGTCTCCCCACGCACGGTGGATCTTCGGGATCATGGAACTAAAAAATATCGACGACGGTCTCTCCTCTCTCTCTCTTTTTGTAGTTTTTTCTCTTCCATCCGCTGCGGGAAACCAAATATTACGTTTGCCGACGATTCACGATCGATGTCGAGCTTTGTTCGTTTACATTATTCTTAGGAGTCTGTCCCTTCGACGCATCGTCCGTCCTCTTCCTCGTTTAGCTTGATCCTCTTCGTGGCCGTGGGTTCTTCAGCGTCGTCGCCGCCGCTGCCGTCGTCGTCGTCGTCGCTGCTGGCTAGACGTTCGTCCCCGGCCTCTAGGCTCAGCAGAGAGTCACCCTGGCCAGAGTTTCCCTCAGCGGCGTCTCTCAAAAATGGACGTCCCTCACGTCGGTCGGCGTGCCCGCCTTCTCGTGCTCCAGGATCTTCTCCTGGCTGGTCATCTCGTCCCCCAGAGGCCTCTGCTGTCCCCCCGTCACCGACCCGCTGCTCGCCACCTGGTGCACCGCGCCGGCCTCCGCGTCCACGTGCGCCTGCGACACCATCTCCTCGATCTGCTCCAAGCAGCCCTGAAGGTAGTCCTGCAATTCGAAACACAGCGTTAGGTCTCATCTTCAACTATTCTCAACATTCATTTCCGTTCGCGAGGAGAAACGCTGAAATTCTAAACTTTTCAATTTTGTTAACAGCAGCTCCCAACTATTCTTAGTTGAAATTTACTTGTTCAAAGGACAGTTACTTTACTGCTACGTATTTTTAACAGTTTTTTTTTGTTATTTTTCTATTGGTTTGGACATGTCGAGTGGGACTCGACAAAGCAGCTCCCGAGAACAAAACTGACGTCACACTCGACATAGGAGTGCAAAGGGTTCAGATGAGGGGTGTGCGAGAACTCGAAAATGTCGAGACGAGACGAGAATTTTTTTCGAGATCGAGACGAGTTCTCGAAAATTTCGGGATTCTAGAAAATCTCGGGATTTTCGAACATTTTTAGAGTGTTCATTTCATTACCCGTTATGAGACTCGCTTCAAAATTGATCGCGGTATAATCGCACGCAACTGTTTTTTAAATGATTGTAACGAACCATTAAAAAAGTCAATGTTACGATATAAAATGTTAGAGTTAGCAGTAATACGATTTAAAGGGTTTATTAATCCATATGTGGATTTGGATTTAAATGCTTGAAATCTTGCCCTAGTTCTCATAAGTTCTAATAAGTTAGTACTAATAAATTGTTTTGGGTCCATTTGGACCCATATCTATTTATTTAATGTTTAGCTATAAAATGTTTTCAAATTTTTAATTTATCTGTTGTTATTAACGTAAATTACATACCAATTAAAAATTACATTCGCAAACCTAAATTACATGCGTAACTAAATTAACTTATTCGGAATCTCTTGTACAATAAATGCAAAGCGAGGCTCTGTGCTCTTTACAAATGAATTTTGAACAGTTGGTACAATATACATCGTATTTGTGATCTTTTTTATTGGTCTCACTGCAAAAAGTACACCGTCATCTGACCCTTTTTTATGGTAGTGCAATATCTTCAGTTCTTGTTCGTCGCTTGTATGGTCACGAATGTGGTGACCATAATAAAAACACGTATGGACCCCAAATGGACCGCTAACGCCATACGTGTAACAATTTCTAGTACAAGTATTTCAAAAAGGATTTTAAATATTTTTTTTTAAGTGGAAGAATGATTTTAATAAATTATTCTCCGCCAAGAAATTTCAGACTCATCGGCCATTCCGTTTGGAAGTTACAAGCGCGCAAAGAATGCTTCGGGTCCAAATGGACCCAATAAGCGTAGCCGGGTTAATCAAATTAAAGATAAAGCTCTGGTCGGATACTGTTCTTCGAGCTGTTAATGTTTCTAAGTGGACTGTGTTCGATATTGTAGAGTAACGAAATGAACACCCTAAAAATGTTCGAAAATCCCGAGACATTCGAGAATATCGAAACCTTCGAGAATCTCGACAAAATCGAGAATCCCGAAATTTTTGAGAACTAGTCTTGTCTCGTCTCGACCATCGAGATCCATACATGTTCGAGTTCTCGCACATCGCTAGTTCAGATAGCCCAGCAATCGTTCGTTGGCAGCATCTTCATCGCCGGGATTGATTTGGCAGTGAAACGCGCGAAGCGGAGCCGTTCCGGCGGAACGCAGAGTGCCCGACGGAAGTCGTTCGAGGGGATCTCGCAGACGCGAAAGGGGCTCGTTCGCGAATCCAGCCAAGACGCCGCGCAAAAAGTGCCGATGAGGAGCCATAGCAGGTGTCGGACACATGTTCACGAGAGAATGAGAGAGAGAGACGGCCGCAGACTATTATACAGACTATACATTCATAATGCGGCGAACGCGCGAATAAAGTGCACACGTGAATGGCTCGGCATGGGGTCCACGGCCTGCCGAGCGCAATATTTCGCGCCGGGCCGTATGTATTTAGAGGCAGGAAGCTCTTCCGAGGACTTCTGTCTAGCCACCTGCATTCTCATTCATGATCTCCGAGCCGTCGACGCTTCCTAAGAGCGACCAGTCGCTCGTGGGAAACGCCATCGATAGCTCGGGGTCGAACATTAGCCTCTAACTCCATGAATCTTTCTCTCTCTCTCTCGCTCTTTCTTTGCACACCGTCGGAAACACAATTGCTTCAAATTTTCTTTCGTTTGGTAGACGGACCACAGGAAGATAGGCCAAAAATTCTTTCAAGAAAAATCATAATTTTCCAATAAATAAAAGCAATAGTAAAATATTGCTTTCGAAAAGGAAGGTGTTTCTATCATTGGTACAATACAGTATAGGCACGATCTAAGCGCGTCGCCTACTCATTGCACTGATATAGGGGCATAACAGCGAGTTATCCAGGTGACCTGATTATAGTGCCCCACCCTGTATAATAAAATTTAATGTACAGGGTGTCCCGCGAATGTGTCAACCGATTAGGCGGTCATTCTACATGCATAAATGAGTAGAAAAAAAAGAATAAAATTTCTTTCTGCGAATCCTTGTTTTCGAGAAAATCGACTGAAAATGCTGGAAAATACGTGCTATTGATAGGAATCGTGTGACGCGTCTGATCATGACCGACCTATTTTACACGCGATCCCGATGGATCTTTGAAGTCGATTTTCTCGAAAACGAAGACTTAAAAAATTTACCCTTATAAATTTGATAAGACAAATAAAAATTTGTATACGAAATAATTATTTCTATTAAAGTCTAATAATGATAATAGGTAATTCATTATATGAATGAGAAAGAGGGGGGTAATTTTCGCAGGAAAAAATTTTATTCTTTTTTTCGACTCATTCTTACACGTAGAAATTATATCTCGTTTGGTATCGTTTCAGTCGGAAAAATGTCACGAATATATTGATAAAATTTCATTAAAAATAGAAGTTTCATTATAGCACCACGATCTAAGCGCGCGCACAGAACCGAGAAGAGGCTTAGATCGAGTCAATACTGTACTTCGTGCAAAATCTATGCTGAAACCTGCTTATGTAAACCGGGTGCCAATCAGGGTGCGATTAAACCTATTGCTCGACACCAACATTTTACGCTGGGGTTTAGAAGGGAGAGCCTGGTAATAATATCAAGAGGACAAACCTGTTCGATAGCCGTGATGCGAGTGAGCTCGTCGAGGAGGCCGGCTAGCCCGTAACCACTCTTCCCAGTCCAATCGAGACCGTGAAGAGCCGCCGCGACGCTCGCTGCTGCGATCATGCTCGGCGTGTACATCGAAAATTTGTACTCTGCAAACAAAAAATGTCCACCATCAGCAAAAACACAAAGCATTGCTCTCACGATTACACTGATTAGAATTTCTTTGTCGTTCGTCGTTTCTAAGAAGTATTTTTAAGGCTTTCTAATATTTAGTAGATTCGTTGTTTTCGTCACGAGTTAAACAACAATTCTTTTGAATATTTATTGTACATTCGCTGCCATCTAATCGATTTACTGTTATGAATATACATATCGAAATTATAAATTTCCTTATATCATCAACATTTATATTAATTGTTCTATTTAATTGATGGTCCTGTAAATAAAATTTTAATTTCGGCGCTAGGTTCGATCAGTGTTACTGTAGATATCTTGTGTTTACGTCACACCGGAAGAATGTTTCTCGACTGTTGCAACATTTACGTTAAGTTGCTGGTCCACATCGAAGCTCTACCGACATTTTCGAATATCTTCAATTTTGTTCCAATGAAAAAATTCTCCAACATTGCCCCAGATATTTTTCACAAACGGACGATCCGGTTTTCCCGGTTCCGACCCCTCCCGCCGAAGGGTTGAAAGCTTCAGACTGAAGCTCCGCACAAAATGTTCCCTCAAGGCGTTCTAGCAATAGTAAAATACGCTCCCCGCTATCGTAAACAGACGTTGAATAGATCCGTCTGACAATGAGTCATTTTAACACAACAAAAGTCGTTTCGACGACCAAGTCTCGCCGCAACGTTCTTTGCCCTTTGTCCGGGAGTTACGATCCAGTCGAAATTGCGTTTGCATTTTGAACAGAGCGCGAGGCTACTTCAAAATTCTTCGAGTCGCATTAATCTCGAAGGGAGCCGAAATACATTTTCCCAACGTGCAATAATGCAAAATTCCCTGAAACTCTAATTAAAAATTAGTTCTAGAGCTAACTGAGCTAATACACATGGCGTTTCTTTCCGAGTTAGCGTCGAGGATTAATTGGCTGATGGAGGACCGAGGTGTTCCCAGATTGCTGAATCGTTTTTGACGATTCGGCCGTAGAAAACGCTCCTCGAGGAATCCGCTGATAGAAACTCGCAGGTAGATTCCGAAGAGGGTCGCAGGGATCAGATTTACGGCGTTGGAACGACTCGCCGATACCGGAGGACGGCAACGGTTCCCCTTTTTATTGCAAGATCGTGCGTGAAAGCTTTTGCCACCTTGGGTCCGAGCAATTAGGCCCGGCTGGGGACTTGTCTTACAGTTTTCTTGCTCGAAAACTGCGAACCCGGACATTCTAACGACTTTTCATTAACTGGCTGCTCGTCAGCGTTAGACAGCTTCTTGTGTACAGTATTTTATCGATAATTGTCCAAAGCACAGGTCCGGCCATGGACAATTATCCGCCAGGGATACAATTCTTTGTTCTTACTAAATATTTTCGAAAATATTGATTCTAGAGAGAAAAGTTTCAAACAAAACCTGAAGCTCATAAAAAGCTCTACAGGTTATATACATTTTTTACGTGAACCTATTATTTTGGCTGTTATGACTGAAAATAACTCGGCGGGGGTTAAATTAACAAACATTTTTTAAAATTTCTTCTAACCTTTGGCAAAAATTTCTGCAAAATCGAGGGTTTCCGAAGTTTATGCCTTTTTTGATATTGGATCATACGACTTGGGTTTTTTTAGAAGTTAGAACAATTGGTTTTCTTTGTAACGTGAGAAGAATTTTTTAGGAAAAATTGCAATTCGTGGAAATCGCAGAGAAAATACTAAAAGTTGCATTTTGTAACTTTTTTGTGTGAGCTTATATTGAAAATTTAGAAAACACGTTTAGATCTGTATTGCAATGAGCTACAAAGTTTAAAAATGGTAGAAATTGTAATTTTTCTCGATTTCCAGCTTCCAACTTTCGATTTCGATGAAACTTTCACAATGCATGTAATTGGCACAGATTTATAAAATGAATTTGTTAAATTTTCCATATTGAACCATATAAAAAATTGTAAAATATAAATTTCAGTAGTTTCTCTACAATTCCGACCAATTGCAATTTTTAAACAACTTCCTTTCACATCGTGTAGCAAACTGATTGCACTAACTTCTCGAAAAAGTTCAGATCGTGTGTTTGTTATCGTTAATTGCGTCGTTTTTGTAATTCGTCATTTTTTCTTTAAATTACCAACTTAGACAGTTTTTATTTTGCAAAAGGATCAGCCTGTTGTCGCTTTCGGAAGTACACCCGTTTATAAATTTATTGAAACTGTATGGCTTCAAGTCTGTTATTTATCAGAAAAATTATGTTGACAGGATTATGAGGAGACTATTCAGTAACATTTGCTATACTAAAGACGATATACAGTCTAATAATACTAGTTTGTAGTTCATTGTACGAGAAAAGAGTTTATATTCGCAGAAGAATGAATCTTTTCGAAAACTTTTTACCGAAGTCTTGGCACTGCGAACCAAGAATTCGGAGAAACGTCTCTTTGAGCCCCAACGGGAAAAGGTAGAAGAGCAAAAGGATAAGTCGGCGGTAGATGCTGAAGACTGTACCGGGAGGCTGAGCAAAAAGGTGTAGTAAAATGAGGCGGGCAGAAGAAGAGAAATTAAAAGAGAGCCTCTAAGAAAGAAGAAAAATGGAATACGAGAAGAGGTGGTCTGAAAAAGGCCGGGCAAGAGCAAAGCAAACGCCGAAAGCCCGAGAAACGATGAAAAGAAAAGGACTCAAGATAGAAAATAATAAAGAATAAAACGTGTTAAACCGAAAATGGCGGAAGATCATTTATAATTTAAAGTAATTTTTAACAGAAATATACAAATTGACGTTAAAAACGTCAATGTGTACAATATTATTACATGCACATTCTTTCTAAATTACGAAACATTCTTTGAGAAAATTGTAAATTATTTTCAGACCTTCTATATCAGGTTTATTTATTACTGCGGATCTTTATGCAAAGTAAAAATGTTAATCTTAATGACTTTGTTATTTATTTATTTATTAAAAATTAACATAATCGATAAACGCTAAATGCGAATCTTACATTCTTTGAGAAAATTGAAAACAAAAATGTAACGTCTCGCACGCTTAGAAAGAAATTAATAATATAGTATATAATATGTATAATAAATGCTCTCGTTCTGAATCGTATTCTGGACATTGCCAAATTTGTTATATCAAAAATAACATTGCAATATTCTTAGATTTTATTAATATTTTACTGTTTTATATTTAATTTCTTCCTTTTTTAATTTCCAACCAATTTCTTCATAAATGCACAAAGATGGATTCTATTTGGATTCTGCATGTCGAAATTGATGCGAATAAAATTTTCTCTTTGCATAAAAACCGCAGGAACGAACGGTGTGTCGTACAATAATTTAATAAAAATAAAATAATTAAATTGCACCAGAAGAATTGGCCAACAGTTCGCGAACGAAACGCATCGCGGGGAGGTTAAAACCTTCTAATTGATAGGTATTTTTTCTTCTGGTGAGCCGATCGATCATTTACGCGTGGACTTTGATAGAACGTTGAGCGTCCTCGCGCGAAAGAATAGCAGAAGTTGGTGCCGCGCGAATTATCTCGAGCGTTGGTGATCGATCGATCGATAGGGGTGGTCCGGAGCGCTCGGGGAATGTCTTTGTCCGATAATAATTCCTCGCGCGCACCTGCGCCGGAGCGAACTCTGCAAATTTAAGAGCGGCTTCGTGGAATTCCGCTCTTAATGGCTTTATTACGCTCTCGTGTCCGTCGGTCTCTCCCTCTCTCTCTCTCTCTCTCTCTCTCTCTCTCGGACATTTCGGTTGCCCGTAGAACCTGTTCCCCGTCTTTCCATGAATGAATAGTCGGGGGCCCGGGGGTTCATGAAAAATCCGGACAAAACGCGTGTCCGGGGTTCATCGGGCCGCAGCGCTGCGCAGCGCGGCTCGGACCTCGGCGAGAATATATATTGCCGGCATAAAACGATGAATACGATATCGCGAGCACGCACGGCCGATGATTGCCCCCCGTTCATTGTCGACGACGGAGCTCTCTTCGCTTTTACGATATTTTTATAGTCAGCCCGCGGCGTGATTGAATCGCCGCGCGGTATTCGCCGGAAAATCTGACATTATTTCTGAACTAATCCCTTCCAACTTCTTTTTTGAAGGGGACACGAAGGTTAGGTCGTCAACGATGAAATTTGTAGAAATTTAATTATATTTATTAACATTATTATTTGTAGAAGTTTAATTGAATTAATTAATATTATTATTTGTAGAAATTTGATTCATTTATTAATATTATTATTTGTAGAAATTTGATTCAATTTATTAATATTATTATTTGTAGAAGTTTAATTGAATTAATTAATATTATTATTTGTAGAAACTTAATTAAATTTATTTTATTTAATTTCTACAAATTTCATCCTTGACGACCCAATACATCGACGATTAATGGAATAAAATTGAAACGATCTTTATTTTTTTTAGAATGTATCGACGTACCTACATTTTTGTGAACTGTTCCTTTATTTTAAATTGCATACACCACATTTTATCACAAACGCATAAAATCCGCAGTCTAGTGATGATTTATGTACGTAAGAATACGAAACATAAACACTCTACGCACTCGTTTCATCGACACAATCTCGATAAAATAAATAAAAGTCAATAAGTAACTGGCAAACTTCAATGTGTGAGAACTTCGTGTTCAGAAACAGAATAACCTGTGGAGAATGAGATACAATTACAACAAAATCCTTCGCCGTACACTCTGCTTGTGAGGAAGCAATTAGATTCGAGGAACGATCCCGCAAAAGTTCACCAAAAAAGGGAAGCACCAACAAGCTGCACAAGAAGACCAAGACGAAGACAATAGTTACTCCCAAGTTCTTCAAAAGCAGTATTCCATTGTAAGAAAAATCACAAATTATCCTATCTCCTTGGAGAACCTGAGAAAAACACAACGCAGTAACTGAAGAAGGAGCAGAAGAAGTCAACAAACAGTCCCAAAAATCTGATATCCTTCAAAAACAGCGCATCAGAGTAAAAAAATCCCAAATTATTCGATCTCTTTAGAGAACCTGACAAAAACGCAATGCAGTAGCTGAAGAAGAAGAAGAAGAAGATAGACAGAAGGAATAAGTGGAAGAAGGGGTGCCCGGCACGATGGAATCGAGACACGTTTAAATCCCTCTTTGCCCGCTGCCAGTCGGTTGTTATTACAACCGTCAATGGGAAAAAGCGAGCCGATGTCTGGCCGGCTTCGTTGGTTCCGGAGAGATGAAGAAGAAGAAGAAGAAGAAGAGGAGGAGAGGAGAAGCTAGAAGCGGGCCCGGTTCGGGTCCGCGGCACGGCAATGATTGTTTCTCACGAGCCAAACTAGGTAGTCGCCGAGGCCCAGTTCGAGTCGTTTGACCCTCTTTTTCAGCGGCGAAAAGAGAAGCAAACGGCGCCACGAATTCCGACCGCTTCCTTGAATCGCGGAAGGTCTCTGAACCCCCCCCCCCCCCCTCCTTCTTTCTCTCTCTTTCGTCTTCTATAGTCATCGCACTCATGGTCTCGACAAGGACACGACAATCTACCTCGAGAAAACCGATGTAGAACTTGCCTTAACAGGACACTTCCGGAGCCGGGCGAAATTCACGACGGATTTCCTCGATATGCCTTTTGTTTTGCGCGATTTTTCTTGAAAATTACTTTAAAAAAATAGTCCTACGCCCGGATGAACATCAGCCTCCCGAAAATTTAAATGCAATCGAATATCCTTGACTCGAGACGCAATTCTAATGATATAGACAGTTAGTATGACTTTTCTTCATTCTTTTGAAACATTATTTTTCTTTATGGAACTGTGGAAAACAGTTTTAAAAATAATAAAATAGTCAAAATCTTCATGCATTGATGCTGTTTTTCACAGACGCAAATACTCGATTCTGAGGACGATCTCAATGTAATAGCAGTTTACTTGTATCAGTTTATCTTGATACGCGATTCTAATAATACAGCCAGTTAGTATGACTTTTTTCATTCTTTCGAAACCATTATTCATAAAAATTTGGACTAGTTTATTATTTTTAAACCTGTTTTCCACAGACGCGAACACTCGATTCTGAGGATGATCGTTCAATTTATGTTATCCCTGACTGAATTTAATTTTGTAATTATACAAATTAACATTATTTTATGTTTTATATTATATATTTTATTAAATTAACATTAAATTATACAAATTAATTTCGTAAATATACATTATGTAATAATTGAATTTAATGAAATCTGTAGAAAAAATGGCAAAGTTGGTGGTGATTTTTGCAAATTTCATCCTTGCAAACCTAATAAATTTCCAAAGAAAATCAAATGTGTAACTCTAGTAATGCGTTTATCTGTGACAAATGCAGGACCAATTAATTCGTTCGTGTAATATTAATTACGCTATTTGAAACCAGTTTTTCCCCATTAGAATGCAGGTTTTCGACTAAAATAAAAGTTTATTCAAACGGTTGTTAAAGCCCATAAGACTTATCCGAAGAGCATTTTTGACAAACATATTTATGACAAAATATTAGTCCGGCACAAGATATTTTACTCTCTCGGACAGAGGATCAATTAATTCGTCCGTTTCGACCATTTCCAATTTACCAAAACGAACCGGTTGTTGGAAACCGGCAATCGCGGTGGCGAAGAACATTTTAGCGAAGTATCCTTGCACTTTCGTTGCTTCGTTCTCGTCGGAGGGCACGGCCTGCGCGTGACCCATTAAACGGAAAGAAAAGAAACGGACGGGGAATCGATTCGACGTAGTTACGTGATGGTTTCCGCCGCGTCGCGCCACGCCGGGTGCATTATACGACGGCGCAGGCATATTCATTAACGCCGCGGCGAGTTAACGATGCAACGCTCCCGATTGTTTACGACACCGTGGCACGGTTCTAACGAGGCTGACAATGACGAGCCCGCGCGTAAGAATCGCATTTTAAATCGTGTATACTACGAAGCACACCCCCCGCCGCGCAACGCGATTATAATTTCTAATCGCCGGGACCGAAACGAGCTCCGGAGAACGTTACTCGGCCGCCGCGCCACGATCGATTCTCCTCGTTAACGCCGAAACGTGCGTCGGCTCAGAGGGCGAAAATTAAAAAACCAATGCTTTTTTAATGGATGCACTACACGTACATTTTAAAACGCTAAAGAAAAATAATAACTAAAAATTTAGATTTTATTTAAGAAATTATTCTTTAATTATGATATAATTAGTTATAATATATTATAATTGTTTAATATTTCGCTCTGTAATACGTTGTATAAGGACTTACAACGCAAGAAAAACTGACGCGTCAGATTTTGGGGAAATGTTTAAGAATTTAAGAGAAAAAAGTAACTAAACATTTATAATTATTATTTATCTTGTTTTACTGATTCGAAGTGATCAGTTTGTTAAAAATTCTTATAATTTTAATTAAGCTTTTCTCAAAAAAGTTACACGACTTGCAATTTTTTGCTAGAAAATGTTCGTAGCACTATGCTTTACCGAATTCCGTAAATATTTATTTTCACCCTTAATGTTAAAAATTATTTATTTAGGAAGACACCCAGAAACCACGTACGCATAGATTTTCGAGAAATGGCTTTCTTCTTCATCAAATGATTCTCTGTGTATTTTAAACGTGTTTTCTAAATTTTCAATATAAGCCCACACAAAAAAGTTACAAAATGCAACTTTTAGTATTTTCTCTGCGATTTCCACCAATTGCAATTTTTCTTCAAAAATTCTTTTCACGTTACACAGAAAACCAATCGTTCTAACTTCTTAAAAAAAATCCATCTCGTATGGTCCAATATCAGAAAAGGGATAAACTTCCGAAACCCTCGATTTTGCTAAAATTTTTGCCGAAGTTTATCAGAAACTTTAAAAAATGTTTGACGGCAAATAAAAATGTCATAACGGCCAAAATAATAGGTTTACGTAAAAAATGTGTATAACCTTTTTCGTAGAGCTTTTTATGAGCTTCAGTTTTTGTTTGAAACTTTCCTCTCTAAAATCAATATTTTCAAAAATATTTAGTGAGAACTATCGAAACTTTGAAGGGGGCTGAAACGAGGCTTTGCCGCCAAAAATCCATTCAAGGAATTTCTTCTCTAATCAAGGATAAGCTTTGACAAAAATTTCAGCAAAATCGGAGGGTTGTCGCTTTCGGACGTCCGCCCCAAAAAAGTTCTTTCTAAGGGTGTCCGAATATCAGTGGGAGTCACTGTATTTCCTAGATTGTACAGTTCAGTTCGCGGTAAATTGCGTGTTAATCGGCCGACGCTTGAAGACGCGAAAATAACACAGCACGAATTTCCTTTTCTCGTTCGTTACCCTTATCAAGGCGGTCACACGCGGTATTACGAAAATTAGGACGCGAAACTCGGCTCCGCCGTAATAACCGTTTCGTAATCGACGAAAGTAGAACGAATTAGAATTCCCTCTCGCCCCGTTTATGGCCGACATTTACGGGAGATAGACGTTTGAATAATCGACAGTTTTTGCCCAACTCGAATATATCGACGTCGGACGTCGATATATGGACGCTCGATGCACATAATACAGGAATTTTCGTAATCGCCGCGGCTGGCGATAATTCCTAATCTAAACTGCCTTTGGAAACTTGTCAGACTGGCAAAAACTAAATTTTTCTCACATTTCCGCGCATTTATTACATGTCAATTTACACATTGGTGTCGGCGCAAAGGTTCGATCGTAAAAAACCAAAATCTGGAAGCTTTTTTGCAACAATTTTACGGTGTATTTACTATAATGTAAATAATGGGAGCTCTTTTGTCGAGTTAATGATAATTACAAAGGTTGAAAAATATATTTAAATAATTAGTCAAACGAAAAAAGAACTTTTCAAATAATCGTTAAACTTTACACGCTCATAACTTTCGAACCACTGATCTCCGCGAGGTTCAAACTCGGATTTTCGGCATTCTCTCGCTAAAGTCTACAGGATTGTAAAGTTTAACCTAATTCGGAGTGCAAAGGGTTAATCTTCAGAATTTTTACTGTAACTTGTAGGACAAGT
Organism: Lasioglossum leucozonium; assembly: GCA_028454225.1. NCBI lineage: Eukaryota > Metazoa > Arthropoda > Insecta > Hymenoptera > Halictidae > Lasioglossum > Lasioglossum leucozonium. The sequence goes on along the minus strand of CM052217.1, from coordinate 10,126,079 downwards.
GAATTATTAAAAAATATTTCTAAACTTGAATGGCGATTAAATGAGCAAAATATATATAAATGTTCAAAATTGAACAAAATGTTCAAAATTGACACATTTATTATGTGATAGAACGAGTGATAATAATATACAGAGTGTCCCAGAAGTGTTGTATTTACTTGAAAGGGGTGATTCACTTCATCACATTATTATCAATAAAATCAATCGTCGCAGTAAATGACGAAAAGATCAATTTGATCGTATCGCACATCATTTCAAAAAAATATTGAATTGTCCAAAAAATTCGTGCCAATTTTTGTAGAAAATTTAAATGTGCTTCGATTCAATCTCAAAAAAAAAATCGGCCGGACAATAGTTAAGAAAAACCTTTCGATGACCTTGAAATCTTGGGAAAGTGACCTTGACATTCAAGGTGATCTGTATATAAGTTTTAAATATGTTGTCTACTCGTTTCTAAACGTAAGTTAAAGATTTGAAAAAAGAAAAGAGTACATCTTTAAACTGCTTTAAACGTTTATAATTTAACAATTATATTTTTTTTAATAATTATAATATATATTAATCATAACAATAAATTGTACCGTGTAAAGTATCATATCTAGACTGCTGATATTTATGCAATTTCCAATTTTTGTAGACAAATTTTAAGTTGGTGGAACGAAATAAAATCCTATTTTTAATCGGAACAGCTTTTGCAGATGAAAAACAAATAAAAATTCTAATAAATTCTATCGAATTTTGTATTCTAGCATTTTTGGAACGTTTTCGTAAGCCGTAAATGCATAAAGATCCGCAGTCTAATCATATCGTATTGAAAATAATCTCTTCCTCGAGTTTCAAATTGCACTAATAAAAATAAAAAATATGTCGTCCATCGTTTCTCACCTCTCGCGCTAAGGGCGATGAATGTTTGCGCGTGCCTCCTGACCATCACGGGGTCCCAGGTACGAGGCATCGGCAGTCTGTTCAGGATGTGCATCAGGAAGTCGCCGGGCGTCACCGCGGATAATTCCCACTTCAGCTTCGAGACGACCAGTTGTTCCCACCTCTGCAACAATCGTAGAAGAGAAACGTGTTTTACAATGGGGACAGCGATAGCACGGGTTTTCGGGGCTGCGTGGGAACAAGTACGAGATTACGCAGATACAACCCCCCACAGGTTCGTGTGTCATGCTGAACCGTTGATTTTTATCAGTGTTTCTAGACTGGTTTTTTTTGTAACACGCTAGAAATTGTAAGTGGACCGCGGATCTTTGTGCAGGATAAACATTTTCTCTATAAATTGCAAGAGTCAGGAGCCAAATATAGCGGTCTTTGTTTTTTTTAATTGTTCTGGAGAGTTGAAAATAATGCGTTGACATACCGAATTATTTTTTAATCTATTAAATAAATTAATTTGATTAAATCCGCAGTCTAATTAGATTAATTGTTTCAGATTAAACAAATTTTCGCACTATTTATAATTTCTTATAATTATGAGAATTCTAATAATCTATATAATATTCTAATTAATTAATATATATAATATTCTAATTAATATTATAATATTGAATAAATATAATATTAAATAAATATAATATTTAAAAAAAATATATATATATATAATCTATATTATATTCTAATTAATATTATAATATTAAAAATATTGAAAATTATGATTTACTCTATTGTATACTAATAATTTTGATTAGCAACAAAACATTTCCAAGCAAAAATGATGCAACCAGAACTCGCAAGAGAAATGATAGAACGCTCGGAATTATTAAAAATACGAATTCCCCGTGGCGAATTATAACGATGCAATTAAAAAAAGCTTCGTATCGTTGCATATTCCAGCGGCTCGTGGCTAATAGATGGTCTGCACAGGCTACTTGGCACCTTCTTTTCTGGACAGACAGGATATCCTCCTCGTCGGCCATCTTGAATACCTTTATATTAAACATGATAGACGCCGAGAACAGGCGCGCTCGCGTTCGACATCGTTATCAGGAAATTCGACGCGATGCTCGCTTAAATTTTATCAAACTGCATAGTTATCCACAGAAAATCAAGCGGGAACAATGTCTTTTGATCTGCATCATGGGTGATTAAAACAGCGCTAAATTTTTGGGAATTGTAAGTTTCCAACATGGAAGCTCGATAAGATGCCAACAATTTTCGAGAGGCCGTCGAAACGAGGAGGCTTGAATCGTTAAATCCGCGGTGATTTTGGCTCGTTAAACAATTTTTCAGAACTTTATAGAACAGATTTGATAAAGGAAAAATGGAAGCCAATTTTTTACTATTTAGAATAAGTTTCATAACATTTTTGATCTTTTGCGATTCTTCGGGCAACTTAGTTTTTTATTAGCAAAAAATGACTTTACTTTAACGAAATTGCTCTCCGCACGACCTAATATTTCAACAAATAGAAAACTGCTACGTAAAAAACTACCATTATGAAAATTTATATATCTCCCCTCGTAAGATTGAGTCAGACGAAGACTCTGAGCAGTAATAAATATTGAACGCGTTCTCTTAACCCGAAATAAAAAATTCTATGAACGCGTAGCCATCAGAAAAGAGACAGGGACAGTATTTTCTTTACAAAGAGAAGCGTAAAATAAATACGATAGGGGATAAATATTCCCTTGTATCGATCGTAAATTGTTAATAATAAATGTATTAATGCTCTCGGCGCACAGGTTCGATCAATTGTTAATCAATTAATAGCAAATTTGCAATTTATCACTTATTTAACTTCAACGTTTCATAAATTTAGAAATTCCCTCTGTATGTTAAAATATGTTTCTTTCATCCTGCATATAGCAAGTAAGTATTGGTGGTCCTAAATATCGTTTTTGGAAGTCAACCATTTTTCAGCGAAGTGGCCGTTCAATGTAGAACACGTCCGCCAAGAAAAAGTCCATTTAATTCCACCGGGCAGCTCTCGCTCGCTCCTCGCGTGTATCAAGCGATCACCGAAGCGCACACACGGCGCTCCCTACTATGTATGTTTCCTCGCCTAACCGCGGCGCGGATGCGCTGCTCGCTCGAGTACGTCGTAGTACCCTCGTTTTCTCTCGACCATGAAATTACACGGCGGCCATACTACGCGTAGTACTACGTGTCCTTCGGTTTGATTAAACGTCCATTGAATTCGGTGGGTACGGCACGCTCAAGGCTGCGAAATTCTCTTACGAAACACGTAAGCCGTGTCACGTGGACCACGGCACGGCTAATTGCCCCACTCCGATAATTATCCTCTCTCAGTTAAACACCGATGTTAATTAACACAAATCGTTGTGAACGTCGAGCACGGAATATGTATTTTTGCTTAAATATTTATGCAATCGTCTTTGTATTTTTCCAATCTTTTTTAACCCGGCTACGCTTAGTGGGTCCATTTGGACCCGAAGCATTCTTTGCGCGCTTGTAACTTCCAAGCGGAATGGCCGATGAGTCTGGAATTTCTTGGCGGAGAATAGTTTATTAAAATCTTTCTTCCACTTAAAAGAAATATTTAAAATCCTTTTTGAAATACTTGTAATAAAAATTGTTACACGTATAGAGTTAGGGGTCCATTTGGGGTCCATACGTGTTTTTATTATGGTCACCACATTCGTGACCATAACAAGCGACGAACAAGAACTGAAGATATTGCACTACCATAAAAAAGGGTCAGAGGACGGTGTACTTTTTGCAGCGAGACCAATAAAAAAGATCACAAATACGATGTATATTGTACCAACTGTTCAAAATTCATTTGTAAAGAGCACAGAGCCTCGCTTTGCATTTATTGTACAAGAGACTCCGAATAAGTTAATTTAATTACGTATGTAATTTACGTTTACGAATGTAATTTTTAATTTGTATGTAATTTACGTTAATAACAACAGATAAATAAAAAATTTAAAAACATTTCATAGCTAAACATTAAATAAATAGATTTGGGTCCAAATGGACCCAAAACAACTTATTTTTCTTAAAGCGTAGCCGGGTTAAACATGCTTCGAGAGTGGCGTTTAATAATAATATAAGGAAATTTTGGTCTCCTCGGGGTTGACAGTAATTAGTAATTTTGATCGAACCTAGCGCCGATATCATTCAATTTATGACAGTAATCAGGTTGTGTTTTAATATTTATAAAAATTATTTTTAACTTATTATTGTAATTATAATTATTTCCCCCACAGAGTGCGTAATTAAAATCAAGCAACGACGAGTATACAGGTCGAATGGTCGTGTTATAAATTTTACGAAAAGCGAGGAAGGACTGGATTTTTATTTGATAAAAACTTGACAATTCATTCGTGAAGATAGAAATAGACAGATGTTAACTGGATAAACAAAACGTAATAGTTGCAGCAAATGTACCCGACATTAGCGTTTCTCATTATCCGAGCTAAAAAAATGTGAAGCAACGATCGCCGAGCGAGGATGAGAATTCCGTTGGAGAGTCTCTCTGTCGTCGCACGCTTTCCCCACCCGGACATGTTTAATCTTATCTCCGTTTTCCTTCTTGCCTCACCTCCTCGATTAACCTCTTATCCTTGAGAGGGTGGAGCTTCGCGCTCGAGTGCGCGCGTCGTAACGCGCGGCGTAACGCGACACGCAGCGCGCCGTGAATGAAACAAAGACCGGCGCAGTGGTGTAGCCGCGACTTTTCCGCGGCGCGACGAGTCCCTGCCTCCAGTGGACTTCTGAACGATAGCCGAGACGCCGCGCCGGCTGACAAATACATCGTTTGTTCGATCGCGCGCGCTCACCGATCTCCGATTTCGGCGGCGGAATGCAAGGAATATTGTCCGATAAACGAACACCTTCGTCGACAACTAACGCGCAAACTGTTCGGGCCATCGGCAATTTTTAATATGGAGTAGCAACGACAATTCATTGAACAGAACATTTTATTTTGAAATTTGCAGTGCTATATTTAATCAAGTTGATATACAGGGTGAATCACGAATCGTGATCAGTAACGTTTTTTCAAGGTCGCCTTGAATTTTTTGCAAATGAACATTTTTAACCCTTTCACTACGAAAGGCGTAAATATACGTCCTCAGAAGTCCATCGATATATACGAAAGGCGTAAATATACGCAAAATATAACTATAAATATAACGCGCCGTCCCTGTTGATGGATTATTGCGAAGTCGCGCCGCAGCGAAAGGGTTAAATAAAAAAAAGTTATGCTCCGATATTTACCGAATTCGTCTTGAAATCTTTTAACAGATAGGCGTAAAAAAATGTTTATTCGCAAAAAATTCAAGGTGACCTTGGACAAACGTGAAAAAAGAGAGTTGACAAATAATTTTTTATAATCACGTTAAAGCTCCCTTGAAACCATGCAAAAGCTGATAAAAAGATTTTCGATCGGACTGCTAATAACAGAGTAATATCTACTGATCGCGATTCGTGATTCACTCTGTACAATGTTGATGACATTATAAAATAATAAATTAGTAGTTCTGCAAAGTGTGAAACATTTAAAAACATTTTTACGTCTCCCAGACGTCGTTATATGTTCAAGAGGTTAAGATAGGAATTTTTCCTCTGTTCTGTAGGCACCGTAATGGTAAACTATTGTTTCTTCATAATTATTACTTTTACTGTGTCAGACGTGATTCACAAAATAATTGTTTGCGCGCCAGTTGTGAGACACGGGAGCTGAATATTCATATTTTTCGCTAATAATTTTTCAATATTTCGATTTTTTTCAATTTTTCAATACAGTGAAAATAATATATTGATACTAGGTCTTTTTTAAACGTTTCTATAAAATTTAGTCAGAGGAATATTTTACTTATCAGAGAATTCAAATGGTGAAATTCAAAATGGCCAACAGATTAGAAGAATCGATTCAACTTTTTAACGTGATCTATGAAGGAAGGAAATTTGCAATTTTGAATTGAAAATTCGTAGTTTTATTTCGCATAAAAATACGCTGCTCAGTCATAACTGAAATTCCAAGAAAAACGCGATGAAATTATAAACGCTGCTCAACCAAGCGCATCCCGAAACTCCGTGTATAAAAAACTGTTACACTTTCTCCGCGCGAATACCTCGAAAGGGGGGCATCCTCCGGTAAAGAAACGAAGTTCACAGCGCCGGTGATGATAGTTTTTAGCAACTTGGTTGCAGAAATCAGTGATAGAAAAATCGAGCGAGACGATTTTAATTAGCAAAGTTTATCGGGATACAATCCATGCATCTCGCACGACGAGCGGTGGCCGTTCTCGTCGGACGGTTTCGCAGGAAGGACTCTCTCTCTCGTCACGGAATGCGTGACGGTGCGTGAGTGCGTCCGCGATGAGGAGGGGTGGGGGTATTCTACGTTCTGCCACGGTACGTTGCGTACGCGAGCGTAAACGTAACGATTCTGCGCGAGAGGCCAACGATCCGAGGAGGCCGCTTTACTATTTATAAGTAACGCCGTTGCGGTTTTCTTGATTGTCGAGCGATCGGGCCGCCGCGCCGGTAAGACAAGTCGCTCCCGCGCGTTTATTATTTCGCCTTGGAATATCTGGTGTCGAGTCCCTGTTAAATGATGCAACGCGGTTGCACTCGAGCATTTGCATCCCCCCCCCCCTCTGCCATTTTTCTTATCTCCAGCTCTTTTCCACATCGAGATGCTTTTTCGTCGTGTTCGCTCGCGATCGTGTTTTCTCCTGCTCGATTTTTCCTCGATCGAAAGCTTCGACTGTCGGCCTGTTCTCACGAGGACGAGTTAGTTCTCTTGGAATGCGCCGACTCTGACGATTACGCGAGTGCTACTCCGTGACTTTGCATTCGATTCTTTCGTTTCGATTTTTATTATAAATTTTCAATAGGGTGTCTCGACGAATGGGCGGTTCCCAGGTCAGTTCAATATGTCCAATCCGGGCAGGACCGGGCGGACATTTTGCAGAGGGACCTCAGGAGCCGCCCATTTCCGGATGTCGAAGGAGTTTTCGGACACCCTGTATATTAAAATATCCCTGATCCTTTGAAGCATAAGATTTGTGATATCTTCGTTCTTAACGGAATATTATTTTCACTAACGAGCTGCCCACTGATTAAGAACACGCAATTAAAATTTTTATTCCGTGGAAAAGCTGCCATAAGTATTCGTACACCTTTTAAAAAAGAATAACTTTTTTATCATTCTACTAAACGATCTGACTTTTTGTAAGCAATTAGAAGCATTGGTTTACTAAATAATGTGCGGGAAAGATTTTCCAAAAATTACAATTTACAGGCAAAAATAAAAAAGGTATTCTTTAATTTTTGGGCCCTTTAGATCTATGTTAAATTTGTACATGTTACAATGCCCATAGCTTTTTTATACGTCAACCGATTTCAAGGAAACTTTGCACGTGTATACAACCTACTTAGATATACCAAATAAATGTTTTAAATTTTCATTACGGGTACAGGCACGGGGACGGGTACGGATACGGGCACGGACACATTACATTTTGTTTTGCAAATGTGACCAATAATAATTTCTAAAAACAATTATTTACACACTAACTAGTGTAAATAAATTTACACTAATAATAATTTTTAAAAACAATTATTTACACTTTAACTAGTAAATTAGTCCTCATAAGATCACCAAAAAACTCAAATCGTATGGTCCAATTTTGAAAAGGTTATGCGGTTTTGAGAACTGTACGAATACTTTTATACTTACTGCACCCTACAAATTTTCATTACAGGCACAGATGAAAAATTAAAAAATCATGACCTTCATTCCTCCCGTCGAAATTGCGACCAATAATAAAAAAAATTATGTACACATTAGCTAGTAAACTAATCCCTCTAACGTCTCAAAAAAATTCGAGCTGCTGGGTCGCATATTGAAAAAGTTATTCGTTTTTGAAAGGTGTACTTTGCACACCTACTGTAGGTTGAAAGAAATGTGTAATTGTCAAGATAAAATAGCTCCGAGTGCAAAGTATCTCCAATTAAAAGGAACTGTTGTTTAATCAACAGAAAAACCGTCGCAGAGAATCAGCTGTTCGTCCAGGCGAATGTCATTTCGCGGAACAGATTTTAGAGAACACACAGAATTTCCAGTCGAAACGGTTCGAAGAAAATGAAGAGATTAAATTGAGCGTCGGCAATCAGCGAGTCAACAATTTTCGAAGCTGTTGGAAAAATGCGAATTCGCCTTGGCACCGGACGACAGAAAATCACCGCAGGGTCGATATCGTTTTATTACCATTGAATCGAACTTCCTGCTGGCTTTCTACCGGCTCGATACGCGTTATCGGGCACGAAATCGAGAGAGAAAGTCGAGGCGAACGGCGGAAAAGAAAGAAGAGGAAGGAGCATGACCGTCAGACGTGGAATATTCGAGCTCTCCGCGCACGGTATGTCTACAGGTGCGAAGCTACGGGTGCTGTAATAAGTATGTAAGCGGCGGCAGGGACGTAACGTTCGACGTAGGGGCCCATTAAAACTTTAGAACAACATCTTCCTAAACAATAGTCTAACAATAGTTAAACAATTGTCTAATTAACCAGTTAAGCGCGTTTCACGTGTATACTCGTCGAACCAAATCTCTATTACGGTGACGTGTACACTCGTCGTGTAAAATAGAAAATTACCATTGACGATGAAAACTCGACATTTTCCGCACTTTCAACGCTGTATCTGCTCGGAAGGTTGTCCGAAAGATCTAATGTTTTGAATTTCAAGGTTTCAAAGGGTTCCTATTCGAGAGAAAAACAAATTTTGTTCAAATCTGAAAGTCGAAAAATTGAATTTTGCCAAAGAAAAGCGAGCTCCTGGACTACAGTGGGAGCAGAAATTTCCTCCTCTGACGATTTTCATCATTTTTTAAATGAACGCATAAAAGTGTAGTCGTTAATTATCGCCTGAATGCATTTAGTCACTAATGGGCAAATAAGAAAGGAAAATGTTAATATTCATGCGATGTTTGCGAAAGCGAAAAGAATATTAAATATTATGCATATTATGTGATTACTATTATCGAAATGGTGGAATATGGAACGTATTGTAATGCACGAAAACACGTTAGAGAGGGTAAAGAACGAAGAATTATGTATTGGGCGTTATGTATTATGTATGACACGTCCCAGATGTTTCTGTATTGCTAAAGAGGCAAAAAATTTTCATTCATAACGAGACGCATTTATTCCGAGGCCAGCTAGCTAGATTATTCGCACAACAAACTTTAACGGCGTCGATCGAAACTGCAAATCTAACTGGAACAGATTCGCGAATCTTCGCCAAAATTTTCTGTTTTACTAATTAATTAGCGATTAATTGTTTCTACTGCTAAATTGTAAAGATAGTTTCAAAGATTTCTACAAAATAATGATCAGAGACTTGGTAAAATAGTGGTTCCACAATTTTTAACGAAATACTTTTTTTAGAAAAAGTTCCGACAACTGCAGAATTTTATAATCGATCCAGGTCTTAATTTCTCGAGCACGGTAAATTTAATGTAGCCCTCAGTTTTTCGAATTCAAAGATTGAACACTAGGTTTGCGGGTTCTAATATTTTTAATTCTCGAATATTGGGATTGCGAAGAATTATTAAATCAATTTATTTCTTTAGGTACGTATTATAAAAAATATTGCTAATTTGGACGAACTCATTCCTGTTATTTTTACGAACTAGTACGAAGTACTCGCTTTTTCCGTTAATTTGCCGCTGGCGAACTAACTTCACGAATCGATTAATCGAACTTGTAAGGCGAGTGAAACGGAATCAGCGAGCATCGGGCACGCTGCGCGGTAGTTCGAGGTACGATCGAGGTATTGATGGAAAAACGCTACCAGGAAGACGCCATCGTGGCCGTTTCAAAAATCCCGGACTGGTTCGGACCGGTTGACAAAGCGAGAATAGAAAAGTTAATCGCCGGAGCCCGGGACGGTCGCATTCTGCGGGAAGAAAGTGGGAAGAGGAGCAGAGAAAGATGGCTGCTGCCCATCCGGAAACTTCTGGAGACCACTCTAAGTGCCATTACACGTAGACGACATTTTTATTAAAGTAACACCATCTTTTTCAGAAAAATATTCGTGTTGAAATCAAGCTAAAAACCATTGGTTATATTCAATGATATGTTCGATAAAAATGGCCATGGTCGATGACATGTTCGATTAAAAGTGGCCACGGTCAATGACATGCACGATTAAAAATGGCCACGGTCAATGACATGTTCGATCGAAAATGAATTTCGACGTAAAAATCAAGCTGAACAATTATCTGTTATTAAACAATAATCTGTCGCTATCAACGAATTTACAAAAACCTCCTCAAGCATTTAATGTGCCATTTCTGTCGTAGATGTTTTCGATTCTGGTATTCATATTTTATGATGAATTATATGAGATATATGATTATGAATTTATATGAATTATATGAAATATATGATTATGAAATTATATGAAATATATTATTAATGGATTAAGACATAGAAATCAAGCTGAACAATTATCTGTTACTGCAGAATTATCTGTTGCCATCAACGAATTTCCAAAAACCTGAAGCATTTAAAATGCCATTTCTGGCATTCCGGAGTATCTATTTTATCCTGTATTCGGATAAATCCGTAGTGATTTAATTAAACAAATGTTACATTGATTAAATTTACTGTACTAATGGCGATTCTTCGGAGAAACTCAAGTCGGGAGTCAATGGTACTAGATACACCACTGTGTATTCATTGCGGTAGTGCGTATCGTGCGTACGCGTACCTTGCGTGATCGTACACGCATGCGCACGCACCAATGACGCAACGAACGTGCATGCGTGATCCACGTGCAATTTAACCCTCTGCGGTCTCGTCTGACAGGATTCGATACGCCGTCCTTTATTATTATCGCCGTTGGTTCGGATTAAGTGCGTAATAATCGCGTCCACCTAATAAAATTATTCGATAATGATAATCGATCGGGCCGGTGTCGCTTGCTGGACTCATTGTCACTCGAAACTGCCACCGAATTAAGTCGCTTAACAATATGAATCTTGATCGACCTCGATTTTTTTTTAAACAAAATTCATTATTCTGCGTTGTTCTTTTCTTGCGTTGAAAAATTGAGGCGAATTTGATATTGCGAAGTATAAAAATCCCCAGAAATTTATAAAGTAGTACCACATGTGTCGATGAAAATTTTCTTGTATACAAACGTTGAAGAATATTTTTAAATGAATAAAATCCTACTTGTCATCATCGCCGGCTAATTCACACGGTTCCCAGGAGAGCCAGCCAGGCAATTATCCTCGGACAATTAGGAGCGGAGGATCGCGCTCGTCGAACTCGAATCGCCGGTTCGCGGCTGTCGGCGACACTTGGGGCGAATTGTCCGCGACATGTGCTGCGCGATAAGACACCGTGCGAAACCAGACTGCGGATCGCGTAATAATTACAGTTATTAATAATAATGACGGAGGACTCTCTCATCGCTCTCACCCACGAATGACGGAGTCATGAATTTCGGGCGTCCAGATGACGGCCGGGGGTGGTATTGGTGCGACGGGTGGCCCACGCGAGAAGTGCCATTGAAAATGGCATTATTTTTAAATTGTTTGCATTATAAATATTCCGTTTTGTCGATCGTAAATAATGTATACTGTATCAATTAATGATTTCGGCGCTACAGGTTCGATCCGTAAGGATTATATGAAATATATTATTAATGAATTTAGACATAGAAATCAAGCTAAACAATTATCTGTCGCTATCAACAAATTTTCAAAAACCTTATGATGAATTATATGAAATATATAATTATTTAATTATATGAATTTATACGAATTATATGAAATTATATGAAATATATGATTATGAAATTATATGAAATATATGATTATGAAATTATATGAAGTATATGATTATGAAATTATATGATTATGAAATTATATGAAATATATGATTATGAAATTATATGAAATATATGGTTATGAAATTATATGAAATATATGATTATTTAATCATATCAATTATATTATTACGAAATTATATGAAATATATTAGTAATGAATTTAGACATAAAAATCAAGGTGAACAATTATCTGTTATTGCACAATTATCCGTCGCTATCAACGAATTTTCAAATTCATTATTGTTTGCATTGTTCATTAAAAAAAAAATACAATTTTGCACAGCCATGCAGAAGGTGTTCAGCATATTATTCAGCATAATTTCCTGTTAGCACCATTCCCGGTTAATCTCCACTTGTCGAGACACCTGAAGACATCATCTAATATTGTTGTTACGGTTGAACCGTTCGATCGGATGTTTTCCAGGCCGTCGAGCACGTCTCACGGCCATTTCTCGTGTCTCGCTTCGCTTTTATTTGCGGTTCTTATCTGTTAGAAGAATTCCTATCTAGTATAGATTTCTGCCTGTCCAAATGTTTGACGTTCTTCAACTTTTCCATCGATATCACGATCCCTCTTCGTACGATCGTATCCCTGGCAAATTCTTTTTTATTCAATCGGCGCACATGCACCTCCAGCAAATTTCATTTCTCCTAAATACGTCCTCTTAATCACAGTAAGCACAATTTTTTTTATTTGAAAGATTAAACGAAACTCTTCGGCTTTAGTGGAATTATTTTTCATTTGAAAGCTTGACTAAAGCTATACATTAACATACGATTGCTCGGTGTAATCTTTTACTGTTTTGTCAGGTCGTCAAGCAGGAAATTTGTAGAGATTTAATTAAATTTAATCTAATTGGCTGGGAGAAATTGAATTAAATTGAATTAAATTTCTACAAATTTTATTCTTGACGACCTAATACATTTCTCTCGCCAATCTCTATCTCTATATATAATAAATTTGGTTGGATTTCTACAAATTTCATCCTTCCTTATTCTTTATTCTCTAATAATAAAATCGTGTTCGTGTGTCTGTTTGTGACGTCAACTAAGAACGGTTGAACGTAGAAAGCTGGTGTTTGAACCACGCGGCGTTTCTTCGTGAAGGTTTCAGAGCAAACCGCGTTCGAAAAAGTCCGGTCGTTCAAAAGTTGTGACGTCATTAGTGACCAGAAACTACTTTTTCGCCATCTGTTGGTCGCGTTTCTGCTAATATTTGTTCATAAATGTATAAACATGTAACATTTGGGCTTGAAAATCGGTCGCTTCACGCGCGCAACAACCTAATTTTGTCGTCGGTTTCGCCGTCCTCGATGAGACCGAATTAGGATCGTCCGATCGGTTATTGCGAGAGCGACAGAAGGCCGAGAAGGATGGAGAGGACGTCGGGCCGGGCAGGCCACGATCAATTTTTGCCGAGCCGGAGAGGCCCGAATTCTAGACAGACCGAGAAACTACGACGAAAACGGCTAACGGACAATAGCTTTCCATGGGAGAAGAAACGCGGAGGGGGTTACGTCCCTGCCATTACCTGGCCGGTTCCGAGAAACGAGGGTCCGATTTATCTGGTTCGCAATGAGGAATCGATAGGAGCTGGCCTGCAACGAGAAGGTAGACGCCGATATATACCGGGTGTAACAATATCCCGTCGAACACGTTAACCTCTTAACTGCGGAATTCAAATCAACCAATGACTAGTATTATCAATTTTACGAAAAACTAGGAAGATTTCTATTTGATAAAAAATTAACTGTTGAAAAGGTTCGAAACAAACATATCCCCAAATAATATTCTTATATTATCTTATATAATATTATATAATTTATAATATTATTAATATATATTATAATATTATTAATATATAATATTATTCTGTAATAATAATATTTATTATAATATAATATTGGTTTGTACTTTAGTTTATGTTACATAATATATTATTATATGAGAATCTTATATAATATTATTGCATTTGATTGAAATTTCGAGTTTTCATCGTCAATGGTAATTGTATATTTTACACGACGTGTATACACGTCAAACGCGCTTAACTGAAAAACAAAATTTTAATTTTGTACGAAGATCCGCTGTCTGTTCACAAGAATTGTATCTTCGAAGAGAGAACGACGTTGGAAGAGATTGTTAGCAATAAATTTACAGTAGAGAAGAGAACATTTATGCTTGCTCTGCTTCTACATTTGCTTAAATGCTTAAATATTGGTCAGAAAAGATAGATATAATAGATATGAAATATATAAGATATAAAAGATAGATATAATAGATATAAATAAAAAAAGAATAGAATTCTATTACTTTTCGTCGTAAAGAATATTGGGTCGCCCGGAAAGTTCGTGCCGACTTTTTTCCTGGAAATTGAGCAGCATCACATTTAGATTTTCCAGAAAAATCGGGGCAAGCGATTGTTTGTTCAAAATTGAAGTCGTGTGATCCAGCAGATTTCGTTAAAAATTGTTGCGCGCAGTAAATTCGGAGCTTTGATCAAGAGTAACGACCATCAAAACGTAAAATCCCAGAGCGAGACGGTATCGAGCACCACTGGGCCGAGAGCTCCGTCGCTCGGCCGCACAGGTGGCGGCGTCGTCGCCGCTCTCGAAACCGTCGAGTCACCCGTTAGAGCCGTGCGACGGAGGAGGAGAGCGAGAGAAAGTGAGAAGAAAAGGTAGAAAACGAGCCGCGCGACGGGAATGGAAGAGGGCGAGAAGCGGAGTCGAGGAAAGGACAAGGAGAGGAAGAAGCGGCCGTCGAGAAGGATGAGCGTATCCCGTTCGCGGGAGAAAGAGGGGAAGGAATGATGCAGGATCGAAGGGCGGCGCCTGTGAGCAAGGTGTTTACCATTCCGGCTAAAAATAAAGTACAAAGACGGGCCACAGAGAGAGCGAGAGAGAGAGAGAGAGAGAGAGAGAGAGAGCTCCCTCTCCTCGGCGTAACTGGCAACAAAAAGCAGAATCACCGTCCGCGCATTCTTTGCCCGCCATGGGCGTAAGGCATGCTCTCTCTCCGGGAGAGGAAGGACCCCAAGAGAAGAGAGAGAGAGAGAGAGAGAGAATGAGTCGAAACGGCGCTCAAGGGGTCGTTTTCTGGTCCTTCTAGTAGCCGTGTCTATAGCTGGCCCACGCTACTTCTAGGAACCGTCCTCGCCGCCAGGACATCTGCTCCGATTACAGGGGTATACCGGGTGCAGACTCTCCTTTTTCGCACGTAAAGAACCCTCCTCGTCAGCCTCCTCTCCTCTGCCCGGTTTATCGGCCGTTCGATGAATTATGGCAGGACGACACACACCGCCATTCCATCGCATCGATCGCACGAACGTCTGCCTCCTCCCTTAGTCTCCTGCAGGATCCTTGGGAAAACTGGCCCGGCTCACCGACATTGGGGTGGATCACAGGGATCGTTGCGGATGCTGCAACCCTTTCCCGGTCCAGGAAGCACCCTTTCAACCGCCTTGTTTTTTTGGTTCTCTCAGAGGTAACGTGACAAATTTTCCAGATCTTCTTCGATTTCCCTTTCTTGTAGAACTCGAAGTTGTTGCTAATACGCGTACATCTTTCTACGCATTATGTCGAGCGTACAAGTCTGAGACGAGTCGTGTGTTCCTTTGAAGCAAATTAGATGACGCGCATCAATTAAAAATTAACTGCATTTCTACAGTCTACATATCATCTCGTAACGTCGTACAATGGGAATAGAATTTTCTTTCGCTTGTCGAAGCTTTTCAAGTCCCCAATGCATATATTTGCTTAGGACCCTGAATGGAAGCTCTGTTCCTTGGACGTGTGTGCATAGACGCTCGTCCTGCTGTCGATTCCTTTTCCAGAAACCCCGTGGGACATCTGCTTCGAATGCCCACTTCTATTTGTACATGTGCTCATGTGCATCCTCTCTACGACCGTGAAACGTATCTTGCCGACACTCTACCCAGACAGAAGAAATATCATACTCGTTATCAGGGGAGTAGACTATACTCGAACTAATTAGGCCGACGGTCCGCTACATTTGAGGCTCTTTCAGAAGTTTGTGCCGCGCACAGATGCAGGACGAATTCCAAGGAGAGAATGAAACTTTCGAGTTTGGGCTCGTGCGGCCGCTGATGTCTCGCGCGACAATGCGAAACGGTGTAATTTAGTGGTTATTCTGTCGATTCTAAATTTATTTGGAATGATTTCATTGTTGAAAGTGTACGAAACCCTTTTTAATATTGTTGAACATTTTTTACTATTTCGGATGAGTTTTATAACATTTTGTTTTATGATATTTCGCGATTTTTCAATTTCGGTTTTTTGTTAACTAAAAATTTAGCTGTACTTTTTTACTTGAACGAAATTACTTTCTGAACGGTCTAATAGTGTCTTGTTAGTAACATTTACAATGTTAAATTTACATTGTTGATAACATTTACAATGTTAAATTTACAAAATTTAATAACATTTACAATTCCCTCGTTAATAGCAATATTGAATTGAAAATTCTTCGTGTAGTCCTTTATAATCGAAATGATTTGTCGCTTATTAAAATTATTACAATTTTCATTTCCAAAATAGGATCAATTTTGTTATAAACCAACTGAAAACATTACCATTTCAGTCAACAATAATATTAACAGTAATATTCCTCGCGTAGTGGTTTTACAGTCGTAACAACATTTAAACAACAGTGCCAAGAATAATGAATTATACAAAAAGGTGTAGCTCAAATTCAAAACCATTTAAAGAATCCAAAGATACTGTCGCATTATTTTCAACTGATTAAAATTACTTTTAAAACAGTTTTTAAATTTTTACTTTTCACAAATATCCGCATTAACCGAAACTTTTCAGAGAATAGTTTACCTAATAGAAGAACGAGTTGTGCACTGTAGAATTTGTGTGCGTGTGTGTGTTCGGGAAACGATGAATTATTCCATTTAATCCCGTGAATGTTTAATTGGATAAAATATGGAAGAGGCTTCGGGATGACGGAGGTTCCCAAAGAACTCGTTGCAACCTTGTCCGACTTGTTTCTACGTTCACTTTGGTAAAGAACGACGCGACGCGCGACGTGACGGTGACCTCATCGCGCGTGTCTGACGTGGTACAGGCAACGACTACTGATTCCTCGCGGCATGGCAGACACACACGTGGTGTTCTGCTCTTTGTCAGGGTTTTCCTCGTTTCGTGAGAACTTTCCATCATAATTCGTATAATGCTGTTGACACACCCTTTTCCTCGATTACGAAAACACAACGCGCATTTCCGAAGACTGAGAAGTATTTACAAAACCGCCTTAACGCGCTCAATAGAATCAATTAACCCTCGGACCATTCTTAAAATTTTGTCGTTCATTATTACTATTTATTCGTCAATTTTATAAACATATTTGTCCTACTTCTTTCACAGATATTAGTAGGCTGTGGATTTTATTTTATGTAACATTGTGAGGATGTTAGAAGAGTTTAAGAATATTATTATGTCATATTCGACATATATATTTAAAGTATTTAAGTATTAAATTCATTAACAGGAAAATTATTTAAGTATTATATTATTTAAGTATTGAGAATAAGTAAGTATTTGAATTTAAGTATCTAAGTACTATTTAAGTATTATATTATTTAAGTATTCAAATATTTCAGCATTATTTAAGTATTTCAGTATTATTTATTTTAAGTATTAAGAATTATTTAAGTATTGATAATTATTTAAGTACTGAGAATTATTTAAGTATTTATAATTGTTTAAGTATTAACAATTATTTAAGTACTGCGAATTCTTTAAGTATTGAGAATCATTTATGTAATGAGAATTATTTAGCTATTAAATTCATTAAAAGGAGAATGATATTTTCAACTTTCACTGCCTACAATTAACTTGGAAAATTATTATTTTGCATGAAGATCTGCAGTCCATAGTCTCATACATAATTCTTCTAAAATTGGACGCAATACCATTTTTAAAAAATACTGTGAATTAAAATGTTCACAGTATCGTTGTATAGAAGTCGAAACGAACTCGGGTTTGTCGGAAAGTGTCAATGCACCGTGCGTACCTGGGCTACGGGCGCCCACATGAGTCACGTCCGAAATTACGTTTATCCAGCTCGACGAAATTAAAAACGACTGTGGAGGAAAACCGTAGTTAAGATTCACATTGAGTGCGTTAGGCTCCTCAAAAGGGTTTTATATTTCGAGGGGATCGTTTCCTGCTGGGAGCATCGGTCTCCCATTTGTTATTTTAACATTACAACTGTGAAACAGTGACACCATCTTCTTTGGAAAATAAAAATTCCAACACACAGAAGTTTCATAAACATTTATTTATTTTCTCAATATTTTTCATTAACTTTAAGAAAAATCGAATCATGCACTTTTAGGGTTTTGCAAATAAAATGAGTGAAAATAATTAAAATCTGTAGAGTCATTACAGAGTCTCACAACAATAAAAATAAAAACTGATTATTGATAAAATGTTAATAACCTCTTGCACTGCGATATATATTTTATGGTTACAGTGATATTAATTATCACAGCAATATCGAATTTAATTAAAGTAAAGTAACATAAAATTATAATTACGGTTATAATTAAAATCATAAAATTTAGTAGATTCTCGTGAAAGGGACTTAACAAAATTATGGTTACAGCGATATTAATTATCACAGCAAAACCGAATTTAATTAAAGAAAATTAGCATAAAATTATAATTACGATTATAATTAAAATCATCAAATTTAGTAGATTCTCGAAATCTTCATGACAATTCTGACTTGATTAGGGGTGAAAGGGACTGAATATATTATTATATTATAGAGTATATAAATGAAGAATTAATTCCCGTAATTTCTGACAATCCTCTGTTCGGATTTCGGTTAGGCCCGAGCAGGCTCTCGGCTAGGTTCGTACGCGGCCGTAGCTTCAACACGTGGTTCGATCCGACGACCGAAGCAAGTTCCAAGGGTACGTCACATCCGAGACTCGAGGCCAGAGTCTTGGGAAGAATCGGCCGGCTGTTGCTTCTCGAAGTTAGAAAGCCGACTCTCCCGTATCTGGCCTTGGCTCGATCAATATTTACGAACATCCGGTTCACGGAAGATCAAACACAAGACTGCGGGGGTAAAACTCGAGCAATTCATCGGCGAGTCGCGACAAATTCCGGCGTAACGAGGTAAGCGGAGAGCGGAAGCGAAGTTATTGTTATCGAAACTCGAGCGTCGATCGACATAACCGCCTCTGATTTATGGCGGCCGACCAGGGGCCGACGGGTTCCGAGAAACGTAACGCTTTCGAAGGTGTTTTTATTCGGGAAGAGATCGATGGATCAGCGAGTCGGGTAACGGGACAATCCTTTGATTGCTGATCCTTGGGATCGCTCGAGGAATTTTTTGCTAGGAGCATTTTTTAGGGATTTCGTAAAATCATTTTTCTTTCTCGTTGGACACGTTGTTTTGTTAATTATCGTTAGCGTTCCTTCGGCTAGTTAGGCAGGGCTGGGTAAAATAGTACTTGCAATGAAAATATTTTCAGAGATTATTTCCAGAACTGTGTTGTTTTGAATAACTTGGAATATCTATTTATTTTTGTGGAAATACTGTTTGAAATGTTTATTTGATCTGCCAAAAGAAGGTCTGAAAATAATTTATAATTTTCTCAGACAATGTTCCGTAAGAATTTCGAAACAATGTAATACCTATGTAATGTAAGATACATGTAATATTGTACTTTCTGTATAAACCATTTGGTTTAAAGCAATAATAAATAAATAAATATATGAAATATATATTGGAATAAATATTTCTGCCATTATTAGTGGAATTAAACTTCAGCACTACCCTTCACCGATTGTATATCTAGACAATCATAATTAAACAGCGGATTTTATGCATTTATTAAAACATTAAAAACATTAGACGAATTCAAAAATAATATTTTCAACCTAATAAACATAATAAGCAAGAAAATAAATCTCTCTAAATCTGTCTAATCATAACTATGCATTGTAGAGTAAGTATGCAGAAATACATAAATATTTGGAAGTAATACTTCCTTAATTATTTTCTTCCTTTAACAATTATGAAAAAGAATTAATATTTCAGGTGACTATTGTAAGTAAAATACTATGAAATAATTAATTTTCATATATCCTTAAAACAATACTATTTCAAATATTTATTTCTAATACATTCTACTATCTCAAATAATGATTTCTAAAACGTCGCACAACAAATATTACTTTGCACTATTTTGCAGCAATTTTTACTTGAAAATTAAACATTTCTTCCAACCTAGAATAATTCCATTCTACATTTTCTTGTCTTCATTTTATGGATATGAAATTGATATAATATAAAATACTTAAATGATTACCAACTTATTTAATGAATTTAATTCTACATTTTCTTGTCTTCATTTTATGGATATGAAATTGATATAATATAAAATACTTAAATGATTACCAACTTATTTAATGATGTAAACAATATTTTGAATAATGATACAGCAATTTTTAATGGTGACTCCGAGTCGCCACTTGAGTGCCACGGATTACTACCTTCTGTACACGTGTACTGAATAGATATTTTCAACTATTCTTCTATGTAGAACTAAGAAATAAAATAAATTTTATTGCTGTATTATTATATAAGCTGTAATACTGCTTTATTTCAATAAAAGTATTGTAATTACTATTTTAGCATTGGTGTTAGGTAACTGTGAATTATTGACATACAAATAAAATACAAATTAAATTAATTAGATACTATTACAAATTAATAGAAACAGAACGTTTTATTTTGAAATTTGCGTTGCTATATAACATTTAATCGGGTGGGTGCACAGGTATTTTATTTGTTGTACAAAAAAATCTTTCGAACATAAGTTGTACGGTTTCCTGGAAGATATACAGCGTTCTAATTTGTTTTTTATTACTTTGCCTTCATTAGTAACAATTTTTAATATATATATATTGTATATATAATTCTGATCATTTAAAAATTTTAAGTCCCACTTTCTGTAATACTTTGTTACGCAGAATTTCAGAATTTATCCGAATTCGAGAAAAAACATTAAACATTCCACTTAAAAAACTGAAGGTGTAATAAAAGAAGAAGTAATACAAAACAAATTAGAGCAATGTTGCAAAGAAAAAGCTTCAATCTTGAAATCTACGTTGGTTTCAGTCGCGAGAAAAAATTTTCAAAGTCTTCACAGATGTTTGAATGTGTAATATTTTCAATAGGAAACGCGTCCTCAGTTTCTCGCTCGCTACGTCATGAAAAAAAATCTTGGAATAAAATGAACGATGGATTTCGAAAGTAGAGGCTTTCAGCTTCAAAATCAGTCAAATTTTACGATCGTGCGGTGATTTTTTACGAAATTATTACTGTTTAAATATTGAAAATTTGATTTGAGTTCTCGATCGTAACAATAAAAATTGAATGATTTCGGCGCTAGGTTCGATCAATGTTACAAAAAGAAAAATAACCTATTTGCAAAAAATTATTATCGATTGACGTATCGTGTTTAAATATTGGCAATTTTTCGAGAATCGGGTGTTTAGTGTTGAAATACTTGCACCGTGTTCGTTTGTATTGATGTAAAAGATTATTTTTCATAAAGCGGTCTTCGCGAAACGAATGAAAATTCCTCGTTCGCCGAGAATAAAAAGACAAAAGTTGCATCCGGTCGTAAAATCGCAATGATTCCGATACTTTCGTTTAAGTACGCGTTTGAGGCGTCGCGGGTCCCCGGAGTGTCCCTTCCGGTTGATAAAAAATCGCGGAATACAATGGATTTCTCGCGGTATACGATGCTAGTGTGCGCGAGTGTGCGCGACGCTTCCTGGGAGTAGCGCCGGGTTACGAAATGTTAACGAATTCGTTCTCGTTCGCTCGTAAAACGATTATTTTCGCGGGCCAGGGCTTATTGTTCCTCGCGCGACAATGAACGCCTGAACATTACGCAAATTAACGGTCCGATGCTCGCTCTCGACTCGTAAAACCGCTCCTACTTCTTCTTCTTCGGTTCGGTTCTCGCTCTCAGAGCGATGTCTGCTCTCGGTCGACTCAGTCTACTATCGATGCGTAGCGGGACGTGTCGCGCCGTCGCGTCGACGGGTTTAAATGGACGTTAGAAAGCCACCGGCGACGAAAAAACAACGCTGGCCATTTAAATTCCTGCCCGGTGAACGGCGAGGCTTCAACGAAACGTGGTCGACCCCGTGTCGTCGACCCTGCGAGAATCGATACGGACTCTGTTTCGAGACGAATTCGAGTCCAATGGACGCTGAGCCAATAAGAACATTGTCACTGCGCAAAATTTGAAACATTTCAAAATGTTTTTTCTGCTATTATTTTACGGACCAAAGCAATTTATTGATACCATTCAGTTTTATTGTAAAATTACTGTCACTCATTTCTGATACGAATTTGTATAAAATTCTAGCCGGAGGGTATTGTTAATTTTTAATTGAAGCAGACCTTTAATTCCTGCTAAGTATTAAGGTGGATTTACATTTGATTAAAGCCTGAAAATAATACCTTAAGGCACAACGCCACCTAGCGTATGGAACTCTGTGTGTGTGTATGTGAATATTTGCCACATCTTTGTTGTCGCGTTACAATAAAACTATCAAAGTGAAACGTCGTCACTACTACTCTGCTCTTTTATTTCATTTTTTTCATTTTTTTTTTAATTTATTTGAAAGCTTGAATGAATAGCAAGTTATAAAGCTATAGGATGTTAATGAAATGTATAAAATTAAACGATCTGATATACACTATACATCTTCATGACTTCTACAGGTTAAAAAAATTCTCTGATCACCGTTGGCCAGCAACATCGCTTAAAAATAATTTATTAACAAGAACATCCGTCGATAGCCCGCACGTGGAGTGCAGAGAAGTTAGTTTGCGCGGCCTCGGGCTGGTCACCGCCTCCGCTTTCAAACTATTTCTAATACTCGACCGTCAAAATCGACTCCCGTGACGCCTCGAACAATAGACAAGCAGACTGAATCGTTCCATAGCACTCGAGGAACGCGCCCCCCCGGCTCCTATTGTGTTTGAATTTTCTCTCTCCACCTTTCTCGGACTTTTTACGTAATGACAAAAGCCGAGTGGTTTTTTTTTGTCTGTGCTCTCTAACGGCTCGGAGAAAGTTCTACTCGAAGGACGCGTAGATCGGATCGTGGTGGACGATGCTAGCTATGTAGGTTACCCTCTGTGGCAAAAATCGATGGATTCGAGGCACACGTGGACGAGAATAAAGATTCTGGCCGAAATCGGAGATTCCATTCTTTGGCGTCGAAGCCTCGTCTGCCCTCTTCAAAGTTTCGGCAGTTCTTGCTAAATATTTTCGAAAATATTGATTTTAGAGAGAAAAGTTTCAGACAAAAACTGTAGCTCATAAAAAGCTCTACAAAAAAGATTATATACATTTTTTACGCGAACACATTACTTTGGCTGTTATGACCCGAAATATCTCGGCAGGAGTCATATTGACACCGTCAAACATTTTTTAAAATTTCTGTTTTATTAATCGAATTTTAATTTAATAATTTAATATTTTTAATCATTTTAATTTAATCATTTAATATTTTTAAACATTTCTGATCGAACCCAGCGCCGATATCATTAAATCTGTGTTACTCAACGACGATCGATAATTCAAATCATAATTAACGGTTTCATAATGCAAAATAAAAATAATTTGTATAAAGATCCGCAGTCTAGTCTATCACTTTCCAAGCTCTATGTAACCTATGTTTACATAGCATTTTGTTCTTATTCAGTGCCGCAGAACAAAAGTTTAAATATTAAAACCTGGGTGACACCCAGTACGGAAAAATCAAGCGTTAGTATTCCTGAAGGTTTTCAACTTTCAAAAGACATGCACCGTTTAGAAAAATAGCTCGTCGCGTGACGTGTGCACGTGGTGCTCGGTAAAAAGGATGCACCTGTCGTGGGTCGACCTTACGGCACTCTGTATCCAGGAAATGATCGATAAATTGGTGAAAGGAAACGAGCTACGTGTTGCGAATGCTACTGAAAATGTTCTTCGGAACCGACACTTGTTCTTTCATCCAAAAGTCAGCCACAATTCGCTTTTCTGCACAAGACGGAAATTTATTTGCTGATAAACGCGCATTTTATTCGTGGAAATGCGAATTACTGTAATTAACAGTGCTCGAAGGAAGGACACAACGCACGTCGTTAAATCTTTCAATAATTACAGTTTCCAAAATGTTCACTTTCTCGGCCAGGAGTCGTTCATTTGGTTATTATAAAAAAAAAACATTTTACAAAGACAAGCTGAATCTACAAGTGACTGCGAGGACATGTTTTGCTTGTCCCTTTCTTGTTTCTGAACAAAGTTCGTTGATTTATTCATGCAAAGTGCGGTTTATTCTAATATATCCATAATCTAAAAATAATAAACCGATGCATCACTAGGTTCAAAAATGGTATTAAGGGAAAAATAATGTCTGTGCTCTATTAACGGTGCTCTAAGGAAGCTGAGTATCGATTGAGCTCCATCAAATAATTTCGTACGTCAATTTCAAATATAAAAACTCGCAGTCCATCGGAAACTGTGACAAAGTGTCGCCGGCAAAAACAGGACAGGCGTCACCGTGTCGAATATTGTTACGAAAAATGTCTTTTTCCACGGTCGACGTATCACGAAAGTGAAACACGCGCAGTGTCGAAACGATCCACCAAGATGGAGAAATCGCGCTGATCTCGATGAAACAAAGTTTCCATTAAAATAAAAAAAACCCCCATAAGGAGAAGAGGCTTCGTGTCCCAGAGACGGAAGCCGAGACAAATGGCGCGAAAGCTAAAAAAGTCGGGGAATACGCCGTGGATTCAATTTCACGGGGCTTAGAGGATCGATTTAATTCTCGGTTTTCTTTCAGCGATCCTTTCGCGCCAGTTCCGACGGAACGGAAACCTGGCACGAACCACGAACAACACCTGTCGTACGTGCGCGGCTACTTTAAGGTAGGCCAGAAGTCCAGAAAGAGGAGATAGAGAGACAGAGAGAGAGAGAGAGAGAAGAGTTCATTGGTCAAGCATGTCCCGCAAGGTGCGCGTCGCAAATGTCGCGGACAGGTAGCATGTGCTGATGATAACGCACCGGTAATATTTTCGGCACACCGTCCCGCCTTTGGAAGCTGTAGTAATTACCGAATAAATTAAGATTTCACGTTTACTCATGAACTCATCGTTTTTTTCTTTCTCGAACGTGCAATTTTATCGTTCACATTCGCTAACAGAAATTTAGAGCAAGGTATAGATTAGAATATAGATAGAAGAATCAGCATACATATACAGTAAAATACAAAGCTAAGACTAGAGCTGGCTATACAAAGAGCGGAATAAATAGTAAAATAATACACCCATATAATTAGAGCTCAGTATAGAGCCAAATATAAATCAGTCTGTATAAGTAGTAAAATACTACATCTATATGTATAAGTAGAGATGAGTATAGAGCAGTGTATAAATCAGTTTATATAGTGAAATACAGAGCTGAGTATTGAGCAGAGTATAGAGCAGAATATAAATCCGTTTATATGTATAGTAAAGAATGGAGCAGAGTATAGAGAAGAGTATACAGCAGAGTATAGAGCAGAGTATAGAGCAGAGTATAGAGCAGAGTATAAATCAGTTTATATAGTAAAGTATGGAGCTGAGTATTGAGCAGAGTATAGAGCAGATTATAGACCAGACTATATAGTAAACTATAGAGCCGAGTATAGATCAAAGTACAAGTCGGACCCAGAGTATAAATCAGACCACCCAGCAAAGCACACATCATCCATCCAAGCGGCAAAAATAACTCATCGCTCGGAACACAATAAATTGTGGACAAATTTTTATGCGCCGGCTAAAACCCACGAACACATCCGTGTCTAAAAAAGACGGCAAGAATGAAGGAAGTGCTAAAAGGTATTTAATTCTTCGGGTAAGTTCCATCGAAGATTCCTTCAAGCTTGATAGCACAAAGCAGCGATGAAAATAGAGGCCGAGGAATCGGCCTCAGCTAGACCGCACGATAATTTTTCGAAACACAAGGCCGCCGGCTGGATCGGCGCACGGACGCGGAACGAGTGGTCGTTCTTTTGCAAAAACAGGATTGCTATGTCATAGATTGCTATGCCGGTCTCTCTGTGTGTGTGTGTGCGCAGCGTGCCCTCTCGGCGTCGATCTTTAAGCCGCGTTTTTGCCGGTTTCGAGCGATTACGTTTCACTTTCCTGCTGGCACATTGTTATAACTAAATGAATTACAGGCTATCCGCACGCCGGCAACGTGCTGGTGGTAATTCAACGATCGATAAAGACGAATTCGAACGCAGTAGATCCAGACACTCGTGGTCAGACGTCCCGACACTCTCCGAACAACTATTAACTCTGCAAATTGGTCTCTACTTGAAATTTCAGCCTATCAAGATATCGACATTTGACGTCGAATTAATTTATTTACCGAAAGAAAATCTGAACATTCGATCGGCATAAGAATTTTCTGTACTCGCGGGTAGATAAAAATTTCAATAGAGACTCGCAGAAAGGATTTGCGACGACTAATTTCGATTTATTCCACTTTTTTTCTGGTTCTAATGGAGAAAAAGTAATCTGTTCTCTCGTTGCGCCGGTGCACCCGACGCGACGCGGTGCATCGATGCAACCAAGCGACCCGGCCCCGACCATCTGCTATCGCAATTAGGAGCCAGCACGCGAATCGTAAAAACTTACGGCAAAGGTGGTGCTATTTCCACCTGTTTGCTTTTTTCTTCCCGTTCCCTTTCTTGCCCGGCCCTTTTCCCGTCGTTTTTCCATTGTCCTCCGCTGGCTGTCGCGTTCTCCGCTACGAGGGCTTCGCCGACATTTAAATTTCTCGTGGCGCATGACTCGCGTAAAAGAAACACACAGACCGCGATGCGGATCCCTCGATACAGAACCTACGGGCTCCATAAACCCACCGAATACGTAAACATTCAACCCTGTTTGCTCCATACATATAATTCTATGCGCAATTTGTACAACGCTCTACTTGCTGCTCTATGATAAACGATAGGTACTCTATCATAATCTGCGATCTATAAATTATTCTTCACTCGTATAGTCCGGTCTATCCTCTGCTCTATATTTTATTCTACCGTCGAATTTATACTCT
Source organism: Lasioglossum leucozonium (assembly GCA_028454225.1). NCBI lineage: Eukaryota > Metazoa > Arthropoda > Insecta > Hymenoptera > Halictidae > Lasioglossum > Lasioglossum leucozonium. The sequence goes on along the minus strand of CM052217.1, from coordinate 10,099,090 downwards.
GCTCTGTACATATGTATATTACTATATCCGCTTTATACAACTCTGCTCTATATAGTACTCTGATTACGCATGCATTATTCCGTACTTGATTCTATAGTACGATATACGCTCTATATTTTACATTACAATCTAATTTATACACTGCTCTATATTATTATCTGCAATTTATATCCTACTTTGTATTTTTGTCTATAGTATATAGTCTGCTCTTTGTCCCGATATATGTGCGTACAGACTGTTCTACGTATACGTCTATGCTGTAATCTGGCTTTGCTCTATTCTTTACTCAACGATTTGACGTATACCTACTTTAAAATTTGGTATGTGTACACTTTGCTCTATGCTCTAACGTGTCCTGTGCTCTATTCGTGTCCCCTCTACCCATTTTGCCATAAATGCTACAAAATCCACGGTCCATAAATAAATAAAAATCTAGTTTCGCGGGTAAAATGTTGCTGGTGTTTTAGAAAACCTTCACTCGCGAATGGAGAGTATACGTTATTGTCCCGAACGCCAGGCGAATCGCGTCGGACGTAGCGGAGCAGCTGCCCCTTGCCATTAGCTATGCAGATCTTGTCGCATTTCCCGTATTAATAAGCGGGATTAACGAGCCGGGGTGGTTTTCCTCCGGCAATTACGTCGCCTATTAATCACCAATTAATTTCCTAGCCGAGTTTCGTCGATTATTAGGCATGTCGCGCATAATTCCGCGACTTCGGACGGCCGATATAGTCTGCTGCCGACGCGGATGTTGTCGAGCCGTTCGAGCCGGTGATCGTTCTAGCCGATAACAGGCCGAAAGCACCGGCCAGGCACGCGATAGTTCGGTTACGGTTAATCATTCCGCGATCCACACGATCCGTGATCCACGCGATCGCGCCGAGTTCCTCGGTGGAACCGGGACACCTAAGAAAAGAGAAAGAGCACCTGCGCTCGCGGTTCGATTAGGAACGACGCGTCCTTGGGCCTCTCGAACATGATCGCACAGCCGCGCGTGCTGCTTCGGTTATCACTAGGATGTTTATGCAATTTGCAATTTTTCTAGAGGAATTTTAAGAAGGCGGAACCAAATAATATCTTATTTTCTGTGGTGGTAGCCTTTTTAGATTTCAAATAAATCAAGATCGTACTAAAATATATTCTAGCATTTTTTGAAAATTTTCAGAAGCCATAAATGCATAAAGATCCGCTATCATCGACGCGGCCGTGTCAGCGTTTAACTGGAAATTCCGCTTTGCGCCGTCCACAGGGTCGAGACCTATTTTGAAGAATCGTGTTTCGAATCTGCGCTCCTCCAGGTGCTAAAATATTTTTCTCAAATCCTCCCCGGCTCTCTCAGATCGTTCAGATACATTTTGGCTTGCTCAAATTATTAGGAAAAGAAATTCCTAAGCGTCTTCGGTGTCTCGCTGCTCACGCGATTTTTCTCTCGTAGAAAAATCCACATTCTCCGTGCTCGTGAAATTATCTGAGTACGTATGGTAACCGATAAAATACGAGTGCACGCGTTCAAGGACGAATCGGCTTAATTGTAGGAAGCATAGCGCCGCATTAAGCGCGTAATTGTGGCGTGTTGTAGCTTCGAGTTTGATTAATTTAATTTCAGGCTTGAAAAATTTGGATAAGATCGTCTCTCAATTAATTGAGGAAGCGATGTTCGACGGTGGTTTCGAGTTTTCGCTGGGAAAAGTCGGTTTTCGAGAAACCGCGAGCTGCCCTCGAGGATTTCGATGGAGCCAGAGGGCAGCATGAAGGGTCTTCACAGCTGCTCCTTCTCCCACTCTGTAAACAACGGGTCGGGCTCGAATTTGCGCGCGGAAACGCGTCTTTTTAAACAATCAACGGAGAGAAAAATATGAAAAACGCATCGACTTTTGCAGTAACAACTTCGTAACACCGTGCCAATTCCCGGAAGATCAACAGGTGACGGTGGGGCCGGCCGGAGCAATTAGAGTGCACCTGGCGCATATCCGCACGAGCGCCGTGTCGGATGTCGCGAGTGGACGTCCGATGTTCGCGGTTTCGTTGTCCCGGTTCGTCGAAAGGAAGCCGTCTCAAGGCGCGATTACACTGAACGAATATTCGGACAGCTTTGATCGAACGAAAGCGATTCTCTTCGTCTTCGTTTCGTCGAAGCGCGGCCAAACTCGTTCGCATACGAAAAACGTTCGAATATTTACGGATCCACAAAGCATCGTTCTCTTATTATGAGAAACGTGCATTTATTCGGACGTTTGAAGATTTACAATTATCTCAGTTTCCTGCTAAGATTATTTAACAGCCGACTATGAAATTTCTTCGAAACGCTTGGACGCAGATTCGTTGCTTGTAAGAATTTTTTAGTTAAATTGGAGTGATTGATGCTGAGGAAATACAACAATAGTGTATTTGTGCATTTCACTTGTATTTTTTCAAATCGATAGATTACGACGAAGCTTTGATCTTTCGTTGAAATCTCTGCACTCTGCTAAGAATTATCTCAGTTTCCGCAATTTTTGAAAAATCGATTTTACAGTAAGAAATTTAATGGGCACGATTCTTTTTGGTAATTTTGCGTCAAGCTGAACGGAAGATATTACAGCCTACCCTTGTGAAGCCGAGTTGTAACTTGCCATAGAGGGTTTTCTTTGGAGGCCCTATCGAATGGTGTGAAGAAATATCACGAAGATCCTGACCTTCGCCCGTCTTCCCTTCGAAAAACGCCGGCGCACTTTCCTTTGCGCAACAGCAAATGACAACTAACAATAAAACTGGGAAATACAAAATCGCAAGATTTCTGCGATGCAGTGTCGCAATTACAACCGAACGCGTCAAGGTGTCCGAGGAACAGGTTCGCAGAGGTGAACAAAGAACCGATCGCTTCCTCCCGGTTGAGAAAGACTCGAGACGCCGGGACCGGAAGCCGTGCACCTTCCCAGGAGCCCTTAAAACTGCACTCGCGGAAAGGTTGCACAAGTGGGTCCCCCTTTCCTCGGTGTGTATGCATGGGCCTGCAGGATACGCGGCAGTGGTTGACATTAGATCACGCGAAAATATCCATAGAGGCGAATTCCGGCCGGCTGGGCCAGCGCGCACGGTGCAAGACAGAGTTCCAGAGAGGAGGGGAGCAGGTGAGGGCCAGGTGCGTCCGTCGTCGACGTCGGCGACGGTATCCTGGGCCCTTTTCAGGGCTGCACCGGGCCCCGGGCAGCTGCATCTCTGTACGCGCACCCCTTTTCGAGAAACCCCACCGGACCTGCCGCTGCTCTCATCTTCCTCGGCGCATACTGCATTCGCTAATTTCCTCGACTAATTCGTACAGTAGGTACGATCGTAACGATATCCTCAACGTAGGATCACAGACGTTAATAAATAATACACCACCGACGAACACGAAAATGATATAATATCTAATAAGAGAACACAAATTTAACATCAGAATCTCCGTCTGAGATTTACGTCTCGGATCACAATAGGAAACGTCTTTCCTTGTTCACGTTCTGTACACGAATCAAACAAAATCTGTCGTATAAATATATGAAAACCGCAGTCGATACGAAACACTGAAACACGCAATTGATCGACGCTACCGTTACTAATGTACAATAATATAATAACATAATGACATATACATGTAATATAATGAATAACGCTTCACCAATGGATGATATCACGTTTCTCACCTTACAGTAATAATAACTTGCAAATACCTAAGACTAGATCGTACGATATTGGCAAAACAAAAATTATTCTTGCACCAGCGAACCGTAATTGGGACGTAATTACAATTCTAGCGATTATTAAAAATAAAAATGAAATATTGGTACATTATTCAACAAGTTGGTACTAAACATTATCTATTATTTATTTTATTGCTTTACAATACAAATTATAATTATATTACAGTATGACTTAGAGAGTCACATACAATTACTTTATATTAGTTTTGCCATGATAGATCTACTATTTTATGAGGTATTATATCAATTTCATATCCATAAGACGAAGAAAAATAATATAGAATCGAATTAATCGCTGGAAGAAATGTTTTTTTATTAACTTAATCTATACGGGAGTGTCTGAATCCTCAGTCGGGTCACCAACGACCCAGCCGGCCACCGCGTCGATAGGCTGAACGAGGCAAGGATAGGGCGAGAGTTACTAACGAGCATCGAACGAGCATAAAAAGTCGGCGAGACTCGGCAGGCTAAATTGTAATAATTTAGGGTGTCAATCTGCCCCCTGTCCCCTTTTTACAACCGATCGACGACCTATCGGGGCAGGGGAGGGCCCGTTTCCGGATTGGCATCGTGCTCCGCAATTTCGCAGCCAGCGTGTGTCGATCGATAAACTTTTTCGTGCCTGTTGCACGCGTTCCGGTGCATGTGCATACCAGGCGGCGCGCGGTGCAGGTGCATCACGCCCTCGGCTAACACCTTCCTGTTTATTTTCCGATCATTAGTCGACGGCCATTCCCGTTTGTTGCTTTTCCTCTCCCTCTCTCTTTATTACACGACTCGACGAGCACGGGCTACAACAACCGGCTGCAACGAGTTTATTGCTTCAGGGGCGACGAAATTGGCCACCAAAATAGCAATTACCCTTTCAACGTTTCGACTGCTTCGCGCGACGATTATCCGACTCCTTTCTCGCTGCTGAAGTCGACAATAAACTCGATTTGTTAACGAGAAAACTACACAACATTCACCTCAGGAATAAGGGGGCGAACCCACACGTCTTTTTATATATTTATCGCGAAGAAAATTGTTTTTTACGGTACGTTTCATAATTTTCCAGTACGTTAGTTCTTCGATACTGTCGTCACACATTTCGAGAAGCTTTGACGCAAATCTTTAATTTAAATGTACAGTGTGTTTTCATTAGTGAAAAATTATTTAAAAATTCTTAACGATCCTTGCACGTTAAGAAATATTCTCGTAAGCACAATCGACCTTCCGTATTATTCAGCTTTAAATCTGCTGTTATCAATATTTGCTTATAATATTGTAGCAAAGCGTTTATAAACAAACTTCGTATGACGTTTTTTTCTTATTCTCAATTGTAAATCATGCCGGAAAAGTAGAAAACAGACTGTAGTCTTTGTTCATGTTTGTAGCGTTTGTTATTAACGTGACGTCTGCGTTCTTCGTTCTGAAAGACTTGGACAGATTTTTTTAGCGACAGTGGAAGTTTCTGTCACACAGCGGATTGGGAAACACAGAAAGAGAGGCGGTGCTTGGTAAATGTGCTTCGGGTAGAGAGAAAGAGGCGAGGAAGATAAGGGTGGGCTAGAAATAGACGTTTAGGAGCAAGTGATGAAGATAATGCGAGGGCACTTTCGAAGTGAGGAACGGTGTGTGCAGAGTATTTAATAACATTCAGAGTGATCGCTGCGGATTTGCGTGCAAAATAAAAATTGCCCAAGGCAATTGTGAAAATCCGAAGCCAAATAAAATATCTTTTCCTTTTCAATCAATTGAAAAAGTCGATAAATTGATGAAAAAAAGTTGATCTTCTCATTCCTCGAAACCATTCAACTTTTATTGGAAATATTTGTCGCTAAACAATTTCGGAGATATTCTCCGTTGTTCTCGAGAAAATTTTAATCTTATATCGCCTCGAATAATTTTCATCGAGTAATAAACTTATACAAACGGATGATATTACAAAATAAATTTAAATTTTAAGTAAAAACGCTTAAATTTTTTTAAGGGACGATAAAACCCTATAGAATTATTAAGATTAATATACAGTAATTAATTAATTTTAATTATTTTATTGGGGTGATATTTAATAAACTTTAAATTTTATAATCATAAATTTATGTAAATTAAAAATGAGAGTTATAATAAAAATTAATAGAAAAAATTACCTTAGGGAAAACAGCATTGTATCTTTAAGACCTTATTTATAACGAGTAACCTCGATGTTGAATTAAGATAAATGTTAAATGCAGAAGTTTAAAAATTAAGTCTGTTCGACTTAAAATCTTACATGATTTCAGATCGGTTTCTATCTTTAAGAATTTATTTTTGTACGAAAGGACAAAATATTTTAAAAATTTAAATAAAACAGAGAGGTTAAAGAGCACGAGAAGAAAATCGACTGTGCAAAGGTTGCGAACACTTCGATTCGGAATGATCGATGCACCCCCTTGTTATTAGGCGAGTTAGGCGAAAAGCGTAGGCGCCGCGACCGAGCGAGCCGAGAGTGGCTGGAAATTAAATAACGTTCCCCGGTATCAGAGCCGTTATCTATCCGAGCTTGCTTAGGCTATCTCTTGTTTGCCCGGGGAGCCCGGTTTATGCGCGTTCGCGTTCGCATTCTCGAAAAGCGGGGAAGAATTCGTGGCGCGACACTGGCCATCGATCCTCCAAGTATTTAAAAGGCTCGGCTTCCAGAGCGGAGCAGAAGCTCGGCTCGGTTCTTTATTTACGAAACACTCCGGTTTCCCTGGCGGTATGCGCTCCGCGCGATTTGTTACTCGACACCGGTACCGCGCCGCTCCGTTTCGACGCGCGAATTATGCGTCCCCTAATCGATAGAACGCAACTGCTGCTGAATTCTGCTTGCAAGTTATTTGAGAGAATTCAGACTCGATAGTTTTTACAATTTTTTACCGAGCCTCATTTCAAATTCTCTGGAATTATTATATTGTTCGAAAAGTGATTTCGTTTCCTCGAGAGGGAAAATGAAAGCCGATTTTTTACTATTGTAAGGAGGCTCGACGCGGCGCGATGATTGTTTTAATGAATTTGTTAACGAAACGCGAACGCAACGTACAAATCAATAAAAACATATGAAACCGTTGACAAAACGTGAACGCAACGCATAAATCAATTTAAAAATATTAGTAATTTTTTTACTAAGGAGTAATTTTTTTATCAACAAGATTAATTCGTTTATGTATAACCCATTTTTCTAAAATTCAACATTTCCATTTTGAAGCAGCAACTTGATATTGACATTTTGTAGACATTACTTGACTTATCATTTACATTTTAATTTATTGATGAATATACTAATTATATATATAATATATTTAATTTCCAATTAAAAGATTTAAAATTTAATAATATATATAATTTACACTATTTTATTTATATTCTTTATTTCAATAATTTTATCTTTAATTATCATTTTAATTAATTTTTTTATCTATAATTTTGAAAAAAGATCGGGAAAAAATTACTCCATTTAAACGTGGATTTGATCCAATGACTAGCGCTCGTACATATGATACTTATCCACACTCACACTCATGCACACTAATTATTTGTACTTACAATTAATTGTAAGAATTGTGGTATGAGTGTGCATGAGTATCATATGTTCGACCGTCATATATGTTTTATTGATTTATGCGTTGCGTTCACGTTTTGTTGTTTGTTAATTTTGTTTACTGCTATTATAATTAGTTTAAGTTTATTATCATTAATTTCATGTATAGTTAATTTAATAATTTCGTTTTAAATTTGTTAATTTTTAAAAATAAATTTTTTTTATAAAAATTGTTAATTTCTTGTAAAATTTATTAATTATATTGGTAAATTTCATTTTCCGTGAATAATTACCTATATACATCAATAACCAAACTTAGAGTATTTTAAATACTATTTAGAACAAGTTTTATAACATTTTGTTCTATGATCTTTTTCAGGCAACTTAACTTTTTATTGAAATTACTCTCCGAACGACCTAATACTGTGGTTTGTAACGTTTGCGAAATCTCGAAACAATGAAATAAATTTCGCTTCAGGAAATTTAAGACTTCGACATTCTTGTTTTTCTATTAGCGGTTGTGATAATAAAATCCGCAACGAAGGTTTGTATTTAAATCGTTCTGCAAACTAGTTCATAAAACCGTGTTATTTGCATAAAAATCCGCAGTCTAAATGATGAGTCATACTCGATGGAGCTGCATAACTGCGACGAGAAAAAAGCTGCAGTAGAAGCTAGGTTACCTGAACACTGAATGACAATTTTTTCCTCGAAATGATATACCTACACTGCGGCTCAAAAGTTTATTTTTAATGAACGAACGAGTGTTAAAACTATAATATATTGATAGCTGAAAATTATGAGAGAATTTGTTAATATAATAATGACAATAATTACTTGAATATCTATTTAATTTTATAATTATTCAACAAAAATTTCTTTGGAAAAACGGGTTATCCTAAAATAGATGTCACCGGCTCCGTCCACGTGTCTCACCGCAAAGAATCGACAGAATTGTGTAACAGAAGCCACGCACAACAGTTGTGTCTATGCGCTCCAACATAAATAATTCTATTCTCGAACCATTGAAACCCTCGAGGCATGGAAATTTCAAAAAAATTTTGGTGACCAATATGTCAGTTTAAAATACGTCTGCGCGGAAGAGGGACTGAGCGATCCATTCATTTCACACTCGAATCACCAAATTACTCGACTCGTAAAACAAAATACAAGTCTAACTCTCGCTGTGTCATTTTCATATTTTTAAAAACTCTAAAGTCATTTTTAGAACACTCTTGCCTCTAAAGTAATTTTTAGAGCAATCTTGCTTCTAAACTAAAGTAATTTTTAGAGTAATCTTGCTTCTAAAGTTATTTTTAGAGCAATCTTTCAGAGTAAATAATTGTTGGAGCAGTCTGTCTGAAGAATTATGCAACAAAATAATTTTTCCATCGCATGCAAACGGATAATCCTGACGGCAGAAATCATCGGAAAGCGTGTTTATCAGTTCCTGGTAACCGTATTAATAGAAACGCGAGATTCATCGATACAACACGAGGAAAACCGGACGCATCGACGTCGCGTAAACTGAAAGGGGACAACTGTTTTCGATAAATCAGACCTGTACAAGGTTTTGCAGTTTCCATCGCCCCCGATGACGCCTCCGGTCGCACAAATCGACCACGAGGCCCCCGAAAACTATTTTCAGCGAGCCATTCTACAGTCTCCATGACTCACAGCGAGCCAATCAACATCATACCTCAGCGAGCACGCTATTTCTCTCTCCGAGATGCTCTAATTTCCGTGAGAAAAATTTATTCGCCGACAAAGAAACCTAACAAAAGAACCCCTCGACAAAATGTGAATCGCGCGTTTCAACAATCTTCGAGCCATCGATAACTCGATCAATTAAGCAACATTTTTGCTATCAAGTAATTCATCAAAATAATCTCGGCGCACGTTGAATTCTGACAATAATAAATTGGCGACGATTAGATTAGCAATTAACCGACCGCTTTTTCCAAGGCAAAGAAATACTGAATTTGCCAAGATAAAAATAATTATGTACTTAATAAACTCCAATTAATTGAATAGAATTTAATAATAATAGAAGCACAAGCAAAACATGTCTTTACGTCTTTACTATTTGAACGTCACACGTCGAGATCATTCGGGTTAGAAAAATTGAACAATATTATAAACAAACAACCAACGGTTTTATAAACAAACTGAGACAAATTATAGGGATAAGTGTAATTTCCAGTAGTACAATTAGGAGGGTGAGCTTCAAATTATAATTATTCTACATGTATTAGGGGCTATTCGTTCAGTAGCTCAATCAAGTTCTTATGAAGTTAGATTATTTTTAATTTAATTTTATTAACTGAAATAGTCTCATTAATTAGATTTTTAAAATTTCAAAAAGAAGCGAAATTTGTTTCCATAATTTTTCCCATTTATTTAATATTTATAGTAGGAATATTAATTAGATTAAATCGAACTCCTTTTGATTTATAGGAAGGGCAGTCAGAATTAGTTTCAGGATTTAATAGAGAATATTTTAGAAGTTTATTTGCTTCAATTTTTATATTAGAATATGTAAGCATCATTTTCATAAGATTTTTAATAACTTCTTTTTGGTGTAAATATTTTAAGTTTATATTTAAATGTGAATTCGAGGAGCATTACCACGTATTCGATATGATGAATTAATATATATATGTTGAAAAAAATGTTTATCTTTATTATACATTATATTTATTTTAAGAATAAAGGAAATTATTTATTTATGTTAATTTAAGTTAATAGATAAATTTATATCTGTATAGATTCATTTTGTTTCTCTAAATATTTCAACAATTTGACATGATTGTACGATCTTTGGTTAAAGAATTTTGTTAAACAATTAATTATGAATTAATAAGCTGAGTCGTGCGTTCATCGATAAGACTATCGATAGCGTCTACGTTTATCGTTGATATTGGACTGGGGTCATTTATTAATGGCCACGTGGAACCGACAGGAAAACAAAAGCGTTGGCGCTCCGTTTCACCGATTTCGCCAAACGGCCACGGGAGTTACTGTACCGTAAAATTTCTCTATGAAAGTTTCATGGCATTACCATACACGATCGATACGCAGCGCGATACATATTAACGGGAAAAGTAAATTCACCGAACAAGCGGTTGCCCGACCCAGCTGACACTTGACTCGATATCGCGATAAAACGCTCGATAAATTTCTCGAAATCGCGATCGAGAGTCAAAAAAATTACGGTTTTTTCCACCCGGGACGATCTCCTTTCTTCCATTGCATCAAATCCACAGGAAATATTCTACAAAGAATTCACAATTTTTTCTTCCGATAAATCATTTCAATTGTAAACCAAGTCATTTCAATTGTATAATTCAATTCTTACTAACTTCCAAACTGGGGTATTCAATAAAAACAATTCTACTCTCAAGGAATTCCATAATTTTTCCTCTGATAAATAAAATATACAATATGCTTTATTATTAAATCATTATTAAAAGCAACTTCTCTGGATTGAGATATTTTCTCTGCCTGCAACCTCAAATTTTTAAAAAATCTGAGACTGGAAAGATTTTTATTTGTTTTAAAATGTTCATAATCAACAAATTTGTCACGCAAAGCTGCCAAACAAACGAAGGTAACTCTTGGCCAAAAACCTACTTAACGATACCAGTGTACCTAATTATCACCTACACAGTACAATTAACGATAAGCCCGGAACGTTTCATCAAAGCGGAGTGAAAGGTGACAATGTTTACCAACAGGATTTTCGTTCTTACTCTTATCGGTGAGTAATAATAAAACGACGCGCGTGTATACAACTATCTGCAGTTCTTCTCGAAATAGATTCTAAACACTTACTTACTAATCTCAAATATTTGCAACATCGTTCTCTCTGTTTAAACAAATTCGAAAAGCGTTTGTAAATTAATCCATATTGCTTCTACTGTTTTCGGGAATTATAATTTATTTGTTCAAAAAACAAGTATTTGGAAAAAGTATTTGAAAATTCATTTCGATGTCATAATTGAACTAGTTTTAATATTTTATTATTTTACACTAAAATTATTTACTATAAAATTTCTCTACGATTTTTATATTAAAATTTGTATTCTCTCTAGAAATTTTGAATAAAAATTTTAAATTCAATATAAAATTATCTATTATAAAATAATCCCCTCTATAATTTATATAAAATAAAATTATAAATAAATTATACTAAAATTTGTGCCCTCTCTATAAATTTTGTATAAAAATTCTTTTTAAATTCAATTTTCAATTCAAATTCAATATAAATTCAATTTTTAATTCAAATTCAATATAAATTCAATTTTTAATTCAAATTAAATATAAATTCAATTTTTCTTCCATATAAAATTATTTATCATAAAATCTCTCTAAAACTTTTACATTACATTTGAAATATTGATATGAAAAATATCGTAGCAGCTATTTTACCCCCATTGCCTATTTTAACCCAAGCTATCGGAAAAAGATGAGGAAATCTTCTGAAAATCAGGTTCGGAAGAAAACTCTTGTTTTCCATTACGATATCCCAGTAACGTGATCCGTAAAAGTCGGAGCGTATTAATTGTTCATCCCCCATCTCGAGTACGAACAGGAAATACGACAAGAGCGAAAGGTGGTGCACTTACCCATAAGTCATCCAGGGTGATGGAGTTGTCGGTGTGAAAGACGAGCACCTCGGCGGTGAGTGGCGCCGATTCTCGCAGCTTCGAGGCGAGAAGCAGGCAGGCGGTTCCCAGCAGCTGCAACTGCGACTTCCTGATCGGGCAGATCGAGAGGAACCTGTCGACGTAGTTCATCGAGAGGGGAAAGACCTCGTCCTGGCACTTCTGCTCCTCGCATACCTGCCACCGATCATCGAACAGCAGATTAGAATCGTCGATCTCGGATCTCCGCGATCCTTCGATCAACTAATATACTGTTCTCTCCGTAACTGTCGTAGTTCCGGGTCTGCCGAGCGACAGTTCTGGAAGAGGTACGGTGTTTTATCGATAATTATCCAAAGCACGGGTCCGCCCTGGGCAATTATCCGCCTTAAAACAAATTTTCAATTGTAATTGCTTCGCTCAATTGATTAATTGAAAATTTGTTTTGAGGCTAATAATTGTCCCAGGGCGGACCCGTGCTTTGGATTATTATCGATAACACACTGTAGTATTTTTAGACTCTCTAAATGTTTTTAGTGTTTCGCATTTGATACAATAATCATCAACGTTATTTTGTTTATCGTGTATTTTTCAAACTAAACGAATCTGAACGGTTAGCAAAATCCATATTTTTCCAGTTAGCAACAGTTATTAAATATAATTATTATTAAATTTTTTCATTAATTTATTAAATTTTATAATTAATTTTATTAATTTTTTGAAGAAAAATTATAAATTAATAGAAAGTTTACCCCTTAAATTATTTATATAAATTAAATTAATTTCTAAAAAAACTAGATATCTAAAAATTCGAATTACATTTCATATCAAACTAAAAATTTATAATTTTTTTGTTACAAAAAAAATTTTATTTAACTAGCTCATTTTTATTCAAGATTAATATTAATTTATATTTTAAATTTTAATTACCCCTAATACAAAAGGTACAAATATTTTTTCTTCATTAGATATAATCTTATTCTTTTTTACAATACTCTTATTTTATAAAATTTTATATTATTTCTTAATTAATCACTTTAACATAAAGCTATTTAAATAATTTTTTTTATTCATATAATGTGATTTTTTAATTTATTTCTTGTATAAATTCACAAGCTACTATCCATTATTAATTAAATAATTAATCTATTACATTAAAAAGTTTCAAAACAGAAATAATAATTAAGAACAACGAAGTTTCATCAATTGTTTATTCGCTACTCTTCTCTCCATTCGAAGCCAGCGCTAGAGAGAGAACAGTGCCTGTTCACGATGTAAGTAACATTTCGGTCCCGAATTTTTTACCGTATACTGAGATCGGTATTTCTCCGTGCTTCTGGGTCTAATACTCGATCATGGACGCCGTGCTCCGCACAGAATTCTTGTTAGAAGCGAAGGTGGAGCCGAGGCACCCTCCGGAGTTTAATCGACGATAGGGCGCGCGGACCATTATTTCGTTAAGTCGCTGGTACTAATTGGTCGTGGTGCGCGCGTCACGAAGCAATTACGCGAAGGGCTGTTGGAAAAGGGTAGGAACGTTGGTCACGGTCAATAAGCTCCAACAGAGAGGCACCGGCCGTTTCGTATGGCTGCGCATACCGGTCAAAAGCAACCGGTGTGATTTCATTTCTGTGAACCCGCAGTGGAAAATTTTTGTGTGCCCCTGTTCCGGAAATCGGGGAGCCCTGCCCACCAACGCTACCGACACTTCGGAGGCCCTAATCTCGCTTGCGAGGGAACGTATCCGAGCTGCACGAGCCGATTTTCGGACAACAAATCAATTTTTTAAACGTTTTATCCCGCTACAGAATTAACACACTAGTTAAAAAAGACAAATTTTTTTCTAGTTTCCGAGATATATAGAAAAAGTGAGGTTTTCACCCCTTTGAAGATGAAAAAAACAAAGCCTGCAAATATTTATCAACAAAATCGGCTTGTGTTGAACACACTTTGTCAGATCGAGATTATATGGGTTTATTAATAGCTAATTGGTCAGCGAGGCTTGAAATTCATATTTTAATTGATTTAATTTAAATTCATATTTTATATTCATGCTGCACTTATTTTCATACAATTTAGCACTTCCATAACAATATCGTCCTCCTATCTATTTTTCAACGATATCAAATATTTATCAACAAAATCGGCTTGTGTTGAATATACTTTGTCAGATCGAGATTATGTGGGTTTATTAATAGCTAATTGGTCAGCGAGGTTTGAAATTCATATTTTATATTCTCACCCAACTTATTTTCATACAATTTAGGACTTCCATAAAGAATATCGTCCTTCTATCTATTTTTCAACGATGTCAAATATTTATCAACAAAATTGGCTTGTGTTGAATATATTTTGTCAGATCGAGATTATGTGGGTTTATTTGCAGCTAATTGGTCAGCGAGGCTTGAAATTCATATTTTAATTAATTTAATTTAAATTCATATTTTATATTCATGCTGCACTTATTTTCATACAATTTAGCACTAAACGATATCGTCCTTCTATCTATTTTTCAACGATTCCGTTAATGTACCTGCGTTTATTTTTAATCGTCAAATTGTTGTCCACAATTTTCCGTATTTTAACTAACTTTTTATCTTGTCGTCTCGTCGAAAAATAAATAAAAACGACAAAAACTGTTGGCCTCACAAATGTTTATATCGTCGTTTCTGATAATCGAGGCTGTACTGAACTGCGCTCATTTGGATCAGAAAGTTGTTGTTGCGAATATGTCGGTGAAAGTTTCGTAAAAAAAAAAATAAAGTTTTTCATTAACATTATCCCACCGAAACGAATACTGCAACAATTGGAAATCGTTTTAAAAATTCTAACATAAATCGATTCGTCGATTTCCAACGCGAAATAATTCCGAAAGGCGGAGTTTATTTGCGGATCGCTTGTTCGAGCAACGTCTGCGCGGAATCGTACGAAATCGGATCGATCCGCACAGGATTTGGAAGTCCGGAGACCGACTTCGGAGCGCGTTTAATTGATGTCCATTTGAAATTGCAGAGGGGGAAGGCCGTTCATTGTCAATTAACGGACGATCGATTTATTTGAAATACATTATCTTTAATATATATTATATTTATTTTCAGAATAAAGGAAATTATATTTATACAAATTTAAGTTAATACATAAATTTATATATCTATATAATTCAAAATATTTGCTGAAGTTGTAATTTCGCTCGGCTCGCTCTTCGTCTGCGCGAACGTTTCTCGCGTTAAATATAATAAACCGTTTATTATTCGGCACTTGGAGCGATTTATACGCTCCGGGACGTCAATTATCCGTCTCGAAATTTTAATGCCGACGGACTTAATCAGATCTAATGACCCCTAACAATCTTGCCGATCTAAAGCGTCGATCGGGAGTTTCAATGAGCAGCGAAATTATTTTATTTGCGTATTTTACTGTGCAAACTGGTTTAAAAAGTGGGATTCGAAATAACGAGGTTGACAAAGTCTCCCGAAGGAAAGTAAAAGGAAGACAGTGATTTACGGCGGCTACGGTGAAAGTGAATTCAGGTATTAAACGCACCCCCCTCCCCCCCGCCGTTTGGATCCACCAAGGGGCGTTTCCAAACTTCAACGAATTTTCGGTGAACCGGTCACGTTACCGAGAAGGATGCACTCACTTTTCCCCCGGTAAATTCAAGGTGGCCGTTTCTAAGAACTCGCTGTCCCTGTGCCCTCTCCGAGGGTGCCGATTTATGACCGTTCCTCCGCGCGGTTAGCCGATGCCTGTTCCGCAGATGTGTCCGCTCCGTAATTAGATCTACCGTTATCTTAATCCTAACTCCCGCAAAAACCGCTGAACGCGCACAGCAATTGCGACTGCGTAGGAAGCTACCCTACTCGGCCGTCTTGAACATTGACAAACTGAAAATCTCCGTTCGCTCGTTAAGTCGCTCTCCAACTGACGAAAATTGTGTCACGGTGATTTCTTTTTCAGCTTTTTTAGCACTGGGGACCCACTATGCGAATAATTATTGGGTCTTATAAAGTCACATCGGTATGTCAGATCGGTACAAGGAAATATTTCTCATTACTTTTTATGGAACTTTGACCAACAAAATTTTATTTGTGTATTACTTATTTATATTTTATTTATTTATGTATTACACTTCTCGGCGACCGCAGCCTCTCGAGCTTTAGGGGTATACTCCGCTGTAGTGGGGATAATTTTGGGACAATTATTGGCTAGACACCTGGGACATTTATCGATAAAAAGCGCATCGAGTGTCAGCTCGGTCTTTTAATCGCGAAAATTCCTCCTTGGTTTTTCGTCAGTGAAAAACTTGCCATCGTATTCGTTTTTCTGATTAAAATCATACAAACTCTTCGCATTTATATTTACTGTGCGACAGTTCACATTTACGGTAGAGCTACACGAATTCTTAGCGTCGCGTATCACGCGAGGAATTGTGATCGGAATTATATCGTGTTTGGGGTCATTTTATTCGGAAAAACAAGATGAATACGATGGTGAAAGCTCCATTAAAAAAAAAATTAAAAATTCGCAAAAGCCTAAAACGACAAAAAAATCAGAAACGACAATTAGAAACCCATTAGGCGGATTTTAAGATATAAAAATTCATGACGGCCTCAATATCTCGATAAACGATAAATTATTAACAATTTACGACAAGGAAATATTTATTGATAATAGAACTACTCGCGAATTTAGATGAAACTTTACTATCTCGCTATTTTTCTGAGTGTTGAATTTTGAAACCAAACCCATTCAACGATTATTTATTTGATTGGAATATAGTAGAATAAAAATTGGTTTTCGAATGGTCTTGATAATAGAACTACTCGCAAATTTAGATGAAATTTTACTATCTCACTACTTTTATGAGTGTTGAATACATTTTGAAACCAAACCCATATGATGATTTTTTATTTGACTGGAGTTTGACGGGATAGTAGAATAAAAATTAGTTGGTCTGTTCGTTTAGAAAGTAAGTATAGAAGCAGAATTTTTCAAAAATTCCAGAAGTGCATCAGTTTTCTGATTCTAAAAAAAGATCGTGAACAAATGCTGAAGACATAAAACAGTGTCTTGAGCATGATATGTACTTTGATTATGAACAAAAGAATCTTCTTTTCCAGGGACCAACAATGGATCGATTGAAACCAATTCGAAAAACCAGCCTCCCCTGCCAACGTCATAAATTGCCGCCCCACAATATTCATCCCGCGGATTACTCGTTATCTCCCACAGAACAGAAGCGATTGGTACGTACACTGATACACACCTCGAGGACAGCCGTTTTTCTCTATCAAGCTTCAGCCGAGCAGCGTCTAACAACTGTTTACCGATCGCCGAACATTCGTACGATTCAGGAGGGGCCAGATAGCCGGTTTCTACATTATTATCTGGCTCGATAAACTTTAATCCGTCGTTCGACGCGCTCCCGGCCAGGGGGAACGCGGAGACACAGGCCTAGGATCGTGTTTGCCACGCGGGGGTCAGCCAATAATAGTCCCGGAGCTCGACAAATCTAATTCCACGCTCGTAATCTGTTATTCCACGCGTAAATGAAGTGTCCACCGCGAGTTGTCCACGCGCAATTTCATCGTTCGCGTCTTTCGAGACTCTAATCAATGTATTAATGCTCTCGGCGCACGGGTTCGATCAATCCTTAACCCGGCTACGCTTATTGGGTCCATTTGGACCCGAAGCATTCTTTGCGCGCTTGTAACTTCCAAACGGAATGGCCGATGAGTCTGAAATTTCTTGGCGGAGAATAATTTATTAAAATCTTTCTTCCACTTAAAAAAAAAATATTTAAAATCCTTTTTGTAATAGAAATTGTTACACGTATGGCGTTAGGGGTCCATACGTGTTTTTATTATGGTCACCACATTCGTGAGCATAACAAGCGACGAACAAGAACTGAAGATATTGCACTACCATAAAAAAGGGTCAGAGGACGGTGTACTTTTTGCAGTGAGACCAATAAAAAAGATCACAAATACGATGTATATTGTACCAACTGTTCAAAATTCATTTGTAAAGAGCACAGAGCCTCGCTTTGCATTTATTGTACAAGAGACTCCGAATAAATTAATTTAATTACGTATGTAATTTACGTTTACGAATGTAATTTTTAATTAGTATGTAATTTACGTTAATAACAACAGATAAATAAAAAATTTAAAAACATTTTATGGCTAAACATTAAATAAATAGATATGGGTCCAAATGGACCCAAAACAACTTATTAAGTGCCTTTTTTTTAAAGCGTAGCCGGGTTAAGAATCTTCACACAGTTTCAAATCCAAACATTCTCGACATAAAAACTTTCATTTGTTGCGAGCGTTTCGCCGTCCATGATAAATATTTCCTTGTATCGATCGTAAATTGTTAATAACAAATGTATTTTGGAGATTCTTCCCGACGCTGTCCTCGTTTTCACGGAAAGAACCAGATTCATTCTGTGACGTAACCCTAGAGCGATTTCGAGGGCTGTACAGTGTCTGTTTATTTCCAATAAAAATTGATTTTAACGCGTTTTAACGCGTTGATTATCGAGTCACGACGAACGATTGTCTGTTGCGAACGAATTTATTTTATCGAATGTACTTTTTCCTGTAGAATGTCCCTTGCGACACGCATCTGTTGCGATTAATCTGCCAAAAACATCGATCGACAGTCGAATATGCTAGGCCTTGAACCTTTAATCAGTGTTGTTCAAAGAACTATCGACGTCGCGGCTAATTGACAGAGGGTCCAATTATTCGTGACCTATCTAGCTTCTCAGTGTGGACACAGCTTAAGATCTATAATTTCGAATGTCGATCGACCATAATAAAAATCTCCGGGTTCGATTTAGTTCTGTTCCGAACGTTTTATCGTGACAATACAGATTTCAGCGTGAATATTCAGTCTTATCGCGATTCGATGATAATCGATTCGCTGCCGCGAGCTTTATTGGCACCGATAGAGCCTCGTGGCGGCGACGAAACCAGCTGGAAAGTCAGCCTTTTAATTATCGTTCCGTTAAACCCCCGACGATCCGAAATTCACACGTGACGCGAAATGTTAACAATCTCGAGGCAGAATTAATTATATAACGAAACAGAGATTTATAATGGCCGCATTACATAAGGGGGCTTATCGTGATAGATTAGATAGGCCCTTCTAGTTTTCTAATTCTTATCGATGTATTTGTTGAATGACCCATGCAACCTCCCCCGTTTAAATATCTCGGTGTAATTCTGAAAAAATTTTATAAAAAAATTCTGTGAAATTTTTTAAAAAATATTAGATTATTAAATTCAATAGAATTTAGTACAATTTTTATATATTTTCGATCTACGATCGCTATTACGACTAAAAATTACCGTTTGTTTGATTTCACTTTCTTAAAATTTCTCAACAAAAATTAAAAATTGTATAAACATCCGCAGTCTACTGATTACTGGTTACTTTTTGTAGGAAACATTTTTTTGTTACACCACCGGAAATGTCTGCAAAATCGTGTTAATAATGAATGATAATTGAGAACTGGCTGTTCACGCCTATTTCAGCATTTTTTTTAAAGTTAAGGACCACATTAAATAGGTCGTTGGATTCGTTTCGACGTCAGCTATAACGTTATCGAATAAAAAATATGTAGTGATAAACAAATAACCAAGGTGACTTCAGTTTTTTATTTAACAAATTAAGTTTTTTCAATTTTTCATATTGAAATTTGTGGAAGACTGATTACTAATTACTTTTTGTACGAAACATTTTTTTGTCACACCACCAGAGATGTCTGAAACATCGTGTTAATATGGAAAAACTGCTGTGATACGATAAGATGCTGTCGCTATGATTTCTCAAATACAAATGATTCGACTGTGAGCTAGCAAGAATTTCGAATGTTTATCAATGCTGGTATAATATAAAAAATTCAGAAGATTGGTCTGGGCTAGGTTTTCACACTCTTGAGAGTCGCCGAGTTTGCCCGTGAATGCGTCTCGTGCGACGCGACTTGCCGCTGAATTGCGTGTCACGCGACGCTTCAAACTATCGTAACTTCCAAATTGGTTTGCGGAGGGACGTGAATTTTGCAGGATCTTTTAGAAGAGATATCGCTGAAAATGTTCCACTTTGTCCGAGCTAGTACTTCGTTGTACATTTTAAGTTATTCCTTGCCAAAATTAAGAAACTTTGACGGATTTCTTCAGTTCGCAGAGTATTTTTTTTTTATAAAGAGTTATTAACAAAAATTTTTTAATCCAAGCGCGTCTTAAATATAGACGTGTGTACTGTCCATACAAAAAAAATTGGCTCATAATGTTCAATAGGTTTTCCAGGGCGCCGTTACGAAGAAAAAGTAATTTTGTTCGGTCAGAAACGGTATCTGAAAAAGTTTGTTCATTGAACGCTTCCTGTAACGAGAGTTTTTAATAACTTTCATTGACATTATCATTTTCGAATGTAATGAACATTTAAAAAACGATACGAGGACTTCGATTTTTTAAGTCATGAACTGTTGGATCGCGATTCTGGCCCACTGTGCGGCGCGGCGTTAATTCACGGCAACGAGCACGACGCGACGGTTTCTAATTTAACGCGAATTACATCATTAGAAAGCGTGTGACTCAGCCGTCACGAGCTTCTCGCCTCGGAGCGATCGATTTTTCAAATCGAACGGACGATCCTTCGACCGTGAACGCGAATTATAACAGAGCGTTTCCTGCCTCGCGCGCCAGCAAAATCAGAGCCGCTAATTAACGTGTTCTTCAGCACCGAGTCGCGTGGGCAACCGTGATCCGATCTAGAAAATAATTTCGCGATCGTCAGAAAGCCTACTATTTTTAAGAATCTCGATCTTTCTTTAAATTAATTATTATTCACACTTCTAACGCATAGTTTCGTACTCCATACGAAAAGTTGCAATTGATAAAATGTACCGTGATCTCGTATTTTGTATAAAATGCGCCAAATATAATTTTGTTACTCGTGCTTTAGCCCTCCAACAGATGCCTGGTCTTTTAATTAAATTAAACGAACGACTGTTGCATTGGAAACTAACGCATTTGCAAGAAGTACCTCCAGAAATATGTAAAAAAAGTGCATAATTAAAGTATCTTCATCTATTGATCATTGACTTCATTTTACAAAAACAACTGATAAAATGCTGTAACTGTACAACTTATGAGAAAGACTAACGAGAATAACGAACGACGATCGATATCGATCTCGCCGTTTCGTGCAAGTTCGTAGCGATCTAGGTGGTCGGAATGCCGTGGAAAAAAAGGACTGCGTCGTTGGCCAGCGAACGAAGAAAAGAGAGAAAAAGGATACTTTGTCGCCGAAGCGTCAGCGCGCGAGACACGCTTACGTTTCGATCGGGGCAGAGGCATTTAAACATTCTCGCCGGACTACATACATTGTCGGCGGGGCCTCGCGTTCACGGGAAAAATGAACGGCGGAATCGCGGAATTTGATCCGGACGCGAGGAATCCGTCGGTGCGCGCCCGACGTGAATCGAAATTTCGAATTCCCGCTGGGAATGCGGAATGTTTCTACAAGAAACTTCCTGAGAGAAATTGTTTACAATATTCGTAGCCGACCGTTATCAATTTTGGATTGTTCGGAAAGTTTTACTATTTGGAATAAGCTTTATTTCTTTCGCGACTTTTCAGGCAACTTAAAGATCTTCTGTTTTCTTATTAGCTAGAAATTATATGACTTTACTTGAACGAAATTACTTTCCGAACTACCTAATACATTGAAGTTAAATAATTAATCGAACCCGTGCGCCGAGTGCATTTATTTATTATTAACGATTTACGATCGATCAATAACAAGGAAATATTTATTCACCTAATACATACTTCGGTTTCTAGTATTTTAGAAAAGAATATTAACCATTATTTAGTTATTTTGCAAAACTATCGTGGATAAGTGCGGAATTTAGTTTTAAAAATCCCCCACGGTGTGTCGAATTAATATCAAGCGATGACGAATATACACGTCGAACGCTGTTATAAATTTTACGAAAAACAAGGAAGGTTTTGTTATTTGATAAAATATTAACAATTCACTCTTGAAAAAGTAACCGAAAAGAACAGCACCAGAGATTTGTAATTGCTTGAGATTTCTAAATGCTTCGTAAAACAAAGAAATTGTTTAGAATAGTGAAATAATTCGATCACTCGAATCGTTCAAGTTCGAGGCGGCCATGTTGAATTTCCTAATGAGCGGATCGCGGATGTTCCCCGAATTAGCATTTTTATGGCCAATTACGAGGAGCCCAAAGTAAACCAGAATTTCGTTCTTATAGAAATCAAGCTGTATGCTAATCAGCAGTTGATTCTAAATTTAATTAGCTTTTAGATAAGAAAAAATTATATTTCCTAACAAGCGTAGACCTTACCGAGTGCTAAAACTACAACAATTTAAAGTGCACTCTTAATTGTAGAATGAAAATCAGTTGGCCTGGATACTTTATAACTGTTTAATAATATCTGCACGTTATCCGCAAGCTAAAATGAATCGCGACAACAATAACCAGATCCGCTTGATGCAATAAATATTTCCACGGTCGTATAAGCCGAACGCCTAGTAAGCACAAGCGAAGGAAAATAAAAGGCGGCCGGTTTCGTTTTTCAACACACACTCGCTACTGCGCACGATCTACACACGTACGATTTGCGTAAGAAACTTCGTCTCTGGCTTTGGTAATGTGTGCGGATGAACTCGTTCAGTTTCATAGTATCAAAATAAAAGATACGAGATCAAAACCTCCATTCATGTTCAAATATTACACAGTTCTGTGTCTTTACCTCCATTTTGCATGAAACACACTATTTTAATAATTTAGTTTTACTTCCCACTAAACTAAATCGTTTATGCGAGTTAATTTATTTTTAAGCTACCACTAAACTAAATAGTTACAACAATTGTAAAATAGAATATTCAAGACGAATTTTCCGACAAATAATTTTCTACCTCCTTTTCTTAACTTCATTTTGCATAAGATAAACAATGAACAAACATGTCTTATGCGAATTAATTTATTTTTACTCCCTACTAAACAATTGTTTCAGCAATTGTAAAGTAGTAAAATAGTAGAAGTAGACAAATTTAATTGTTTTCTACCGAAGCACGGTTTCATCAATTGCGAAACAAAACCTCTAAAATGTACGCGCCGACAAATAATTTTTAGCCCAGCTAATTAAGCCTCAGAAACCTATCTAAACTCTGATAGGCCTTATCAATGATGTAATATTGTACGACGAAGAATATTATTCGGAACCGTAATCGTGACAAATACATGGAAACGCGAGCGAGAGTGGACCTTTAAATTTCAGCGATTCATTCAATATTTCACCAAATGAATTATGTGCGAAATACCAAAAGATTAAAAATATCAATAAAACAGGAACAGTTGAAATTCACAAATAATTAAAATACATCGAGAAATTTTAGATTCGAGTTATCGATCGTATTAGAATAACATAAATCGAATGATATCGGCGCTGGGTTCGATCAATGTTTAAATTCAATCAAATCAATGTTTTAAATTAACATTGATCGAACCTAGCGCCGATATCATTCAATTTATGTAATATATCGATAAGTTTAGGAAAGACACGGTCTCGATCACCGTTCCGAAAAATGGCGCGGCTTTAAACGCGGTCCGTGAATTCCGATCCTCAACCGAGGGAATATATTAATTAATCCGTGATTAATATTTCGGGCGTGGAGACCCGTTCTGCGAGGTGCACGATGACGTAACCGTTCGCTTATCGCGCCGACACGATTCGCCTCGTCAATGACTGTGAAACGAACGAAGAGGCACGCGCGGCCTGCGAAACGCGTACCTCTACGCAACGGTCGAGAGACTATGTTTTTTAAATTTTAAAGGGACACTCGAGCGAGAGAGAGAGAGAGACGCACACACGCGTCTCGACGCCCCGTGACGTCCGCTCGCTCGCCGCGTCCGAAAATAATCGTAACGTTCGCCCGGCGGCGGTTGCGTGCGACTTTAAACGCGAAACGACGGTTAGGCTCGTTTCAAACCTGTTCGGTATCGGCACTCTCGGCTGCAATGTCGCCGGGCAACGATCGCCCCGAACGGAATTATACGTTTCGTCCGCGAAACGAGCGCGCGACCTCGTGGGCGGTCGAAAAGTCCGAAGAAAAATTCTCCATTGTGACACTTGCCAACGCGAATCGACTCCTCCTCGGACTGGATTCTAACTATGCCTCTCTCTTTCTCTCTCTGTCCGGGACACGATAAACGATATTCTCAGTCGCGGAGACTCGATGCAAATAATTGTACGTAGGCGGCGGCCCTTGCGCTGCGATTACGTAACTGGTTGCCGATAATTAACGGCTTCGGGGTACTTTAACCCAAGCTGCGCGTCCAGAATGAAATTAGAAACGCGAGATAAATATTGTTGGAGACTTTAATGCTTCCCTTGTGGAGTACCTGCGTATGTGTTCGATATATCATCTCTTTTATGTACATTGTATCCTCTAGATCCGTAACGTTTCTCGATCTTGTTGTTGTACAATGGGAGACGAAATTATTTAAAAATAGATTTTAAATCTGTTCCTAAATTAACATTATTAATATGAAAAATTGAATTAACAATGTAATTACACTGCGCGGTTTCATCGAAAATAAAAATTGTCTGTATTAATTCCAAGAAGCTGTATATACGCCTTTTCTTATTAATTTCATACATTTGAAAACACAGCGCGTTCTTTAAACGTTTTCACCGTTTCGCGTTTCACAACGAATAAACGAATTTTGAACTGCACCAGTTTCGACAAATATTTTCTTGTATCGATCATAAATTGTTAATAATGAATGTATCAATGCTCTCGGCGCACGGGTTCTATCAATTGTTAACTAATTAATAGCAAATTTATCGACTTCAACTTGTTTCTAATCATTCTTAAGGAACAATTGTGTTCGCTGTATGCAGGAATTTAAATTTATTACACTGTCAAGTTCCATGTCAGTAGACCGTGTTCACGCCGGTTTCATAAATTTAAAAATTCCCTCCTTTAGTTAAAACATGTTTTGTTTCATCCTGCATATAGCAAGTAAGTATTGGTGATCCTACCTTTAACTTACAACGCATTAGTATAACATACAATTAATTTACAGACGCAATTGTATCTTGAGAATGGTCTGAAACAGTGATAAATTTCAAATTTACTATTAACTAATCAACAATCGATCGAACCCGTGCGCCGAGAGCATTAATGCATTTATTAGCATGTACCAGTTTCGCTCGGCAAATATCAAGAACGTCGGAAGAGTATATTTCACGTCGGAAGGTATACATATGACGAGGTTAAAAAATCCCGAATACCCGAGCACGATAAAACAGAGCCTGGTGGTCGTACCTCGGCCGAGGAATCTGTCAACGCGAGATAGCTTGTCAATATCGAGCGAGAGGGCCGCGTCGGAGAGTAACGATCGTCGGCGCGTGGCTGGGAAAAGCTGTCTCGGCGGTGCGGCACGGCGGCGAGACGAAAAATTCTAACGGTGATCCGACGACCGCGATTCGCGTTCGTCGCGTTCGGGAAAACCGTTGAAATTTCGGTGGAAAAAAAGAATTCAAGGGCGACACGTGGACCGGAAACGGTGGCTCACCTCCAACATCCACTCGGCGACGATTTTGCGCATGAGCGGCGAGATGTCCCTCTGCACGCACTCGAAGTAGGAGCTGCTGGGCGCGTATCTCTCCTCGGTTTTCAGCAGGTTCTGCAGCACACGGTCGTCGCAAAGTAGAGCGGGATCGGCGTAGGCTCTGCACTCTGTCTCGGTGGTCTCGCAGCACAGCAGATCCATGTTTTTCCCGTGTCGCGTTCTTCCTAACCTCTCGGGAGCACGCGCGCAGCCTCCTCCTCTCTCCTTGTCTCTCTCTCTCTCTCTCTCGCTCTCGCGATTCGCAATCAACACTGTTCTCTCTCTCTCGGGAGAGAGAGATCGACGATGTTCCCGGCGATAGAACGATCACTGGACCGGACTGCTGGTCGTTCCTCCACGGTTTCTCTCCGCCACCGCCGTCGTCGTCTCACTTTGTTCACCGTGCCACGTTGCCAAACTGTTATTTCGCCGGCGCGACCAGACGGAGCATGCACGAATCGATCGCAAAGATATACGTCGGAAAGAGAGTTCGCACAGAGATCCGTCGCAGACGGGACACTCAACACACTTCTTCTTCCGAACACAAAAATATTATGTGTATATACACACGTACACGCACGTTCCGTGTGATTATTATGTGTACACGTGCACGGGTCTGGAGCCTCTTGCGCTCCGTGTTTCTACGCGTATACGATAGACACACAGGACCTTGGTCTCGGGCAATGACTCCCGTTCGTATCACTCGGCTAGAGGCCGTTTACGCGGAAACAATATTATGTGGATATGCGAGAGAGATGCGTGTTCGCGGCCGAACCAACCAACCAAAAAAAAAACAAAGAAAAAACGGAAAAAAGAGAAGCTCCGCGGCGCGCGACGGTTACGATGTTCTGTTTTCTTTCATCCGCGGCACGATACAACACTGCGTCGGTCGCGTCAACGTCGTCTCTCTCCCACGTTGTTTTTTTTTCGTTCCTCTCTCTCTCGCGAAGTGACGTAGGTCCGGCACCCGAAATTCTTGTTGAGACTCTTCCTCCTCGCAGGGAGAACAACTTTCCAGCTGTCGATTCCGATAAATAAGAAACTCCGGTCCGACGAGAGGGAGAGAGAGAGAACACACACCGGAGAATTCGAATAAATAAAAGTAATTCGGCCTGTTGCGCGTCGCCACGATCGCGAGGTAGTCCTCGATAGTCCACGGACGGCCGACGAGCGTTGCGGTAGGTCCCTCGAGAAGGGAAAACCGTTTTCCGTTTCTTCGTTCGAACAGGTCTGCTGCCCGGATTTAAATGTCCAACGACGATGCGAGGAGACAGCCTACCGTCACACGCCCCTTTTCACGATCCGACACTGGCGACTTACCAGGTCAGAATGCGGCTGCTCTCGCGCTTCCACATCGGCCCTCCCGGAGGGGAGTAGGTGCGTCCCCACCCCTCGGCCGCCCGCCGGTCACGTGACCCCCGATCGATCCCTACCACCGCGGCGCCAGCGCGTCGCGCGAAACGAGACCGACCCCCCTTCCCCTCCCCACCACCACCACCGCCGCGCGGCGCCAGTGCCGGATTCGCATCGTGTAACAACAGCCGCGGACCGCGTCCAGCGAGCATCGTCTCGTCGGACGAGCCGTCGCGCCGCAGTCACGCGCCGCACTATGCTCCGGGAGCCCGTTTTTCTTCGCCAAAATTCAATTTTTCGACTTTCCTTCTTTTTCCTATCGAATAGCAACCGTTTGGAACGTCGAAACATTAGATCTTTCGGACAACTTTCCGAGCGTTCAAAGTGCGAAACTATGGAGTTACAATTAAATTGTTTAATTATTCCTTACACAATACTGAAAAGAAAATTTTTGCTATGTTTTTTCCTATGCATCAGCAGGTATATTTCATTTGTTTAATGTTTATATAAGCATGTTTCAGTCAATATACGAATAATATAAAGTTAAGTGCAATGTAATTTGATGAGGTGGCAAAAATGTTCAAGGGGCGGCCAAAGTTATCGGACAATTCTCTGTATCTTTGTTTTTTTGGATCGCGTTATTTAACCCTTTGCACTCGGAGCTATTTTAAATATTTCCTTGTATCGATCGTAAATTGTTAATAATATATGTATTAATGCTCTCGGCGCACGGGTTCGATCAAATAATTCCTTTCGTCAAGAATAATGTTACGAACAAATTGACTTGCAATAAATTGTTAAATTTACAAAACAAGAAAAAAAAATTGATCGAACCCTTTGCACTCGGAGCTATTTTAACTGGAAAATTAAACATTCCTTCCAATCTAGAATAATTCCTTATTATTTTTCTTTATTTCCCGGATATAAAATTTTCTCAAATGATTACCAACTTATTTAATGATGTAAACAATATTTTGAATAATGGCACAGAGATTTTCAGCGACGAGTCGCTTAATGAAGGGTTAAGAATGAACTATTAATAAAAATTAATATTGATAAAAATTAACTATTTATAAAAGTAATACTATTGACCCCTTGCCGTACCATTTCCTTTACGGTTACAGTTATTAAAACGTCTTCATCCCCAAAAATGTCGTCGAAGAGAAAAGAATACATAGATTTGTTGTATTGCTACATTGATTTTAATGCTGAAGTATTGATTACAAACAAATCAAATTTTATTTCATCTAAAAAGAAAGGCATAGCATTCGTATTTGTTAGACTTTGTTTGAAATCTTCATGACGAGTCTGACTCGTTAAAATACGGCAAATAAAAATTAATAATAAAAAATTCAATATTAAGGGTTAAAAATCGTGTAAAAATAGAGTCGGGCTTCGAATCAGGGGTTGGAGGAATCTACCCTCCGTCACGAAGGTTAGGCAGCTCCATTTTATGCATCATGCATATCACCCCGAAGTCGAAGGAATCCGAGATTCGCTGGCGCCTGACAATCAGATCCAGAGCCGTCGGTTCCCGTGCCGTGATCGAACGAGCATTCCCTCGTTTCGCTGAGAAATTCTTGGAGCGTGTATAGGGAAAGTAAGGGCTACTTCCGCCGGATAATTTCAACGGACCGGGAGAAAGAAACGGTCCGTGTAGGAGTGGGAATGTCCTTCGTGCACGAAACCCGCAGGCTCGCCTCTCTCTCTCTCTCTCTCTCTCGGCTCTGCGATCGCTACACGCTTACTACGTCGACGTACGTGGAACTTACGCGACCGGATGTTGCCGCCGCGCGTACCAGACGACGGTCGTAACTACCGAACAATAAGTGTTACGCCGGAATACTACGAGCGAGTAAATCGGAACGGTCTCGAGGACTCCGGATGGGAGGTTGTATGTGTAATACTACTCTCCCCGAACACCGACTCGATTGCTAGGTGCGCGCATAATAGATCGCGGCGGGCACGATTAGATCGGCTACGCCCACGGAGGGGACACGCGCCGGAAAATATTGCGAAATCTCGCTTCGCGGCAACGAGCCGGATCCGTGCTCGAGATGCCCGACTCGATTAACCCCAGAAACACCGATCCTCCGTTATTCGCGAAAAGATTCAGGCAGCTCTAGGATTGTGCGGCTGATAGCTGAAAGTGCGAGTCAATGATTTCACCCTTTCACGACCATACCGTTGCTAAAAGTAAATATTAGTACGTAACTGTTTATTTTAGCTTGTTTACACGTAAAATAAATAAGATAAGGTTATAATAATTAAATCCGACAATCACCAATTTGAAAATGGGGGAAAAAGTTTCCCTTAGTCGTGAAAGGGTTAATTAGAACGTATTTCTCCCTTTTTTTCCCGAGTGGGGCGATACTAATTTTTTTGTTCTATCTAATTATTCTTTTAAAGTGCTCCTTGCGCGCTAGCATTTGTCGAATAAATCGATAAATATGTAATCGAACAGCTAGGTTATATTACGACTGCATCTTCGATGATACGTTTTGTTAAGTCACCTAATTGGTCATGCCTGCACCTTCATGTCCGGTAATTATATCAGACACCGTGTCATATTCGTTGACTAGAAGCGCCAACTTTTCTTTTCCTCGCTTTCAGCGGAGATCGTATCGATGGAATTTAAATTTCAAATGGTATAGTCAGTCAGTCGCATTCATTAACTTTCCGCTGCTCTGGATGCTATTAGTTCACCTTAATTAGGCTTTACTGTTATTTTTAGCCGGCACGTAGTACACTCCGAGTGTTTCGAAGGCTCGCGGTGCATCGCGAAAGAACCAACCGGTTACGATGAATGGCGTGTCCATGTCCGTGGTGAATCACTATAGCAATTACAATTTTATATAACAAAGCAACAACGATTTTTCGTTCTGCCGTGTTATTACGAAGTCTGTCTTTCTTAGATCAATCCCATTCAAGCCTGTTCCTTAACACTGACCTACTATGAATCTATTTAACGAGGAGATTGTGGATCTTATGCACGAATAAAACATCAGCCAACATGAAACATTAATGAGTCTATATGTATATTAAAAAATTATTCTGATTACTCTCAAATTTGATTACTTAGGTCTTTTAAACATGTTTGCTTCATCCGGAAAAATCTGGAGAAATACTTACATATTAATGATTATACGTAATAAGATCCAACTACACATTCAAATTTAAATTTCATAATAAGTTATTATTTATTATAAGTACAAAAGGATGTTACATATGTATATTTTTTGTAACATATATGAATATTACATAATTTTTCTCGCTTTTTTCGCCGCTAATTCTTTGATCACGTCATCAAAATTTATTGAGTTTGCTACAGTGCAATATTCCCGATTCTCGAAAAATTGCCAATATTTAAACAGTAATAATTTCGTAAAAAATCACCGCACGATCATAAAATTTGACTCATTTCAAAGCTGGAAGCCTCTACTTTCGAAATTCTTTGTTCATGTTGTTCCAAGATCTTTTCTAATGACGTAACGAGCGAGAAACTGAGGACGCGTTTCTTATTGGAAATGTTACACGTTCAAACGTCTGTGAAGACTTTGAAAAATTTTTCTTGCGACTGAAACCAACATAGCTTTCAAGATTGAAGCTTCTTCTTTGTAACAACACCTTAAAAATTGACGTACGATTTTTTTTAGCCGTTTCGTCGAGCATCGAATAAGAGCTGTTCCATCAACTTCACACTAGTGGTAAGTTACACCAAGGGGACTGCACACGACCGAACTTGTTCCTCAATTTTGTTGCATAAAACAATGAAAAAAAAATCGTACATCAATTTTTAAGGTGTCGTTGTACAGAGGAAGCTTCAATCTTGAAATCTATGTTGGTTTCAGTTGCAACAAAAAATTTTCAAAGTCTTCACAAACATTTGAATGCGTAACATTTTCAGTAAGAAAAGCGTCCTCAGTTCCTCGACAGTGCTCTAATTTGTTTATTATTACTTTGCTTTTGTATCGAGATATAAGGGTCACCTTCAATTTTTTAAGTGGAACGTCTAATATTTTTTCTCGAATTCGGATAAATTATGAAACTCTGCGTATTATAGAAAGTGGGACTTAATATATATCAAATCATAATATATATCAAAAATTGTTAAAAATACAGGCAAAGTAATCAAAAAAACAAATTAGAACGCTGTATATCCTTCAGGAAACCGTACAACGTATGTTCGAAAGATATTTTTGTACAACAAATAAAATACTTGTATACCAACCCGATTAAATATTATATAGCAATGCAAATTTCAAAATAAAACGTTCTGTTTCTACATAACTGTTCAGTTGAGCCAAATTAATTTGTATTTTATTTGTATGTCAACAATTCACTGTTACCTAACACCAGTGCTGGGTACAATTCAAATAAAAAGTATCGGAAATAGTAATTGTAATACTTTTATTGAAATAAAATAGTATTACAGCATTTTTTTATTTCTTAGTTCTAGAAAGAGGACAGACTGTTGAGTGGACGCGGTGAATTTAAAAAATATAGAATTTATTTCTGAAAGGAATTTTGTGAAAAATCGATTTTGCAAAGTCGCGCGTGATATTAGGTAGAGTCCACTTTTTCGTAACTTTTGTTGAGAAGAAATATTAGGTTGTCCCAAAAGTTATATGGTCAGATAACATCAACATTCACGAACAACATAATCTTGTGTTCGTTAATGTTTTATTATTCCATAAGCTGCCCCTTTCTCAACTATGCCATTGGTTTTCTTAAAAACTACTCCGAATTTGCATCGAACACATTAATCGAAAACTGAACGCACTTTTGCGACAACCTAATATTATCTCCTGTCGCAACCGTACGATCTGTTGTCGTTCTTCGTCGCGATTCGGCGCGTGCGACTGTGTTGTTTGCCTGACGAACAGCGTTTCCCTAACAACGTGGTCCAGGCGGTGCTCTCGGGGCTGCGACAAAGTGGCCGACCTGTTGCAACCACGTGGTCGGGCACTTCTTCGAGGATTTACGCCGCGAATATCGTCGCCTCCGGCCGGTTTAAATGGCTTCGACGCTGCCCCGCACGAGTCCTCCCTCGCCGCGCTAGTATTTAATTTCACTAGAGCATGAATGTTCCGGTCGGTGCTTACCCATCTTTTACGATACGCCTTGCAACTTCTTCCCCTTCGAACCCTGCCGAAGAATCGCCTCGCAGCAGCTTGCAGCGGCCTTCGAGAAACTCAATCTCGGCCGTGCAACTCGCCTCTTTGTTTCGCGTAGCTAAGACGGTTTTTTTAAATAGGACCTTCCTCGCAGAAATTGTAGCAGTTCTCTCTCTCTCTCTCTCTCTCTCTCTCTCTTTTCGGAAATTATTCTCCGGAGAACCTCGATGAATTTTTATTCTACTAAAATACAACCGAGACTTGTCCCAAGAATTTCGTTGTCAATTTATTAAATATTTCCTTGTATCGATAGCGTAAATTCTCGGCGCTGGGGTTCGATCAATTGTTAATTAATTAATAGCAAATTTGCAATTTATCACTTGTTTAACTTTATTTAATTTAGCTGTTAATTAAGCTATTAATTAATTAACCATTTATCGAAACCGTGCGCCGAGAGCATTAATACGTTTATTAAATAGTTTATAGTTCTTCTTCGTTCTGTAATTCGGACTCTGTCGAAAATGTAATTTTTAATCATTTCTTTTCCGACGTCAATCGAGTCGCTTCGCTGTTCCGGCCATTTGCCGTTGGTTCGGCATCTTTTGTCGAGCCGGTTCGTTGTTTATCAGCGAACTACATATAATGCAGTCAGATAAGCGTCTGTTGCATTTACAAGTGTATGCGGGCGTGCGAGAAGGTCCTGGCTTGCTAAATAATACAATATATCGATAACGTGTTCAATAAAACATTCAACAGCAGATCTGTATGTATATATGTATCTGTATGTAATAAAAAATTTGACAGAAAATAGTAGCAAGGAATAGTGATAAATATAGCCGAGAGACTAAATAGAATTAAACCAAAAAAAAACCAGTAATAATAAATAGAATAAAAAAATGCTAAGAATAAACGGTAACAAATGGAATGAGAAAATCGTGGAAATCACTATAGAAATGAAACTGATCCCACAGATGCCACTGTTAAAAAATTTGACAGAATATAAACACAACCAGTTACAACAAATTTATTTATTGTACAGTCTCGGGGAAAGGTTCTTGAGCAAGGGATCTTTGTACAACGTCTTACGGACGTTCCGAAATAATTGAGAATAATGTGTTCGATGCGTGAGAAGTTTAAGTATCGCGGCGTGTCTGTTCGCCGATACCGTGCAAGAGTAAACTATTATCTGTATCGATCTTAGACGATTCTAAATTTTAGATTCCTGTATAATAATCAATGTTGACATTAGATATGAAGTTACAGAACGCTCCGATACGTATTTTTGGAAATAATTAAGAATTAAGTATCGCGGCGTGTCTGTTAGTCGATACCGTGCAAGAGTAAACTATTATCTGTATCGATCCTAGACGATTCTAAATGTTAGATCTCTGTACAATAATCAGTATTAACATTAGATATGAAGTTGGAGAACGCTCTGATACGTATTTTTCGAAATAATTGAGAATAATCGCGGAGTTACTAGGCGTTGCACAATTTTTGGATCCCGCCCCGAACCGGTGATTCGTCTTCTGTTATCCCTACCATGGAAATGTGCTCTTCCTGAGCTCTGGTAGGGCGTTGCAGAAGAATTAGGACTTACAGAGGGTGTAAAAAGTATTCGTACAATGATAAATTTCAATCGAAACTGTTGTTAATTAACTATTTTTCTGTTAACAACGAATACGTACATGTTCTGAGAAATATATAGATTAGATGCAATGCAAAAAAATGAATTTCTTGGTTAACTTGTGAAAGTAACAAGGAAAAACAAAAAATCGTCTGAAATACACTTAAATTTTTCTGCGGGGACGTATCGTTTTCGAAATGTACGAGTGTCCAATCACTTTCTACACTCACTGTAATTGTATCAAATATAACTTAACAGTGAAATTTCGAAGTTAAAAGCTTCAAAACTCCGTTTTTTTCAATCTTCTGATGATTTACTACAGACCTCTTTCGAAATCTTCGACCTTCGAAGTTTCTGCAATCGAAGCTTCGAATCTTCGAAATCTTCGACCTTCGAAGTTTCTGAAATCGAAGCGTCGAAGCTTCGAAATCTTCGACGTTCGAAGGAAAGTAACAGCCCTAACAGCAAGTACAATATTGTTACATGTGTCTTACATTACATAGGTATTACATTGTTACTAAATACGTACGGAACATTGCTTGAGAAAATTATAAACTATTTCCAGACCTTCTATGTCATTCGTAAGAACCATGACCAACTGTTTAACTAAAAGAAAAATTATCTCGACCACACGAGTGTCACTTTCGTAATTTTGTTCCTGCAGAGAATGATCACTCGCGTTCGACGGTATCTCTCTGAAAATAGGAATGATGTGTCCCTTATCGGGACGGTAGAAGATTAGTATACATATAAAGAAATCGCAACGCTCGCCGCAACAAAACCAACGAGACCGAGCCAATAAAACAAACCGATTACCGAACAATTATGTAAATTGCACGAGAGTGTAAACACAATTGCGCCCGCAGAAACGGGAATTTGTCAAATTTTTATCGAGACAAGCAGTAAACGATAAGGAATTATTGGGCACATTATGTTTCCCATAAAGATAAGAATGCTAATTAAAGGTTAAGATGACATTCGCTTAATTGCTTTTGTAATCAATATTTATCCAGATGGGACATGCTTAACTGCATTTCGCCGTTTTTCAACGAGAGAAGACAATAGCGATCGTCGACGAATCAATTCATTCTACTGAATGGAATGTTAGGATTGCTGGGACGCGACCAAATTGCATCTAATCATTCTCATTGCGATGCAGTCGCGTTCGATAAGCACTGCGACTAATAATGCAATCAAGCTCTAATTCGTGGCAATTACCTACGTATAGTTTTCTGCGTTTCTAGAATGATTACCTCTGCATTATGTTTCGTTCATACAGAATCTAAATTTCGCGACGTAACCTCGATGGAGATTGAAATTGCATAAATACGAACAAATTGCATGGTTGCATTGGTCGAACAAGTGCAGTTCTACTCTCACGTCGACACCTGGATACCTGTTCGTGTCCACTTCCAATTTGTTTTGGACATTTTTTACCGGTGTCGCAGACAAAACACAGATAATTATCGGAATATTGCTGAAGTTTTAATTTTTTTTTGTTTATTCGAAAATAAAATTTCTTTGGTTTTATTGGAACTTCGAAGGCGTCGATACGGTGATGGGTCGAATTTTTTTCTCGAGATCTCTAGGTCATCGTATTTTTTTTTTAATATGGGACTGCATATTTTCACTACAACAGTCTTGTAGCTTATAAAAAATTATAGCTAAACGCGACCTTTTCATTTTGCTTTGCAAAAACAATTATTTACACATTGACTAGTAAATTAATCCTCCCAACATCACCAGAATACTCAAATCGTATGGTCGAATTTTGAAAAAGTTATGCGGTTTTGAAAATTGTACGAGTACTTTTTACACTGACTGTATATAAGAATATAATATTTTAAGGTCAGAGCCAAGTTCCAACAATTACTAATTCTTAAGTTTCTTTTCTTCTAACGTTTGTAATTGCTGGTGTTAAACTAATTGCTTTGTTAACCAAGGTGGAAGTATTGGAATCGACTAAAGTGAAATTGATTGATTAAAATGCTGTTTCGCGAGAATCGCGAGGCAAGCTCGAATAAAACTTCCACCGTCCTTCGAAACGAGCGTGTTTATCGTCGGTGTTAGAAGGTCGCGAGACGAATTTTTCCTTCCTCGGCAAACACGAACGTAATATCAGCCGGACCGGAGGACCGAGCTGCACCGAGGGGGCAAAGATAGAATTTATCGTTTCGACAGGAATCTAATCTCCGCGGGGCTCGCGGTGATCGCGATGTAACACATTTTCGAGTGTTTTCGGGTTCACGCTGATAAACCTGGAGGTTCATCGAGCAAACCTACCGAGAAACCTGTTTGTTTCCTTGGACGACGGGTTTACCCAAATTTACGTGCTCTGGCCTACAATTTCGCCTGACAAAAGCCGGTAACCAGGCTCCTTAATTAGCATAACCGTACTCAACATTTACAAAAAGTGTTAACTCTCAACCGTGGCGTCTGCGGCACCAGTTTCATTTCTGAGTTCTGTTGCCACGATTTTTACCCATTTTCTCATTCGTTGCCGTCTATTCTTAGCATTTTTTATTCTATTTATTATTACTGTCGGGCTTTTATAAAAGTCATTCATTAAATTCACGAGTTGTTCGGTTTACGAGATAATGCTCATATGTATCTCGTTGTAACATACATTGCATGCCTTGGCAACAGCCATAAACTATTACATTACTGTTTTTTTTTTTAGTTTAATTCTATTTAGCCTCTCGGTCGATTACTATTCGTTGCTACTATTTTCTTTTCGCATTACCATTTTATTAAAAAAGAAAGTTACCCAACGTTGGTTCAGTGTGGACAAAGCTTTAGAGTAGCGACGAGAGTCTCCGAGAGAAAGTAATTTTCCGAGATTTATCTGTTCGAAGCGCGTCCGTTTGTCTCCGCAACGGGGATGAGTGAAAATTCTCTGGACGATTGCCTCCACCCTTAGTTTTCTTTGTTTCGCACCGAAATTGACGGACACGTTTCTCGGGCGGAAGCGCAAACAGAAAAATGCCACCGTGACACTCGTTAAGCAATTCAAATTATTCGTCGGTTACGCCGAACAGGCCACTCTTCGACGGATCAACGTCCCCGTTTCTGTTACAGCGAGACCCGGCCAGACAAACTGAACTGCCGCTCAGGGCTAATTAGTGTTTAACTAGCGAAATAATCTTTCTTTCGAGCGGTTCACGCCCCCTACGGCAACGTCTCCACGGGCTCGTTCAAGAAGCTGCATGTTTCGATCGAACGACCATTTTTTGACCGAGACACGCGTAATTATTTGAGAGATATTTGTGCGAGATAAAAATCTTCTGTCCGAAATAGAAATTTTCGGTCAGCTCGTCAGTCCCAAAATAACCTCTTCGGGGACGAATTTTTTAAAAACAAATTGATGACTAGCTATATTTCACGCAATTTAAATAGCGTCATTCGAACTAGGCAACAACAATAATAATTTAAATAATAAATAAAATTAAATGTAGATACATTCTCGTACTCGATAAATTCGTACATGGCCCAGTAATTATTAAACAAATCGTTCGGATTGAGTTACAATGGAACATAGTAAAAACTTTTAACAAAATTCAGAACTGTGTTAACATTAAATTTTATATTTTTTTATATTTTTCATTGTACAATTAGTGAAATTATCAACTTACATGGGAATTTGTTCGATACATTTTTTTATCCAAGCACGAATTGAAATAAAAATTGCACAAAATCTAAATAAATAGAGCTTCGGTATTTTTATAAGCTAAAACATTTTAATCGCTGTAGTGTTAAATATTGTTTCAAATAAAAATTATCTACACCGTAGAGCACCGAGTGTCAACGAACCGACAACATAGTTGCAAACGAGCATCAATTTATCAGCCCATTCACCGATATCTTCTGTCCCCATTCCTACACCACTTCACTGAATGAAGATTTAGCAACGGTTTCAGTAAACATCCTCAACGCAGTAAAAGAATACCACTATCTAAGAGTCCGCGCAAAGAGCATCTTCGGACAAGCATCCGCTTCAATCTTTCAACGATAAGCTTGTTTCACAATTTACACACTAAATGTACCGACCACTCAAACAAATTAATGTTGTCTCATAAAAATGCCAAAATTCAATTTGTTTACAAGCAAGACAATACATTCATCGTAAAAGCTTGTCAATAATTTTGGTCTAACTGCAAAAAATATTTGTACAATAATTTCAATGAATTATTCATTACGCCGTGAACAGAATATGTTGAATTTTTAAATATTGAAAAACTAGGACTTAATAAATTTTATTTTATTTATTTTTATTTATTTGATTAATTTTATTTTATGTATTTGATTAATAAATATCTCAGAGGTACTGTATATCATAATACTAATAATTGATTGGTCATATTCTAAAAAAATTATCTTTATATTTCACGTTGAATTTTTCATTTTAAATGTTGAAAAACTAGAATTCATAAATATCTCAGAAGTCCTCTATATCATAATAATTAATTGAAATTATTCTACAAAAATAATCTTTATATTTCAGTTTTTATTTTATTTATTATTTTAAAATCATTGTACGATTACTTTTTACACCCACTGTAAGTCCTAATTCTTCTGCAACTACCTACCAAAGCACAAGAAGAGCACATTTCCACGGTAGGGGTGACAGAGGACCAATCACCGGTTCGGGGCGGAATCCAAAAATTGTGCAACAGCTACTGACTCCGTGATTATTCTCAATTATTTCGGAAAATACGCATCGGAGCGTTCTGTAACTTCATATCTAATGTTAACATTGATTATTATACAGGAATTTAAAATTTAGAATCGTCTAGAATCGATACAGACAATAGTTCACTCTTACGCGGTATCGGCTAACAGATACGCCGCGATACTTAAACTTCTCACGCATCGAGGACATGTTATTCTCAATTATTTTGGACTCTTTCATCTCTATATTTTGGGCATCGGCATAAAATATGATTAATATCTTGCATTGGAGCAGCACAGTCGCCTGGCCAAGAATTCGTTAGAATTGTAATGATTAGATCTTAGCCTACCATTAGTCTTTGATTGTAAAACCATGGTTATATAGTTGTCCTTTCTCGTTAAATTCTACTAATAATTTACTTTCAAATTCTCTCCGCATATTTCTCTTATGGAGTTCTTCAAAGTCTGCGAACGGGAATCTCGCGGACTCGTTTAAATAACATCTCTCTCGATCGGTTCGCGCAGTTCCTCCGAAACCGAAGCGGTTCCTGGAAACACGTGTAACGAAGCGCGATCGGGTTTATCGACGGGTTTATCGTGTCCGTGAGTTCTTTTGGTTTTGGATCGGTTCCGCGAGTTTGCAACAAGGTTCGCTGGAAACGTCCGTATTCGGTATAAGTGGCATTCCATTCCTCAGGCAGCGTTGCTTCTGGCCGATGAGCGGCGCTTGTCTCCCGATTGGCTGGGAACGAAATCCCGGGCGAGGTCTTTATAAAAATTCCGAAAAAGAATCTTGAACGCTGATCGGCCATTAATCGATGGGGAAGGGCCGCGAAACCAGACAAATCCGGCATTCCTGGCGTAATTGAATCTTATAAATAAATTCGACCGGTCCGAGGCTTTGTCTCCAGAAAAAACCGTTCTTCCGCGCAAACTTCGATCTTTCGAGCCGCGAGCAAACTCCGCCGATTTCGATTTTGAATCGATCGCTCGACTGGACTGCGGATCATATTAATTTATCATGAAAAATAAGTAGAAATAAAACTGTGCAAAACGTCTGCGAACTTACCATAGAATTACTGTCTAAATTTTAACACGAACATTATAAATGTTAGTTTTGTTTATTTTTAAACTTCCATTTGGCAGTGCACAACTAATACTGGACGGTAGAATAATGAACCAATTGATTTAAGTTTCTTCATTTATTCAAGGAAAAGCTTTTACATTTTTCAAAGAATAATATACAAATTTTAATATTAAATAAATCTTAGCGTGGAATATCAATTTAATAAACAAGTTGCTCTAATCATTATATAAGTATATAAAGTAATAAATAAGTATATATAAAGCCGCTATAACATTTAATCTTGGGGTATCTAATCCCAGTTTATGAACTCGCGCGAATAGGCGTTCGATGGTGAGAGTGTTAATCGATTATCGAACGTGGTTTATACAGCGATCATTGCCGATAATCGCGTCGCGTTTTAATTCGACGAGGCCTCCGATTCCGCGACGACACTCTCGCTGAAGGAGCTCTCAACATTATTTGGCTTATCTGCTCCGTGAGTGGGCGTGTTCGATAATTCCGTTGGCCGCAGCCCCGACCGTATGATTTATACGTTGGTGTATAATGTGTCGCATCCTTCGATCAGCCTTCCGATTGCATAAGTGAGCGCACTGGGGTTAGGCGTCGCGACTGCTCGAAGCCTCGACGCCTCGACGCCTCGACGTGGCGCCAGCCTCTCTCGTATTCCACCAGACTGTCCACATGTAGCAATGGAGCATCACTTCCAAAGCCGGATGGACGATGTTTGCTCTACGACCCCTCTTCCCGACTCGCAACAATGCGAAAACGCCATGTTCGAGCGCGCTTTACCTTCGACTCTGCCCGATAATTAATGACCAATCAGAGACATCGATGATGATCGGCTGCGATCGAGGCTAACTTCGAGCCAACCTTGGCAGGCTTTCCGTAGGAAATTCCCGAGTAGAGTGATCAGCTGACTGCGCTTGTGCTCGCGCATGCTGATATTTTTTATGCATTTGCAATCGATATTTTTTAGGTAAAAATATAAATGTTAAATGTGAATTTCCTAATAAAGATCAATTATTATATAAACTTATTATAAAAATAGAATTTTTATCACCCCTGATAATAAAATCTTTCCCCTCTAAAAGTTTTCTTCTTTTTTTTGTACCAGTTCGGCGTTCTTTCTTTTTTTCCGTGAATAAACAAATGAGATTTTTTTATGAAAGGACAATTTCAGTACGGCTATTTTCGAAGTAAAAAGTTCCCAACTCCTTATTTCGCAATATTTCAATTTTTTTAGTCTAATACAATTATTGCACAAATTACCCGAACTTTTTTAAACAAAGATCACCTATTTTCTAAGTTTGACGAGAGTTTAATTAGTTCGACGGATCAATCTGTTAGTTAATGCACAAAAGAGATTTTCAGAATACGTTAAAGTTTGAAAATTTAGTAAATCAGTTTTGCAGGAAACGCAAAATAAAGATACGGGCATGTGCGCAGGTATGAGCGTGTGGAGTGTGGACACGTGGCCAAAGTCACCGAGCTACATGCTAACAACGTATGTTGTATTTTGAAAAGAGATCGTAGACCCGCGTATTCACCTCTACGAGACAATACGCAGCGGACGCATTCGAATAACAGATTCAGCCGATACGTATACATGTAATAGCATAGCATAGTACTAACAAACGCTCTATCGCGCCTTTGTAATTAATTGTTAGACGGTGTAAATCTCCACTCGTGCAAGAATAATCTCGAAAACCACGCATAACAAAGGTGGCGGATAAGCTGCGATCCCTTTCTGAAAAGGCGGGAATACCGGAAACGACGTATCCGATTGAACAAAACCAAGACACCGCGGCCCTAATCGGCCCGAAGTCGATCTCATCAAACGATGATCACAATTCCCGTGGATGGACTCTGTTTGGACACCTCGAAATCATCGCATTGTACTCGAGGGCCGGATTCTACGAGGGCTGGGCTCGGAGCGGCGACGGCGGCGGCGGCGGCGGCAGGGCTAAAGCGAATTCGGGTTTGGTTTCACCCTGGAACGGGAAACCGGGATTCCAGCTGACGGGGCCCCTGGACCGTTAATGACCCGCGTACCTGTCTCCGCGAGAGAAGGTCGGACATTGTTTCCCCCGTGGGCCCAGCAACCTCAAGGGTTGCCGGACGACAATAAACCGGTACAATGCCGGGCCGCCATTCACCCGAAAAAAGGATCTTCGACTTACCGGCCGGATTTACTGCTTGGATTTACTACAGGACGGGAACACGCTTCCCGATGTACCTTCGACGATCAGCTGAAGGGTGTCCCGCTGAGCGAGGATCTACCTGGAGCTGAAGAGGCCTTGAGAGCGAGTCCTGCGAGCTCACTCTTCGGCTGGCTATCTTTCGCTGGAGGAGTAATTAAACGCGGCGAGTCCTTGTTTACAAGGACCTCCGCCTCGAGGACTTCCTGCAGCCGTGGAGCGAGTGTTGTTGACCAGTGCCATCTACTGCGGATCTAAAAACGTATCGGTACGAATTTCGCAATCGCTTTTCTCGAAATTCTCTTTCGGAGTTCCCTTCAGACGTTCATTTTTTTAAAAATATCTATTGGTCAGAATTATTCCAAGATTTTCCTACGTTTAAAATATAAATCTTAAATGTAAATTTCCTAATTTTTGTTTGCCATTTTTTTTTGTCATTTTACACCAGTTTACATACATCTTGATATATTTATTTTATTTTATTATTTTTGAACCTGTTTTCTACAGATGCAAACACTCGATTCTGAGGATGATCTCAATGTAGATCGAAACGTAAATCGATGATTTTTTATTTCTCAGTGTAACTTTTGATCGAACCTAACGCCGATATCATTCAATTTATCTAGTCATTACTGTTCAAATAGTTGTTGTAGTTGATAAAATTATTTTAATTAGAATGGGAACACTCTATCTGGAAATGAATCTCAATACAGTGTACAGGAGCTTGATCTCGAGTAAATATTGTTCGAAGATGCTTTATTAACAAATTATTGTCGCGTATCGCGACAGGGATGGTGCTGCATAATGCGGTATTAAATAACCACACCCTTTCAACAATCTCCCACAACTAAATCTATCAAATACTGGCGCTTATCGCGCACCGCGTTGATAAGTACTTCCGCTGCTCTTTGATAAAGGAGCGCTCGATACGAAGTTCTAACGGCGTCGTTTGTAAAAATGGAGGCTCTCATTGCGCCCGTGCCACAATCTGGTTCCATCGTGTGTCGAATAACGGTTCTTCAATATTACAAAACACTCGGCTGGATTTTTAATCTTCAACCTCAACAATTCGCTGCGAAACAAACACAGTCTTTTCGCAGCATTATTTTTAATCTAAATCACATTTAAAAATACACCTTAATCGCCAGAAACGCGATAAGAATATCATGCGAAATGATTGAATACAAAGAAAAAACCGTTTTGAGATTATCTTTTCCCTTCGTTTCAATTAATTATTCCAGCAGCAACGGTATAATAATACAGTGCGATAGCATCGATGGTTACTAGACAAATTATTAAATTAGATAAAAAATTCAATGTCAACAAATATTCTCTCAAGGTCGAAGGTTCTATTCACAATTGTTTCTCCATTTCAGCTTCGATTTAAAAAAGTTTCGTTGACCTATCTGAATTCCATTAAAAGTGCTATAATTTTAATTTGAAAAAATGAGTTTAATTGAATTTATGTATAAATGAATTTAATTATAATTTTAAATGGACCAAATCATTCCGAAGAAGAGTCAACTTCGATCATTTGCAAGGTCAACACCGATTCGCCAATTTTTGTTCTTATGCAACGTTTCTGGTTCGATCAAAAATACTTTTTCTTAGTCAATGATGAATTTGGACCAGTCCTTTGATTCAATTCCAAATCTTCTTGAAATTGACGCGTGCCATTCACAATGATTTTTTAATGTTTTTTAAATCAATTTTCATTAAATTGATACACAAATTGATTTCAGGTTCAATTAGAAAAATTTCCATCGATCTATCTCTGCGAAAAGTGTCACGCGATTTTCTCAAAAAGAAAAAATGTTCGAACGTTCCCGGGGCGAGAGTGATCGATGCCTCGTTCAGCGTAATCAGGTTCGTAATTAGCGACGTGCGACGTTCCCTTACGCAATCTTTATTACATACGCGAGCCACGAGGTTGTATCACACACGTAATGATAATCACCATAGGCGCCGGCGCCAATAATTGCTTGGTTTCGCCCTCTCCGTTCTATCGCGTTCGAACAACTCGTTGTATCTCACCCTCCCTCGATGGGTGTTTTCTTTCTTTTTTTTTTTGTTCTTTCTCTTCATCGATACGGTGGCCGTGTCCCGTTGATAACGAGCGAGGCTCCTCGCAAGAAACAAAGAGTGCGCCTAATGAACAGGCTGTTGACGTGTACCTTCTGAAGAAACGTGTCGTTCGCATAGAAAACAGTCTCGCTGAGAATGAACGAAGAATTTATACGGGGCGTCCCATTTAAACCGATCCGGTCGAATATCTCCGAAACTATCGGTATTTTCCGATGTAGATATCTCTTTTTTCTACGCGCAGAGGTCGTACGAAGGTCAATTCAGCGTAACGTTATCGTGTCACGCATCCAAACTTCCCAATTTTCATTTCATTATAAATTTTTATTCAGAAAATCTCAAGTTCTTGTGTATGTACCATAAATTAATTTTGACGTTGGGTGTTTACAACAAAAATGTACAGAAGATTATTTTTATTCGGAAAATCTTAAGTTCTTGTGTATGTACCATAAATTAATTTGGACGTTGGATATTTACAACAAAAATGTGCAGAAGATTATTTTTATTCGGAAAATCTCAAGTTCTCGTGTGTATACCATAAATGAAATTTGACGTTGGGTGTTTACAACAAAAATGTACAGAAGATACATTCACCGTTGAAAAAAGAAGAATGTGAATGTTACTCTCAACTTGGTAAACTTAGCAAAAATAACGTGATAAGAATTTAATGTTCGTTGGCTTCCTCTACAAGGAGAAAACTGAAAGGAATGGAAACGGGAAAGCACAAATCGAACGGAACACCCTGTATAATCACGATTGAGACACTTTAGATGTTCCCCTTATTACAACACGGAGTTAATTATATAGTAAATGAGTAGATAATTTGTTTATCCTCCGAGTACCAGACACCGCGCACCGTGTCCTACCCTGCGCTGCCGCGACGGCCGCCTGTTTGGATTTCACATTCCTGCAGTGACACAAGTGTTCTTCATGCAAGGCGTGTCCCCCGTGTGTCACCGACGAATCCACGTCTCTTCCGTCCAACGAAATAACCCAAAATCTCGTTTGTCTTCCACATTGTACGTGGAACACTCCTTTTTCTCGACTACTGGCCGCGCCGCGCCGATTTGTAATACGCAGCCGCGTGAAGCTATGCCGCTGCTCATTTAAATTAGAAAAAAGCCGAGGTTGCAGTAATAAAATTGAATTTAACAGTAGGTTACCTCATCCAACCGTTTCTCTTACAATCGAAGCTAATTTACAAGATTAATCCCTTGCCTTACGATTTATTTGACAGTTTCAGTGATTAGAACTTTTTTTGTCGTTCGTAATTGCGTGAAACGGGAGAAAATTT
This sequence comes from Lasioglossum leucozonium, assembly GCA_028454225.1. NCBI lineage: Eukaryota > Metazoa > Arthropoda > Insecta > Hymenoptera > Halictidae > Lasioglossum > Lasioglossum leucozonium. The sequence continues at coordinate 10,054,095 of CM052217.1, read as the reverse complement.
ATATCTGATGTATACCTATACAGTAGGTGTACAGCTTTTAAAAATGAATAACTTTTTCAAAATTCGACCCAACAGCTTGAGTTCTTTTTTTTTTTTTAGACGTTAGAGAGATTAGTTTACTAGCTAATGTGTAAATAATCTTTTTTAAAAATTGTTATTGGTATAATACGTAGAAGTTGATTTGCACAAGGAGGGAAGGATGATCAATATGATTATGAATTAAATGAAAAATAAGGCTCTGTGATGGTGAGGTTGATTGTGTTTAATATTGTGGAGTAATGATCAATGATCATTGGAATATTTAGCTTATATGAACGAAATCTGAAAAATTTAATTCGGAGAGCATAGAGGGTGGTCCTTTTAGGTAAAGCCACCCTAAAAATATCTTTTCAGGTTATTGTAATGCAAGAAATATTTGTTACGTGATGTGCAATCAGGTCATCTTCTTCGGAGTTATCAAGATCATCGGTTTTTTTTACACACAACTACATTTTTTTAAATTAAAATACATTCAGATATGTATAATAACATAACCTTCAAATGACCTTGATCTTTGAAACTTAAAGTGGACACTTTGGAAAAAAGAGCATTTGCAAAGAATTCACCTTGTGCTACCATCCATATTGTATTAACAATGTTTGTTATGTCATCACAAATTAAGGAGATATTTAGGTGGACCACCCTGTATAACAATCTAAGTGGATTGAATTAAAATCAGTGGAAAAACGTTATATTAATCTAGTTTTACGGTGAAACTGGAATTGTAATATCGTGTCCCATTTTGCAATTGCTAATCCATCGTTGCTAGATAAAGTATGTACACCATGTACATTTACTGATATTGTCGCCTTTACTTCATGTTTACTAATAACAATTGTCGCCTAACGTAAAATCCACAAAAAGGAAATATTTTCATGTTCGTGGAAATTTAGTCGGAGTTTTTCGCCACGAGTCTAACTCCATGTTAAAGGTAGTATTAAAGGTAACGATAAGAAATATGTAAACATTTGGATGTTTTGGTGACAAACGAACCAGCGCAGCCAGTGAAAGGACAGTGACATCGCCTAATCCTCTCGATGTGTCAGTGCTGGTGTCGGTCAGACGCGATTTCTAGCGAAACCTGTGTCATGATTTATGAGAAACTATAGTTATAATAATTTACTCTAAATTATAAATTATTATAACTATATTATATAATATTATACTATAGTTATAATAATTTACTCTAAATTATAAATTTAGTTAAGTTATAATAATTATATTATAACTATAGTAACTATAGTTATATAACTGTAGTAACTATAGTTATAATAATTTATAATAGTTACTCCGGCAGTCGTTTCAGAGTGTATAGATTTTAGAACTTAATTACAAATTCAAATACTGCGTATAATTGAGGACATTGCAAATTCATACATTAATAACATTCCATTAACTTTAAAAATCGATTCTAGCAAAATTAGATGAAATTCATATTGTTATAGAAAAAATTGATTGTAGAACGATTATATTAAATTCAGAAATTAATTCTAATGGAGTTATCTGGTACCAAAAAATACGTTGCAGTCGATAAATACAATATATGGGAGAAGTTAAATGCGGCGCAAAAAGAAAAACAGGATAGTGGGATTTAAAAGTTTAAAGAATCGCAGTGGATCTTTAAACACCCGGCGTATCTTGGTTTTTAAACGCCGTAGCGAGTGTGGGTTTTGAACCGCGATGCGACGCGACGGTTCTGATATTCGACCGCTCCTTGCTTTGCCATATAAACAACGTATTTTTTCCTATATTTGGAAGATTAGATTTCTGGGACACGCACACCGGGTTGACCACCGTAAACAACGACGTTCATCCATTTCGCACACGAACAGCGATCATTTCAAGGGGAAAAACTTTGAAAAAATGGAGCGCGGTGTCGAACGTGTCTCCGAGGCGAACGATAAATTTTATAAACATTGTATAAACATATTGCGCAATAGTTTCATGGTCTCGACTGTCGATTGAATAGCGCAAGAGAAATGTTTACCTACTAACGCTGCGTTCGAATCATTAACGTATATACAGGGTGTCCCACGTAACGCTTTTCACGATTTTTCAAGTACTTACTTAATAATATCAGTACTTACTTGATAATAAAGTACTTACTTGATGATAAAAATATTTTCAACAAAAGTTGATCAGTTTTCGATTGGCTGTGCATTGCAATGGAAAAAAATTGGAAAAACTTTCTCCAATAATTTTCAAAAATTCATTAGGGTATATACAGGGTGTCCCACTTTTTACGATTTTCAACAAAAGTTGATCAGTTTTCGATTGGCTGTGCATTGCAATGGAAAAAAATTGGAAAAACTTTTTCCGATAATTTTTAAGGTCGCCGCCTTCATTCTTTTAAATGGCACTTTGCATTTTTGACTTAACAGAATCAAGACAAATTCAACAACCTTGAATGACCTTGAAGGCACTGTTAAGTCAAAAAATAGAAAGCTCCATTTTTAAAAAAATGGAGGCGGTGACGTTGAAAATTATCGAAAAAAGGTTTTCCAATTTCTTTTTCATTGCAGTGAGCCAATCGCAAAGTGATCATATTTTTTTGTCAGATTATTATCGCAAGCACTTGAAAAACCTGTTGAAAAAAAGAATTTTTTTTGCTGATAAAGACCTTTCCGTATTTCCTTATGATGGGTTGAACTGTACTCTTATTAGACTGCGGATCTCTACGCAAAATAAAAATTTTTTGTATAAATTGCAAGAGTTAGGAGCCCAATAGAGGGATCTTTCTTGTTTTAATTATTCTAAAGAGTTGAAAATAATGTGTTGACATACCTAAATTTTTTTAATTGTTCTAAGTTTTTTTAATAAATGCATAAAATCCGCAGTCTAGTAATTTTGGAACAAATGCTAAGTTCAACGGACACGTAGCTTAAGCGTCCACCCAGTGGACGGGTGTTACGGTCGAGATCAGCGTGAAGCGCGACCTCGAATGGAAGGAAAAATTGCCAGCACGGTATTCGATCTGTTCACAGCCCGCAGTGTTCGAAAATCGATAGATACTGTGCCCGCATATTAGCAAATGCATCGAACGTTAAGTCGATCGGACGATAGATGCGTTCCGGAGTGCGCGTATCTTATCGAATCTATTAATAATGCACGCTTCATCAGCCTTAACGATCCCCGTTAGCGTGCTCAATTTTCTTTGTTTGCTATGGTCGTGCAAGCCACACGATACCATTATGCGCAACGTCACGCAACAACGTTGTTAATGATTGAATGCCGACGTCTATTTTCTTTTTCGATCTTCCATTACACGTTCCAAATCTCTCAATATACAATGTTGAAGGCAATGCTTAAATTTATTTTTACATACTCTCCTGTACAAAATCCATTTGGAAGAGAAAATTAATCTGGATCTGGACACACGTTACTGTTTGCTTTGCACTCTAAATTATTTTTTAATGTTGGTAGCAGCTCCCAACTGCTTCTATTTGAAATTTACTTCAAAGGACAGTTCCTTCACTTATTTTTAACAATTTTTATTATTTTTCTATTGGTTCGAACATGACAACATGTCGAGTCCACACGAAACATAGGAGTGCAAAGAGTTACTCCATTCGCATCGTAAGGAAATATGAAAAGTAGGTCTTCATCACCATTCCTATTTTTTATACCGAATTTCTAATTTTCTAATTTTTATTTATCTATAATTTCATTTTGTTTTAAATTTTTTTATTAAATAATTAAATTTTTATCTATCTATAATTATAATCTAATTTCTAATTTTTATAACGGATAATAATTATTAATAATAATAATTATTATTCGTAATATAAATAATAATTATAATTATATAAATAGTAATTATTAATGATAATTATTATTGAATAATGAACTTTTTGCAAATTGACATATAATTTTTAAATAAAAATAAAGTTATGATATGTACCGAATTCGTCTTGAAATTCTCTAACAGATAAAAAATGTTTATTCGTAAAAAATTCAAGGTGACCTTGAAAAAACATGAAAAAAAGAGAGTTCAAAAATAATTTTTTATAATCATGTTAAATGAGTGTGAGTTGCACAACTTCTACTCTAAATCGTCAAAATTTATGTCTTCACTTTTATTCTTTCTTTTGCATACATAGTTATCAGTTAACAATAAACATTTGGCACTAAAAACAATGCAATATACCTCCAAAAACAGCATCCATAATGCACAATTAAAATCGATAGGTTCCAAGAAAATTTAAGTAATTTAATGTAAGTAAGATGGTACGGTCGAATGAACTCGAAGTTCAGAAAGCGACTGGTGGTCAGATATAAAAATGCGACCTTCTTGCTGTTTGCCAACCCAATAATTAAAACTTACCTAGCTAAAAGTTCATATTTTGGCCACGTTTTCGAGCTTTGGGAGCAATGTGCGCCGAGGGAAAATCAATTTTTCGTGGTCGGTGAATGGGATTCCCCGTTAACCTGCCCGCATCGGGCTCGCGACCAGCCGCGTTGTGAAATATAGGAAGCGACAACGACGGAAGAAGAGCGATGCGGGCGCGAGATGAACAGGCCGCTTCCTCCTTCTTTTTGAAACCGGCGAGGGGCGATCGAGAGATCATGTAGTTTCGGGGGATCGCTGCAGGCTCTCGTTCCATCGTGCACGGCATAATGCGGCGTTTCGGGTAAATTGCGGCCCGTTGATGGGCATCGCTCGGGGGAAAGTTCGGTATGCAGTTCTGTCGAGACGTGTACCGGACGATTCAGGGATAAATTTGTGGTATTCGGCCCTTAAGAGGGTAATACGGGGTAAAAACGAGGGCCCCAGATATGCAATCCTATCGAGTTCTCGGGAAATCTACTTTGCGTATACATGTGGAAATGAAAACAATGTACGGCGATCCATCGACGCGTGTTCGCAGTGCGGAACGTGTGTGTGTGTGTGTGCATGCGCGTGCATAAAGAACAGAAAATTGAGCCTCCCAGAAGTTAGCCCCCCACTTGCTGAAATAAATATTTTTAACAGTTGTGCTAAGTTTGTGCTACATTGTGCTCGAATATTAAAATTATAATATAAAAAATGCGGTATCGTGTCTCTCGGATGACCAGAAATCCCAATTAATGATATAAAATCCAAGCGAAAAGGGCCCCGTACAAGAGTAAAGTGCCCTTTATATCGTTGTGCTGGGGAAATTGGAAGTTGTGCTGACTTGTGCTAGGCTAATACAACTCAGATATGCGATATCGTGTCTCTCGGACGACCAGAAAGCCCAATTAATGATTAGAATCCGAGCGCAATGTCTAAACCTATTTCTTACTATATCTTCGTTATTTCTTATTATTTTGAAGTAATACTTCAGCACAATCTTAGCACAACCTAGCATAACTTAGCACAACAAAGAAAATTGAAAAAATCGAAAAGTGGGGGGCCACTCAAAAAATCGTTTTTTTCAATTTTCTGTCTTATTTTTTATATTATAATTTTAATATTCGAGCACAATGTAGCACAAACTTAGCACAACTCAGCACAACTGAAAAATATTTATTTCAGCAAGTGGGGGGCTAACTTCTAGGAGGCGAAAATTGAAGATCGTCGAAAAGGCGACAAAAAAGACGAACGTAGCCGAGAAGGCAGTTCTCAGCAAGCCGTTGACGAAAGCGTTACTGCACCTCATCGTTATACCTCGATCTTTTGTTCAATAAACGTTGTTTTCGTTAAAATATCGCGTCTCCAGTCTCCTCCCGTTTCTTTCTGGTAACCCATCCTACATACATGTCCATATCCTGATTGAAATCGGCGCACAGTGGTCCAGATTGGAAAATCGAGTGACGAATTTCGCCGAAAAATGAACTTCCAATTATTCACATGTACCAAGATTGCATTGCTTCTTAAATGTCTACCTTGAAAATAAAGAAACTATTAATACAATAAAATAAAAATTGTAATCGTAACGAACACTTAAGCTTCGACATTTTGTAAATATGTAGCATGTTTCGCGGAAGAAAGATGCTCATCTTCATTTGGCTAAGCTGTTTAATATTTTTTCTCTGCTCTCCTTTCAAAATGAAGAGCACTCCTTTTCGATAAGAATTTACACTGACAATTAACAATTAATTCAAATAATGTGTTTAAAAAATAATACACAGCGCAGGCATAGGAATTGTCAAAATTCCTTATCTTTGGTAAGGAATATCTTTTCAGATCCGAATAGTATCGCATTATTACGAATTGTCCTATTTTCGGTACACTTTCCCCTATATAGGGTGTTCACGATAATTTAGACCAGCATTTTTTTCGTAAACGGTAAACATTAGAAGAAAACCGAAGAGGAGAAAGTGATAGTATATTTTACTAGCAATATGATAACGTATCTACATTTCTTTATTTGTAATATTTTTCTTAAAACATAGTTGACCTTCATTTTTTTAGGTCTTGAAGTTCTCTGAGATTATTTTTATGCCCGAAAAAAGATAGAAAAGAACAGAGATTGAATAGAGTCCAATAAATATGCATGTTACTAATTTCCTTCAAAGCGAAATGAAATTTTACTTTGGTTTTGTCGATGTACAGCTATTGGAGAATATATATATATCTATTTAATATTTTCCTATATAACTGCTTAAATTATATAAATCAATTCTATTCTTATACAAAAATCTTTTTATTATTATTTTTAATTTTAAAAATAAATTACTACTATTTTTATAAATAAATAATTTATATATAGCCGTACGATAGATACAAATTTTCTGCTTTTCTAGAAAATTACGAACTGCTAGAAAGGAGTTAAAACTTAGTAAAGAAGTTCTGCTAACAATTTAACAAACTATCAGCTCGATTCGCTGGTTCCTAAAAAAAATGTTGAAAAAAGAATTCTCCCGTAAGGAGTTAAAACTTAGTAAAGAAACTCTGCTAACAATTTAACAAACTATCAGCTCGATTCGCCGGTTCCTAAATAAAAATGTTGAAAACAGAATTCTCCCGTAAGGAGTTAAAACTTAGTAAAGAAACTCTGCTAACAATTTAACAAACTATCAGCTCGATTCGCTGGTTCCTAAAAAAAAATGTTGAAAAAGCGTCTTGTTAAAAAAAGAATTCTCCTGTAAGGCCTCGCCTAACCTAGACTCGTAGGACCGGCGGCAGTTTATTGGGCCTAACGTAACCGACCAGGCCCGACCAGATCGTTCGTCCTCGTTCCTCGCTTCTCCCATAGACATCATGGCACTTCTCTTCCCTCAACCACTGACCCCTGGCTCTCCTGGCCGTTTCGGAGAAACCGTTCACGGACAGCACACACTAATGACCCCCGATCCTGGCAGAGAAGACTCACGGACGTTTGTTAGCCCTCATTCCCGGCTCTTTACTTATTTATTAACGGGTTGTTACTCTACGAGTCCGCAGCACTTCATTTTTATAGCGAATCCTGGTCTCCCTCTCTCTCTCTCTCTCTCTCTCTCTCTCTCTCTCTCTCTCTCTCTCTTTCTCTCTCTCAGGCCGCTGATCCCCGTGTTCGGGGATTTCCCATTACCGGGTACATGAGGATCTTGCGAGAAAATGTGTAAAAACACAATTTACGAGCATTGCTATATTACTTTCAGTTCACCAAATCGATCAGTGCATTGTGTTCTCATGCAAGTATAGATGAGCCTTACATTTTTGCTGAATGTTGCTTCGAATCACCTCAGGAACCTCCCATTTCCGGGAGTTCAAGGAACTTTGGTACACCCTGTACATTTCTAAAACACTTCAAAAATGTACAGGGTGCAACAAAGTTCCTTGAACTCCCGGAAATGAGGTGATTTGAAGCAACATTCAGCAGAATTCGTTTGGTAGTTATCAACGAAAAGCACGGGCCAATCAGAGCGCAGCTACGGCGAACGGATTCCGGATTGGCGACAGGTCCCTCTAACCGTGGCGTTGCTATTGAACGAGCCAGGGTCCGTCCGCTGTAGCTTCGTTCCGATTGGTCCGAAAATGTTGCTTCAAATCACCACAGGAACCTCCCCTTTCTGGGAGTTGAAGGAATTTTGGGACACCCTGTATATTCTCAAAATTACAATAACGCACGTCGTCTTGCAAATATTGCAACATTTAATGTACTTAGATTGCGCTCGAACGATGGCAGTTATTCGATCTTTGTAATCTCAATGATTACAAATGAAAAATCTGGAACTTTTATTTTTATTTATTCCTACCGAACCGAGGCCGTAGAAGCCATGACAGTCGCGACGTTTATTTTCTACACACCCTGTACACATACTCGAACCCACCGTTCCACCGAATATTGTTTGAATAATGTATTTTTTAATCTAGAATTTTTTTCACGCCCCGCCTCTTAAAATTGTGCCATTGGGCAAGAAACTTGAACATTGAAGTTGCGAAAAACATGAAACATCATTTTTCCAATGAAATGGACGAACATTAAGAGGGGGCGTGGCCAAAAAGAATTTCACAGTCGGAACGTAAGCTCCACCCTAACGTACACTGTGCACATTTCTCTACCGCGGGGTTCAAAACCGATTTGAAAGACGATCCGGGAAAAAGGTGTACCTTATCTCGATGGAAGATTACTGCGTATTCTCCTAGGGACGAAGCACGCTCGGTCGAATAGTGATGCGTTAATTAGTCGGCCTTCATCGCCGTTCAAAGTCTTTAACGAACGATGGCCAGGTCGGCGGTGGTGGCTGGACGAAAAGCTTCCGTGAGAAATTCTTGAGATTCTGATCGGAATGCGGTATCCGAGGATCCGCTTTCTCAAAGTCGAGCTATTTTCATTACGGTTTTATTTGTTGTTTACGAACGTAAATCATTCGTTCGAGATAGCCGCGGGTGGTATGTAATTTGGGGGGCCTCTTTATTTTCACTGAAACTTCACTGATTCTGTTTATTTCTTCGAGAAAACTGTAGACATTGAAATTTCGAGGCGAGGGGTTCACTGGTTCGAAAGTTATTAACTATTTAACCCAGACCTAACGCCATTCTGTGTTTGCCACTGTGCTCACCGCTACGCAGTCAATATCCTAGTCGGTATCCTCGTCTGTCAAAATTAGTGTTAAAGCCTCTTGGAAAAAATATTAAATAGTAAATTTTAGCGCTTGTAACTTTTGAACCGGTGAACCCCTCGCCTCGCAATGTCGATGTCTACAGTTTTCTCGAAGAAATGAATAGAATTAACGAAGTTTCGATGGAAATAAAGAGGTCCTCCAAATTAAACAGCGGCCGAATTTGCAAAGAGACAATTGAAAACAGTTACAGACACTCATGAAATAATAAAAATTCTTATTATCCAATTTGATGCGAGGATAAATTATTATGGAATCTCCGTTCGGACGCGCCATTGTTGATCCACGCGTTCTGTAAATCGCTAACAAGACGAGAATCAAAAAGTCCAACGGCAACGTCGTATTTTGTCCGAAGTCGCCGGAAGATAAGATCGTCCGATCGAAATTGTGCGATCGAGTCACGAAAGAGAACGAAAAAATCGTTCCCAAGGCAACGCGATCTGCGGAATGCCTAAGCGGATGCCTCCCCGTCTCCTCGTTTTTTCGTTTTCGGGGCTAGTGTCTCTAACGGGCTCTGATTGGTACGCGGCCAGATTAAAGGCGCTACCCACCACTAATCTGGCTAGATTTAAAGCCTAGAAACGCCTCGTGCGAGCCGCCTACCCCAACGCGACCCTTCTTAGTCTAGAGTTCCCAATCGAGTTCCTCGAAGGCGCAGCTCGCCCGAAAATCTTCCGGACGCGTCACGAAACCCAAAGAGAAGCCACCTGTTTCGCCGCGGCCCGCTCCTCTTTTCCGAGAAACACCGTTGATCGTTTTCCATTTACATTCTACGCTTATTGTTGATCCTTTTCGTTATACCGAATTCCTTTTTCGCCGAGCGATTCACCTTTCCTACAGACGCAAGTTACATTCTGAAGATGATCTTAACGTTAGATCGAAACGTAAGCGTACTGTAAAATTTTTGCAAAAGGGCTTTCGTATTTTGGTTTCTCACGATCGAACCTTTGCGCCGATTTGCAAAATGTATTATGTCAATTTCATATCCGGAAAACGAAGAATAAAAATATCGAATGAAATTATTCTAGGTTAGAAGAAATGTTTAATCTTCAAATGAAAACAACTTCGAGTGTTCCATTATAGGGCAGGTACCCTTGTTCTACCGTGTATTCGGAAATTCCTTTTAACCTGTTGATTATTATAAATTATAAATAAATAAATTTAATAATATTAATTTAATAATAATAAATAAATTATTATATGTATGTATGTAATGATACTTGGTCCCCTCAGAGTTTCAAATCCATTTATCAACTTCTCCCCCTTTACCACTCTTCACTGTCGCCTAACTTCAGCGGGACCTACATTTAAATAAATTATTATACAAAACCGACAATCTAATTATTACGTGGCAAGGAACAGTAGCATCGCGGAGCCGGACGTGTTACAGCACAGCGGTGGCTTCCCGAGAATCCATAAGCGTGATGTAGAAGCTATGGGCTCGAAGTACTTCGGTCTACACCTCGTTCGATTTTTGCCCTATGCCAAGAAACGCATTCCACAATGGCCAGTCATCTCGAGTTAGCGGTGGCGTAATGCTCGCCTCACCTCCCGAGACAAACGCGCGCGAACAGCGGGCCGACTTCGTTAGCGTTAACACGGCCGCGGACCTTTGAAATTGTAACTTTTGTCATGCGAAACGAGAGGAGCTGTTTTTCGCTCGGCGACACCTTGAACCTCGCTGCGAGAAAGAACCGCGCGTGTGGACATTTCGTTTATAATTTGGCCCCGTTCCGTCTCGGAAACGTTTCCCGTAACGATCCCAAGCCGGCGCGGACTAGTTTTAGACCACCGAGACTATTAACGTTCTCCTGCGTGTGAATAATTCCAACGTCTTCCGTCGTCTTTTGAATTTCTAATAATCCTTCCACGTCTTTTTCAATATTCGCTGTACGCCGGGGTTATTCCGAATGTTCCTAGCTCATTTCGACATTCACGGTGCTTAACCAACCAAATATTTTTTATAAATATTGCAGGTATTTTCATATTTAATATTCCTGTTGTTATTAATATTTTGTACGTATACTGTGGGAGCTTAACAAGATTTTTTTAAAGATATAAATACTTTTTATAAACATTGCATGTATTTTTATATTTAATATTTCTGTTCTTATTAATATTTCATACTGTGAGAGCTTAATAACATTTTTTAAAGATATAAATACTTTTTATGTAAGTATAAAAATAGAATTGACTTATATAAAATTAACTAAATTTTGATAACCAATGTATACATTTAATATCTTCTTATATAACCCCCTATATTATGTATAAGTCAATTCTATAATATTTTATAGGTCAGTTTAAAGATCATTTCATAGATCAGATAGCAAAAATGGTAAAAGTCGTAATTCTTTCGAATATCTTTAATCGCTTCGAGAATATTTTCGAAGGATTGATGCAAAGAAAAGTCGCTATTTATTTAGCTCCCACACCCGGGTCGGCAAAAATGCTAAGACGCCAGGTTTCGTTCGTGTGTAATGAAGGCTTTTCGGAGGATATCGTCGGAGGTACTATCGATTGAGGAGAAGAAATCGATTATTTGAAACGGCTACATCCAGTCCCCCCTCCCCTCGAATTCCCTACCAGCAGAGCAGTCCAGCCACGCATTACGTCACGTAGCACAAATGACTTTAAATGCCCCTCTGGCTGCGCCGCGCCGCTTGTCCCTTTCGATTTCGACGTTACGTGTCCCCCAGCCATTCCTCTTTTGTATTTCTCGCTGGGGGCATCGCGAACAATTCGGCTCTGATAGAGGCCGGAAAGGAATCCTGGTGGACAGTCGTCCGCCGATGATGGCCGCGGGGACTTCTTTGCAGACTTCTCTTCTTGCTCCGCCGTGATTCCAGGAGCCTGGACAGGTGAGAGACGGAGAGAGCAAACGAGTTTGCCAAACTTATTCCAATTGCTAGATCTTTGTCCGATAAGCCCAACTCCTTTTTCTGTAGCACGGTGTTTTTTTAAAAAAAAGATTCGACACACCACAGCCTCGATTAAACAGTGATGATTGTTTTTAAAGCTTCAAACTTCTACTTTTACTCGTCGTTAATGTTCGTTGGGATGCGTTGACACTCGAACGCGTGTTTTCCCTTGAAAATTTTGTTTCTCTCGAAAGAATGTTAAAAAACTGTTCCCCTAGAAATAACGTTGTTCTACACCGCTTGGAAGTAGACGTTACGGGAAACATAATGGCTCGCGTGCTGCTTTTCGCTGCCGATAACGCGAATCGCAAAATATGTATCTCCGAGAAATTTGTTTAGCCTTGGACGATAACGCGTCGCGCTTAAATAATAACAATGATTATGATCACAAACAGCCATACTAAATATTCAGGAATGTCAAGTGGACGAAGACACTGTTCTCGAAGTAAGAAAATTATTACGGCACTTTGAGAATTTCTGTCTGACGCGATCCCCACGTTCTATTATTGAATTTTCCCTTTGAATGAAATTCCAAAGTTTTTAAAGTGCAATATAACAGAAATCGTTGTAACTGAAAGGATTAAAATGATCATCAAGTTTATTAAGAACTCCCAATTTCTGTGTGACGCGATCCCCATGTTTTATTGTTGTATTTACTATTTCAATGAAATTCCAAAGTTTTTAAAGTGCAATATAACAGAAATCGTTGTAATTGAAAGGATTAAAACGATCATTAAGCTTATTAAGAACTCCCAATTTTTGTCTGACGCGATCATCATATTCTATTATTGAATTTTCTCTTTCAATGAAATTTCAAAGTTTTTAAAGTGCAATATAACAAAAATCGTTGTAATTGGAAGGATCGAAATGATCATCAAGTTTATTAAGAACTCCCAATTTCTGTCTGACGCGATCCCCATGTTTTATTGTTGTATTTACTATTTCAATGAAATTCCAAAGTTTTTAAAGTGCAATATAACAGAAATCGTTGTAATGGAAAGGATTAAAATGATTGTTACGTTGAAATTTTTCAATGCGAAAATACGTGTTTTCTTTGCAGATGGTAGCAAATTAAATGCGTTTCATCGATGCGAATGCTTTCCGCGTGGCACGGTGTTCGAAGTACTCGAGGGTACGTGAAAACGTACGTACACGGACACGAAAGTATCTGTTTCCGACCGACTGAACAAAAGTTTCGGGGATTCACGTGTCCGGCCATACGCGGCCGACGAAATAAATTAGGCTACGCCTGGCTCGGCTGTGTTTGCATTTTTGTCGTCGTTTCACGCTCTCAATCTTCCGCTGATAAACGTGTCCTGTGGTCGGCCGCCATGTGCTCCATGAATGAATTGCGATCGCGGGCCTTATCGACCGGCGAACTTTATTCAAGAAACCTTATCGGACCCCGTTCCACGCTACGCGATTCGAACGGGAGTACGCGTGTACGTCGGCCATCTTGGTCAGACCGCACACACTTTTCGTCCACCTTTCCTGCAAGGTTTACGGCAAAGTGCGACAAACTCTAGTCACAATTCTGATTATTAGTCACTTCATAAGCTCTACAAAACCGACTAATGATTGATGAGTAGATCTTTATGCAAAATAAAAATGTTTTGCATCATTTGTGGGAAACAGTAGTTAAATAAAAATTAATTTCATTTCTTAATGACGTGTTTACATTGAAAAAACAACGTAACACCATTGTTAGATTTTTCCAATATTTTACTGTTTTACATTTCACCCAGCTAATTTCTCCATAAGTGCATAATATGTCTATTGATAAGTTAGTAAATAGTTGAGCGTGACTAATGAGTAATGAGTATTTGAGCGTAACGACTAATGAATAATGACTAAATTTGTATTACGGATGAATATTGAATACTGACCATAATGGCATAAGTAATGACTAAATGTGCAATCAGAATTTCACTATGACTAATGACTGAAAATGGTTATCGGATAAAATAGGACATAATAATAACAAAACAATATCCTACTGGTTTATAAACATATAAAATACAGATTATATAACAGCCAAAATAATAGGTTTACGTAAAAAATGTATACAACCTTTTCTGTAGAGCTTTTTATGAGCTTCATTTTTTGTTGGAAACTTTTCTCTCTAAAATCAATATTTTCGAAAATATTTAGTAAGAACTGTCAAAACTTTGAAAGGGGGTGGAGGGCGAACGAGGCTTTTTCGCCAAAAATCCTTTAGGCACTTTCTTCTCTGATCACAGATAAGCTTTGGCAAAAATTCCAGCGCAATCACCCAAAAAATGTTTATTAATTTACAGACTATAAGAAACATTTAATTAAACGATTTTGGAAAGTGCAATTAAGAGGCCGATTTCTTATCGCGCCACCGCAATGCCGCACTCGCGATCTCTCCGGTCGGAGCGAATAGTTTCAGATTAACCGAAACCAAAGGAAAAAGGAAACAAACTATTCGCCTTAAGATAGGTGACACCATAAATTGTTGCGGTTGTCCGCGACGGATTCGCGCCTCCGATACTGCAAACGATACCGCGATGATAACCGTAATTAGCGTTATAGGAAGTGGTTACCATAGGAAAGTAGCTGAATGAATAAGCGGCCGGTTTTCCTCTCTCTCCCCCTCTCTCCCCCCCCCTCCCCCCCCCCCCCCCCTCTCTCTTCATCGAGCTTCGATCGCTCGAGTATAATAAAATTGTTCCCGGTAGCGTTCTGTTTGCGCGGTTCCACGAATGCTTCATAAGGCCGGTATTTATCCGCGGCGGCGGCGGCGGTTTCGCGTGGGAAAACCATCAATTTTGTTTGATCGATCGGACGCCAGCGATTCCAACAGTGCTCCGTAACGAGCTGTTCGAATTCCGCCAAGTCGAATCCATTAATTGAATAGATCTACACGCTTTATTACCGGTAACAATAGGAGCAGTGGGTGCTGTGGGTTTATCGAATTGAACCAATTCACTTTGGCTTAATTGATCACTGCAGATTTTACCCATTCATGACAGAAATTGTGAGACACAAAACGGTGAAAGCGATTCGTATTATTTGTAACTTATTGAAATTATTAAGGAAATTAAGCTTCTGTTTGTTGCGATCGATGCGGAACACTCTCATGTTGCATAAAGATCCGCAGTATGTAATCAGTAAAGATTCGCAGTATATAATCAGTAAAATTGAAAAGATGGAAACATTCCAGAGTATTGTTACCTTATTCTGAATTTATTAACCCTTATTGTTTACCAATTTACAATTTGCTATCGGCGCAAAGGTTCGATCGATGAATTTTCAAATTGATTTACAATACGATCGATATATTCGCACATCTTACTGTTTACATTATTAAATAAGTCGGTATCTAATCGATCACTAAACATTTAAATATTATTATGAGGTATTTCGTCAATTTTATATGTTCAAAATGAAGATAAAAAGAAAATTTAAAATAGGCTGGAAGAAACGTTTAATTTTCAAAGTGCAAATGATTAAAAATACTAGCAACGTAACAACCCTAATAGCACAAAATATTGTATACACATCTATATGATATTAAAAAGAGATTGAATCTGTTTTTAATATTCAAATATGCATACAATATTTGTTTTACATTAAGTAACAAATATTTTTTTTCCAATTATGTAGGAAATATCTATTTCATATTATGAAAAAAATATTTTTTTCGCATTATAAAATAAATCTTTATTTCATAATTATGACAAAAATATTTTTTATTCTATACTTGAAAAAGAAAATATTTTTTTTTAATATGCAGGAAATATATATGACCATTTCCAGCTCATGTTTGAAATCGAAATTAAAAGAAAAGATGATCGAAATATATTGTATAATGTATAGTACATAAAATAGAAATGATTAACCCAAAAATAAGTTAGTTAAACATATTTTTTCAAATATTAAACCAATATTTTTGAGCGACACATTTTAATGTAAAGTAAACATTCGATTTAAATATTGTATACATATACAGGAAATATAAAATAAATGTTTAAAAAATATGGACTAACTGTTCATAGAATATGACAGAAATATTTATTTTACGTTTTTGAAATATTCATTGTATATTTTCTGAATATTTACTTTACATACTTTAAAGATTTCTCTCATACTTTATGAATATTTAATAGTTTCCTGTATCTGTATATAATATCTCATCTAATATTTTTTTCGTATTAAAAATTGTGGCTTAAAAAATATTGTTTTGATATCTGAACAAAATGTTGAAGCAATAAGCTCCTTTTCTCTGGAATTGGTACGGAGCATTCGAATCTCCCGCACAATTAACGCGGAGCACTTTGCATTCCGCGAGGACCGGCGGCCTAATTGCGGCCTAATTACATTCTCAAATTCCCGAATCGTCACGGAGTCCGGACAATGTTTGGATCGCGGCGGCGGCGTTGCATCGCGTGAGAACCGGTGCACACGCTGCACACCAGTGCATGTAGTACTCGCCGGACAATCCCGCCCCGCGTCGCGTCGCGTCGCGAGTGCATACGTTATGCAGGCACGCGTGCATGTGTACAACGGTGGATTCAAGGTTCACGGTGTTCCGATCCAAGGTGCGCTTTGTCGCGAGCGTGTGTTTACGCGCGCGCCCCCGTGAGTTATAGGCTTAGCGGCTGCACGTGGGTGCACAATATTGCATTCGCTTCCCACACCCACCGCCGCGCAGCGGCCCTTGCGAAGGACCTGCATCGACGCGCTTTCGTTCGTTACCGAGACATTTTTCTCCCGTCGATTTTCGGCGCACTGCATTCCCGAACCGTTAACCCCTTGCCGTACCATTTTTTTTTGCACGATCACAGTGATTAAAACGTCTTCATCCCCAAAAGTGTCGTAGAACAGAAAAGAAAATACATATTTTTTGTATCACTACACGCATTTTAATGCTGAAGTGTTGATTACAAACAAATTAAATTTTTATTTCCTCTAAACAGAAAGACCTAACATTCCTCTTTGTTAGACTTTGTTTGAAATCTTCATCACGAGTCTGACTCGTTAAAATACGGCAAGGGTTAAGGGGGATGCTTAAGGTGCGTGCTCAAAATCATCGGTGCGATAAAACCTTCTTTTTCCCGGTAATTATTCAATAATTGTTCAACACTGACGTATGTACAATTCCGTTTTTACACGATTTTGTTTAACGACCCAAATTCTAAGATGCGGGTGTTTTCTATAAACTATAAGTGAGTGAATGAGAGAGAGAGAGATTGTTTGTTTAGAATGTTCTAGAATATATCGATTAAATGTATCGAATGTAACAGAAAATTTACAAATACAGGGTAAATACAGGGTGATCCGTTTAAATAAGAACATCTAAATATCTCTTCAGGTTATTGCGATGCAAAAATTATTTGTTACGTAATGTGCGTGGTGTCAATTGCGTATTTTCAGGATATATTCGATAAAAAATCGTCCCGAAAATTTGCAGCTAATAAATAATAAACGATTGAAAGTCTATGAGAGAATAGCAAAACAACAATTTCAAGGGAAAAAACTTTGAAAAAATGGAGCACGATTGAATTTCCAAGGCAAACGATAAATTTTATAGACATTGTATAAACATATTGCGTATTTTTAGGATATATTCGGTAAAAAATCGTTCGAAAAATTTGCAGCTAATAATAAATAATGAACGATTGACTGAAAGTTTATGAGAGAATAACAGCATCTCGATACACGAACAACTTTGAAAAAATGGAGCAGTCGAATGAGTTTCCAAGGCGAACGATAAATTTGATAAACATTGTATAAACATGTTGCGTATTTTCAGTATATTCGGTGAGAAATCGTCCCGAGCAGCTAATAATAAACGATTGAAAGTCTATGAGAGAATAGCAGAATATGCGCTCGATAAAATTCGACGCCGCCAACAATGAAGAAGAGTAAAACCGCGGGACAGGATAATGGAAAACGACAAGTTCAACGGGCGAAAGAATGTTCTCGCCTGAGGATTTTTGCATATCCTTTGAGACACCGACTGGCTCCTTTTACCGGGCCGGTCGAACAGAAGAAAATTTTTCCAACAATGCGGCAATTTCGCGGGCCCGGTTATTGTCGGACGGGTTTTCCACGCAATGATTTAGTGATATTTATTCTTCGGCGGAAGAACCTGCTCACGAACAGTTTTCTTCCGAGAAGGAGTCGATCCTTTGGAAGGCATCGTGGGCGTGGTACCCTACCAAGCGGGAGGTCCTCGGCTTGTTTCTATCCTATCTCTTTCGGAGAGTTCTCAGGCAGCGAAAAATCGAGCCCTTGCGGAGGGAAAGTGCGCGACCTAAAGGAATTATCACCGAAAGTGTGAACTTTATTTGTTTAATCTGGGATTATCGTGAAACTGGTCGAAAGAGTTGTACTTTTTCAAAGTACGGAACCTTAAAAATGCAAAATATTTCCCCTTGTATCGATCGTAAAATTGTTAATAATAAACGTATTAATTCTTTCCTGAAAAGTGTTTATATTATACACCTACAGAAAGGTAACGTATCGTCGGAAAAATTTACATTAATTTTTTTTAACGACGCGCGACGATGCGGTTTATAAAAAATTAAGAACAATAGCTTCAACTACCGAATTTTTATGAAACGCACATTAATAATCACGATAAGATTGACGTAATTATTTAAACGTGGTACTCTGAAAACTTCGATATAAAATCGGGAATTTAAGGACTTCAGATTTTTTAAATAATCAATTTCGCAACTAAAAATTCTGAAATAATTCACCGTGATTCGCGCTACTAGGTAGAATATCGATGAATTTTTTTCGTGGTTTTTCGTCGAGCAGAACGGGAGAATTGGAAATTTTGGGTGAAATTCTAGGAATACTCCGTAATTGTGTTCCTTTATCGCGCCGAGACGTTTTCGACCGTCAGAACGCTCGGCCCTATAAAAGTTTAATAGGCAACTGTACTCACGTTTTCCAAAGATTGAGCCGGGTCGCAGACGAGTTTCATTTAAAATTCAAATCGAAATTTCCCTTTTTCCGTCGAAACAGCCCGAAACTTCCTGCTGGTCTCACCACGACAAAAAGGCTTCCTTTGACAGAGCGGGTTCGTGACGTTTGTAAAAATGCAACAGCGAAGGAGTTTAATATTCACTGCCAACCGGTGCGACATGCTGCAGTTTTATGATCACATTGTTTCCTGCCGCTTTACGATCATTTACAATTGCGCCGACCAATTCTGATGGAAATACTGTATAAATACGTCGACGAGGAACAGAGCATTTTTATAAATAATCTATACAAATGGGGAGTACTTAACACTTTTACAGATTTCATTTTGTTTATTTATTATTGCTTTAAAAATGGGTTATACAGCAAGTACAATATTATTACGTGTATTTTACGTTACTAATTCTGATGGAGATACTGCATAAATACGTCGACGAGGAACAGAGCATTTTTATAAATAATCTATACAAATGGGGAGTACTTAACACTTTTACAGATTTCATTTTGTTTATTTATTATTGCTTTAAAAATGGGTTATACAGCAAGTACAATATTATTACGTGTATCTTACATTACTAATTTTGATGGAGATACTGCATAAATACGTCGACGAGGAACACAGCATTTTTATAAATAATCTATACGAATGGGGAGTATTTAATACTTTTACAGATTTAATTTTATTTATTTATTGTTGCTTTAAAAATGGGTTATATAGCAAGTACAATATTTTTTCATGTGTACATTACATAGGTTTCAAATTCTTACGGAGCATTGTTTGAGAAAATTATAAATTATTTTCAGACCTTCTATATCAGATTTACTTAAGAAGGAACTAATATAAAGCATATATTATTAGTAAATATAGTATTTATTTTATCGTATCTGTATATAATATCTCATCTAATATTTTTTCATATTAAAAAATGTGGTTCCAAAAATATTGTTTTGATATCTGAAAAAAATGTTTAAACAATATTTTGTGCTATTAGGGTTATTTCTAATGTTTCGCGTTCGTTTCCATAGTTGTTGTTTCAGATTGCACGAATGATCAAAAAACGGTGCAGAAATCGTTTCAGCGTTGTTAAAATAATTTTCTAGCGTGTCGGCGACCTAGTAAAACTACTTCCTAGTAAAAAAAGTCAGTACAGTTTCAATATAGAACAGGCTCTACACAGTCGAAATAAACGAAAAATGGCGCAGACGTTTAATTTCGGACAGGTGCTGTGCGTTGTGTCGTGTAAATTCTGAATTAATTATCTATTCTGAAGTGAATATGCGTCGGACACGCGTGACAAAAATGTCCACGTTCCTAAAAATTATCCAATCTTTAATCGCCGGTCGGCAGAGGGCTGGCTAGAGTCCGAGGAATCCGCGAAAATTTGACAAAACGGCTGTCGCCGGCAGCGTGTCCAGCCGCTCGGTCACTTTGGAAATGGCAAAGAAACGGGCGACGGCAATTAAGCACGCGCTCCGGGAAGACGCAGGAATTCGCGGCGCGATGTGCGGTCCTCGTAAGTTCGTTCCCGCGAGCCTCTTCCCGTTCTCTCCTCCGTGCACACATCTATCGTCCGCGGCCCCTGGGAAGAGCAAAGAGCGCCGTGCGCCGCGCGCCGGTTCAGGGACGAGTTTGCGCAATCAGACGGCACATCGCGGCTAGAGCAAATATTGTAGGTCAAATATCTGCCGGTGCAATCGTCGCTGGGACTCTGGACCGCGCTGGATTCGATCGCTCCGTCGCGACGAACTGTTCAAAAGACGGTAGCAAGTCAAAAAACTCAGTTTCCGTATAAATTTTGATGAATGAACGCGATATTTGTACGCCTCCCATTTGGCAGGTATACATGATAAGACCTTTTTACTTTGGGTTTCCTATAGAGTCATTACCTGAGTATCCAGTAAGGCAAAGGCCATACGCCTAACCGAAACTTCATTTTTGACATTTTGGCCACGTTTTAGCGATTTCCGACCACTGTGCGTCGGGGCGAACCGAAATTTCGCAAAGGAACCGCTAATCGGCGAACGCGAACTGCAGATTGCCTTTCGATTGGCCGAATTCGTCGAAACGGCAGGATTTCGAATGCGCGCAACAACCGAATTGAAAAGGGCCGCGGGTTGCATTTTGCGGCCGAAGGATGCGCACCGCCGTTGTTGCTGCAGTTCGCGTGGGCACGCGAAGCCGATTCCTTCACGCGCCCCTCGCCCTCCTCCCTTCGGCCGGTTTGATAAGTGCGCGCCGCGAAAAACGAGACGCCGGATGTGACGTCACCGTGCGCGCATATTTGCGTGCACAGCGCCGCGCCAGCGCGATCGCGCTCCCTCCCGCAAGCTATTCGGCTCTGGATCCTCTGGCCGAAAATCTCTCGACCCTTTCGCGCTATTACGCTCCGTGGATCAACCCTTTCGCGCACGACAAGCCTCGGATACGTATCGCGTCTTGCTTCATTGTAGACATCCAGTAAAAGCAGTGGATCGATTTATAAATAAGATATTTAATATAACAACTGTAAGAATTGTAGTATGAGTGTGCATGAGTATCGTATGTTTGACTGTCATATATGTTTTGATTGATTTACGCGTTGCGTTCACGTTTTGTTAACGATTTTATATGTTTTTAGTGTTTTGTACGTTGCGTTCGCGTTTTGTTAACAAATTCATTAAAACATCAACGAGCAGCAGTTCCCCGAGTTCCTCCTTACACAACGAATATAAATGATGTTCACTCTTTGACATGTGAATAACGACTAGCGAATCTTTGAAACAAAACACATTCTTCTTTCATCCATTGCACACTTATTCCATAATTCATTTTATTTTGTCGCTCACTCATTATGTTTCTTTCTCACACAAATCTGTACTTTTATTTTCTCCCATAATCGAAAAGCTTGATTTATCTTGCGTATGAAATGAAGCGCAATGTGATAAAAAATCGAGACCTTTCCATACCGACTAAAAATAAGTGAAACTTTTATCTTCTCCTACAATCGAAAAGCTCGCAAGAGACGCTTAATTCGCGACCGATCCCGACGCAGTTTCCCCGTTTAGGATTACGAATGCAGCTATTACAGAGTGCAATGAATCGATTAATGATTTCGGCGCTACAGGTTCGATCCAATATTACTGTCTAGTTTCGATCCAGACATGGACCATTATCAAGAGAAGTTTGCGTATGACAAAAATGAATAGATCTAATTTGAAATAGTAAATTCATAGGAAGAATTAAAAAATACTGTTATATTATTTTCAATATATTAAACATATTGAGAAAGAAAATCAATTTTTATTCCACCTCAGTTTGTTGCAATTTAGCTAGAAAATTTTTATTTTGCATAAAGATCCGCTGTTCAGTAATAACCATAAACTTTAACGTACTTGCTGTGTTTAAACTATTTAAAAAAAAAAACTTTTTTTTGTAGTGGAAAGAGTACTTGTTTACACCATGCTGGTAGGCATCGTACCGAAGGTATGTGAACGTTAGGGAAGAACAAACACCAAAAGAACAAAGGAGCGACGTCGATCGTCAATAACCAATCAGAACAAACAGATCTATAAATTCTCGACTCGATATTTGGCGGTAAATATGAATCGAGCATTCCATTGTAACCACAGTACATTTACTTAAGTGGGAATATACACCTAGAAAGGAGAAAAAATACTGATTTTCGGGAATTTTTTGTGGGGAAACTATTGAAATTATCGGATCGGTTTTTTTGTGGTTAAAAATATACACTTTCGAGAATGTTTTAGTATTTTTTTTATTTAAAAATATTGAAAATTCACGTAGTAGTCACGTAGTTAATATAGTACCGCAAGAAATACACCAAAATCGGTGACCAGTGGCATTTCGTCAAAAATTATCTGTAACAAAAAAACACAGAGGATTGTAAAATAGATAGTACGATCTTGTCTTTGTCATAGCCGATTTCAAAAATATTTATTTTTGACAAAATGGCGAGTGTCTGAACTTGCTATAGCGATTTTCAGCCAAAAATTCGTGCGTATTTTGTCCAAAAAAAAAACTCAGAATCGTAGGGGAAAAATCCTATGACAAAGACTAGATAATTATGCATACAATAACCACAATAAATTTCAAGTTAATCGATGTACTGATTTTCGAGATATTTCGGTCACAGATTTCAAAAACGTTGTTTCAAGATAAACGCGTTTGAAATTTGTTCAACTTACATAGAGTCCGACAAACACGTGTACTCTTTCAGCTATAACTTCGTCACTTTCTGGTATTTTTACTTGAAATTTTCACCAGATATTCTTAACATATCAAACTTTCAGAAAATGTAAAAATTGAAAAATCGATTTTTTTGACTCTGCTAGGTGTATATGTATTCCCCCTTAAATACCAAGTTGTAATGGAAAATTGATAATTGACATTCATAATGTTCGAAACAAAAATTACATACATTATGTTTTGTATGTGAGAACAATAGGAGTTTATTTATTGGATGAATATAATTCATGCAATTTGTGGTACGATTGGAAATTTCATCATGGACATTTCGGTTTTTTATTTCGTTTATTACATTTATTATGTATTATTTCTGGTTTACTAATGTTGCGTAATATTCATGAATCTTAGGCGTTTCGTACCTAAGATTTACGCTATGTTGTTTAATCATATGAATAGTTTCCAACAATAATCTTTGTTGTAAATTAGGTTCTCTGTCAACCATTTTGGAGTACGATCGCCGAGCCACCTAGCACGAGGTGCAGCAACAGTCGCGGCGATGCACCTCGATCTTGCGCACGATAGGATTGCTGCGTCGTCGAATCGACGTTTGCGCTGCGCGCGGATGCGAGATGCGCCCGTAGCTAAACGGTCGGAACGGTCAGTTGTGCGCGATCAAGACAAATGGCGCCTCGTCGGGGGCTCTCGTGCGCCCTGCGACCGCCGCTCCGACGAATATCGCGAAAGTTATGGCTCTATGAACCCGCCCCCCATCACGTCTTCTTTTCTGCATCCTCCCATCGACTCGTCGGCATTCGTCATTTCGGCCATCATCGATTACACCCAACTGAGATCCGCCTGATGGAATCATTTATCGGGCGAAGACCGCGGAGACCTTTCGATGCTTGCTTCGGTCCGCGCGAGCCTGCCCGGTCGGCAGCCGGTTCTCTGCTACGGTAACCGACGGAGGGACGCCATGCTTTTGCATTAGGATTGCCACCAACAATTTTGTCTTCATAGTATGTATGTAATGATATTTGGTCCCCTCAGGATCTCAAATTCATTTTACCAACTTCTCCCCCTTTTACCACTCTTCACACTATCGCCTAATTTCCAATTTCAACAAGGACCTACTTTTTATTAAGGTGGGTTTCGAACCACCTATTTTGCCAACAACACGTGAAAAGCACCCAAGAGGGACACCTCCCGGCTTTTTACCGAGCGGTCACCCATCCAAGCGCTGCCCACGCCCCACGCTGTTTTACTTCGGTGATCGTACGAGAACCGGTGTTTTCAGCGAGGCAATGGTCGTTGACTTGTCTTCATAGTAATTCAAGTAATTAATTTTTTCTCGCGCGATAGTACATCCGTATATCTTGGAAAGCAAAAACGGTTTCCAGTTTTGTTACATTGTATAATTGTGACTGACAGTATGTATGTAATGATATTTGGTCCCCTCAGGGTTTCAAATTCATTTTACCAACTTCTCCCCCTTTACCACTCTTCACAGTATCTATTTTGCCACTAACAGTTTGCCAACAACATGTGAAAACCACCCAAGAGGGCCACTTGCCGGTTTTTTATCGAGCGGTCACCCATCCAAGCGCTGCCCACGGCCCACGCTGTTTAACTTCGGTGGTCGTACGAGAACCTTTTTTTTTTTGTAAAATAATAATATTTATAATAATTATTTGAACATCCTTATACATGTAGTAACACTCTATATATAAACATGCTTAACAAGCATAATTGTTCCGCGCAGTTCCTACCTACATTACGGTTTACCTGCTCCTTCCTTTCTATTACTAGTGGATTCGTTTACAAACAGTTATAAATTAATTTATGTATTGCACGCTGTTGGTTTTATACATTTGGTCTTTGGTATCTTATCTTAGGTGTAGGAAACGTGAGAACCGGTGTTTGCAGCGAGGCAATAGTCGTTGCTATGACTGACAGTATAAAATGCGATATGAAACTAAAAAAATTACATAGTTTCAACAAATTTTAAGCAAATTCAGGATCAACATTTCCTTGTATCGATTGTAAATTGCTATTAATTAGTTAACAATTGGTCGAACCCGTGCGCCGAGAGCATTAATACATTTCAGGATCGTATCGTTAATATATTTAAATATTTCTTATAGAAGAATTTTAATGGATTTTATCGAAGCACTGCTACACCACAATACCAGCGCACTTCTAATCAGCGCGCGCGGCCTCGCGGAGATTTGCTTATAAATATTTTTAGTCCAATAGGAAATGATGGAATATTAAAATGGATAGAAAGCCAACTTCTTTATACTAAGAGATATAATATATAATATATACACATAATATACCTATCTCTTAGTACAAAGAAGTTCGTTTTCCATCCATTTTAATATTCACATTTTTTTTATTTGGAAAGAGATAAAATTAAATGTGAATTTAAATAAACCTGACAATAATTCTTCCAAATAAGAGATAAATGTAAACCTAGAAATATTAAATTAAACAAACTTATGAGAAGAATAAATATCAACCCAAAAACTAAGAAGTTTCAATTACAAATAAATGCATCCAGAGGAAAAATGTCTGACATTAATTTGTAAAGAGATCAAATTAAATGTGAATTTGTACTAAGGGATATATACCTTTTTACTTTATCTCGTATTTAGAAGAATTATTGTCAGGTTTATTTAAATTCACATTTAATTTTATCTCTTTCCAAATAAAAAAAATGTGAATATTAAAATGGATGGAAAACGAACTTCTTTGTACTAAGAGATAGGTATATTATGTGTATATATATCTCTTAGTACAAAGAAGTTGGCTTTCTATCCATTTTAATATTGCATCAGGAAATATTGGAATAATCCTCTCGAAAGTAAAAACAGTGAGAAGCGTCAGCCTCCGGAGCAAACCAACTGGAACAACAATGTGGACAATCAGGGAACAGAAGCTCGAGTTGCAGCAGCCCTTGGCCCGGGGACCCAGGTCGCACCTCGCGGCGTCGATACCTGGGCGTAGGGCGGTACACTCTGTAACAAAATCCACGGGCGTCGGTGATTCTTTCCCGAAAACGTCGCTCCGAAGCACCTGTGCCGTGAAATTCCTGTCTGGCGTCCTATGCAAGCGGCGCGGTGCATTCTATGCGCCATCGGTCGGCCGCGACGAGGAAGAAGAAGAAGAGGAGGACGAGAGGGCCGACGTAGTGGGAGTAAACGGTGCCCCGGCGAGGAAAGAAAGGAAGAGGAATCCGACGAGGGGGGACACGGCGTGGAGAGAAAAGGGGATGCTATCTCGCTCGTTCACAGGCCCATCCATTGACGCCCTCGGCCAGGCATTTATGAATGAAACCCCTCCCCACCGCCGCCGACCCCCACTTCATGCGCCGGCTCCGTTCTTACGCGAGACGCACATGCGCTCCGACGCGGTGCATATGCGGTGCATCTTCGTTGCGGATCGCGCCGTCACGGCACACGCGAATTCAAGGATTTGGTGGAGTCATTTAGCGCTGGGTTTACCGGGCGATACGACGGTATTTTTGATTTACGGTAATTGAGATTGCAAGGTTGCATCCGCGAGGAGTTATTCAATCGAAACGCTGTAAACGAACAAATCAGCATTTTCTGCGAAGAATTAGCTGACGTTGATTTGTAAGGAGATGAAATTAAATGTGAATTTAAATAAAGCTGACAATAATTCTTTCAAATAAGAGATAAAGTAGACCTAGAAATATTAAATTAAGTAAACTTATATGAAGAATAAATGTCAATTTTAATCATTAAAAAGTTTCAATTACAAATAAATACATCCAGAGGAAAAATGTCTGACATTAATTTGGAAAGAGATCAAATTAAATATTAATTTAATTATAGCTAACAATAATTCTTCCAAATAAAAAATAAAGTAGAACAAGAAATATTAAATTAAATAAACTTATATGAAGAATAAGTGTCAACCCAATAATTAAGAACTTCCAATTACCAAAAAATACATCCATAGTATTACATTAATTTGGAAAAAGATGAAATTAAATATTAATTTAATTCAACCTGACAATAA
The DNA here is from genome assembly GCA_028454225.1 of Lasioglossum leucozonium. Classification (NCBI taxonomy): domain Eukaryota; kingdom Metazoa; phylum Arthropoda; class Insecta; order Hymenoptera; family Halictidae; genus Lasioglossum; species Lasioglossum leucozonium. Next base: position 10,026,936 of record CM052217.1, on the reverse strand, counting down.
TTCCTCCAAATAAAACATAAAGTAGCAAAAATTCAATAAAATGAACTTACACGAAGGATGAACAAGTATAAGTACTTCCCAAAAAATGTCGGACGTTAAATTGAATGGAATAATCGCTTGTACGTAAGATAAACGCGATCAGACGTGAATACATACAGTTATGTAAAAATGTTCTCGCGTATAACATTGGTTTCGGGCTCGTGTTAGCCGCGGCTCGGCGAAAACCGCAACGGACTCTCCAATTTTCGAAAACGCTGCGGTGTGTAATTTGCGCGGCGCAGAAATCGGCATCTTTTTGTGGAGAAGCCCGGTGCCAATCTTACATAAGAATGAAACACGCCGAGATCCGACGCGCGTGCATTTGTCGAACCAGCTGCCCATCGAAATCTCGATATAATGCGTTTCTTTCGCAACGCGCGCAGAAACAAATCTGCGTCGCGTCGCGTCTCGTCGCGTCGCGGTCGGAGATATCGGTATCGTTAAAGGTGTTGGCACTCCGCGCGATTTCGTTAGGCTTTTTGCGACCGTTAACAGGATGCTTTCACCGGTGGCGTAATTGGCGCAATTTGGGTCGATTAGCATCAAATTGACCGTGTCCCCGAATCACGATAATGTCATTGATCGTTTGCAAATATTACGCCACCACGAAATCGCAACTGGGTTGGGATCGTCCGAGAATAGATCGATCGATCGGTCTCTAAGTTCTCTGGCGATTTCTTGTCACGACTCGTGATTGCACGAATTAATAATTGCAAAGTTGTTGGAACAGACAATCGCTACCAGGAAGGTTTTTTTTACATCCTCATGGATGTTAAAAGTTCCTCAATCGAGAAAACAACATTGTACATTGTTGCACAACAAATTGATTCCAGGAATCAGAAACCTGTTATGTACAGTCACTCGCGAAACCAGTGTTCGATTCAATAGAATTGTGTCATTTTTGCTGTAAAAAATGTGTATAGACAATTATAAATCACAAAACACAATGTTACAAATAATTTCTATGGATATTTGTATTCATACGTGCTTTATCAAGACTTACTTTGAAGAAAAATCAGTTCCTACGAAAAACAATTCCAGAAAATTGTGGTAAACAATGTAATTAACGGCGGAGTCCGGGTCTATTTTGACCCCGGTTCAGTTGTACAGTTTCTGACAAGCAACTGGACCGGGAAAAATCAATGAATCAAAGACATGATTTACAAAATTTGAAAATACAACAATGAATCGTCTTGAATATCATGAATAAGTAGACTGTAGGTAGGTATGTATTTATGACAAAAGTGAGTAGGTAATTGAGTAGGTAAGGTATTCATTTAAAATGAGGAAGTAGCAGGGAAATATTAAAGTTTAAAAATATTATTAAAATTTAGATGTATTCAAATTTTAAAATATTATAAAAATTTAGAAATATTTAAATTTTTAAATATTATTAAAATTTAGAAACATTCAAATTTTAAAATATTATTAAAATTTAGAAATATTCAAATTTTAAAATATTATTAAAATTTAGAAATATTCAAATTTTAAAATATTATTAAAATTTAGAAATATTAAAACTAGAAATATAAAAATTTAGAAATAGTATTAAAATTTAGAAATATTAAAATTTAGAAATAGTATTAAAATTTAGAAATATTAAAATTTAAAAATATTGTTAACATTTAGAAATATTAAAATTTAAAAGTATTATTAAAATTAAAAAATATTATTAAAATTTAGAAATATTAATAAATTTTAAATTTATACATATTAAGATTTAGAAATATTAATATTAAATATCAGGATTCAGAAACGGTTTCGTAATTCGATTAAAAATGGCACCAGCTTTAGCGACTGGCGGCTACCGGAGTAGCAGTTCCTACCAAAGACAAGTTCGAAGGGAAAGGGTTCGGTGGTTTGGAGTGCACGCGCCCCTTTTTCCAGACGGTGGTTTCCAGCCGCCACTTGTTCCCGTTTTTTCGAGCGCGACGCGAAACGCGAGCGGAAACGCGGCCTCGCGCCACAATGCGATCCGCGCCGCGCAGCTCATGCTACTTCGGCCGAATAAAAACAAAAAAAGAAAAAAAAGGACGGGGGCTGGCAGCATTTTTGTCAGTCTGGACACGTGTTCCATCGACGAGGAACAACCATCTTCGCGTTGGTCCCGGTTTGTCGCGCGTTCCCTTCCACGGTCACAACCATCTGCGACCATCGCGACACACTGCCATGTGCTCGATTAACCCTTTTGCTGAGACACAATTTCACCGACGACCAGAGGCTCTCGCTGTATGCATGGCGACAACCACATGTTGATCGCTAGACAGGATCTTTCCTCAAATCGCCATTTTATAATAATCAGAAAAGATATGTAGGTGTCGTGTGAAACAGTAAAAACATTGGAAGATTTCATAAATTATTTTAACGTATTAAGAAAGAAAATAAACTGTAAATTAATTAAATAAATCTGGAATGATTAAGCTGATAATGAGTTTTAAACAATGAAAACCCTTTAAAAGTAAAAGTAAACAGCTCGTGTATATCATTTAATTTTTCTGGAGGTTGCCGTTATTGTGAATAATAATTCCTACGATAAACATTGTTTTAGTTTCAAGTACTTTCTTTTTTTTTATTAATGTAACGAATTTTGTCAGTCGAGTTGCATAAACGAGTGACGGATGAACCGCAACAAGCACGAAAGATGGAGATACTGGAAATAACGTAGCTTCATCGACGCCAGCAGTTTTTGCATTTCGATCACGGGGTTTTTTGGCCAATTTGTCTCCTGTCCTCGTCCTCGATTTGCAAGATCGTGCCTCCGTTTGGGTCCGCTGTCTCCCATAATTCGCTCGATTTTTCGGAGATTGATTTTCCACAAAAAACGGGCAATCTGTCACGTTCGTCGGCTGTCACGCTGTCTTATTCGATTTAATGCCTTAAAAACGAGATCTCGATGATAAAACTCTCTCCGGTTCGTCGGGGAAGTCACGTAACAAAGACTTTAACTAAACGATTCAGGCAAAATACAACAAAGAAGTATTTACAAATAATATTATCCTAATATTTCATACGCAACAATCTAATAGACAGCAAAGATATTGCGATTGCTTTCGTTGGTCTGAAAAGCGTATTTGTAGAAAATGAAAATATATAAACAAATCGGACAAATTAAAAAATATGTTTCTGTGAATTTTATACAAATGAAAATACACCAGAGGTGGGGAATGCGCGGCCTTCATAAAAGCTAGCTCTGGTATTAATTAATATTTAATTACACAGATTAGGACAATTTGAAGATTAATAGAATGCTTAAACAAATAAAAATGCCAACAGTGAAATGTGAAAAATTATAGCGACCTCCTTAATTACTGCCACTAATGGTAAAAAAGTTCCCCACGTATGATGCACACTAATTTCAGATAATGAATAAAGTCAGAGAACGAAATATTTCACAGGAATTTAATCTTTTGCACTCCTAAGTCAGGTGTGACTTGATATCAGTTTTAATTTCGGCAGTTTTTTTGTCGAGTCCAACTCGATATTTTTACATGTCCAAACCAATAGCAAAATAAAAAAAATGGTTAAAAATAAGTAGCAGTAAAGTAACTGTCTTTTAAAGTATTTCAACGAAAAACAGTTGGAAGCTGCTGGTAACAAAATTGAAAAGTAATTCAGAGTGCGAAGGTTTAAAATTATGTAGATACATCAAATCAGAGAGAGAATGAAAAACCTTGTAGAAGAATTTTAAACGAATTTATTAATTGTGAGATTGATTATGCAGAAATTCGAAAAAGTGCGTAAAATTCGGGAGAAATCGAAGATACTTTCCGGAGTCTCGGGACGGAAAGCGAGCGAAGTAAACGGGAGCTAATAACGACACGCGAAAACGATTCTTAATGATACGCCGTTTATAAATTGTATCGAGACTGTCGTCGCGGTGGACGTTTAACGGGCGCAATGGCTAATGAATAATGATCGCGTAATACACGTGAATCATTGCATAATGCCGGCGAGTCGTCGGGCGTGGTCGCATTACGCACCCCGACGCAGGGGGAACAGGGGCAAGAGGGGACAGAAGGAGAAGAAGAAGAAGAAGAAGAAGAAAGAAGAAAATCAATGTTGCGGAAGATCACGCGCGTTCGCTTTAAATATCGCAGCTGATAATCATACCCTTATCCGCGGCAATTTACCACGGTGCACCGTATATCATCGTCGTCTGTTATTTACAGGATGTCGGGGAATGCATCGGCGCGGCACGGCGTTGGTGTGTTTGCTCTGAGAAAGGCGGGAACAATGTTGAGTGGGTGGGATGTTTAACAAAAAGCAATAATATCGCAATAATATCAATATGTATTGTGATTATTAAAAATGATCCTAGAGAATTTTGATCGACTAGGAATTACAATTTATATAATTATTGCACAATTTATCTTGGAAGTTCTCAATTGTTAATGTTTGGCAACTATTGGTTAGTAAAGAATTAATATTATCGATGTAATAGTGATTGAAAATAATCGCAGAGAATTTGCTCGACTATGATGAAATTGCTATATATTGCCCAGTTTATCAAGGAAGTCCTCAATTGTTAATGTTTGGCAACTATTGGTTAGTAAATAATTAATGTTATCGATGTAATAGTGATTGAAAATAATTGTAGAGAATTTGCTCGAGTATGATGAAATTGCTATACAGTATGTCACATCGCAGTTCTTGGACGGTGATGTAGCCGCCAACAATGGTGGCTGGAATATATTATTGCCCAGTTTATCAAGGAAGTTCTCAATTATTAATGTTAATCGACTTATAAAAGACTACTAGGCAACTATTACTTAGTAAAGAATTAATAGTGATTGAAAATAATCGTAGAGAATTTGTTGCACAATTAGTTAATATTTAACTTGTGAAAGACTACTAGGAAATTGCTGATGACTAAAATATATTAATATTATCAATGTTATAATTACTGGGAATGATTAGTTATATCAAACACCAATTATAAAATATATAAAATGTATTATAAAATTGTATTGTTAGAATTAAATTGAAAATCGTGTAATGCACAGGTATTGGAGGGTAGGTGACGACTTGCATGGTGATTTTCGCATACAAGATTGAGCCTGCTCGTTAATTTCGAATTTGAAACGCGAAATTTTATAATTCTGGTGCATTGTGACTTGGTCCGAGGACGAAGAAGTTTCGTTGAAGAAGCGAAGAGGGAAACAAGCGGTTCCATTCAAACCGGAAAGTAGCATTCATACTGTTTTAAAAGGACGCAGGAGGAAAGAGAGGAACGAGAAGGGAAATTGTTTCTGAAGAGAAGAGAAGCAGGAGAAGAAAGGTGTTTTCTTTGGCAAAGAGTGCACTAGGAAGAGTAAATTTATTTTGTAAAGAACGATGGAACAAGAGCGAACGGCAGCTTTATGGAAACACAAAAGAAGAGGAACAAGAATATCTTCTTTGTTGACCAGGATGAGGAGACAAGCATGATTTTCATGCGCAAAGGATAGGGGAATAACTTCTCTGTTCTTGGTCATCGCATGAAAAATTACTATCTCGTCAAGTGAAATCGGTAAATTCAGGAAATACATGGAAAGGTAGAACAAAAAAAATATTAGCTTATAAGAAACAGTAATTAAAAAATGAAAAATTTTGCTGAATTATCTGTGTAACTAATTACTGCAGATTTTTACGAGAAATAAAAATGTACAAATAAGAATTTGTTCCTTTTCGAATAAACAGAGGATAATATATCTAACGCACGTTTTTTTCTCGCAAACGTATAAAGCACGCAGTTGAATAATTAGCAACGAAGGATTGCATATTTTCGCAGCACCGCGACTCCGCGTTCCTCGCGGACTGTTGACCCGCGAAGAAAGAAATATGAGGGTACGCGAGAAGAAAATATGAAAAAATCAGCCACTGGTTGATTAAACCAGGAAAAAAAGGGGGGAATGTGTCCACCGGAGAAATCGAACATTTGGGACACCCTGTACACGACGCATACCTAAATCCGAGCTAAAATGAAACAAGCAAATCCGAGATATAATTGGACTGCGGATTTAATGGATTTACGACAAAAGTGAGTATGTGCAATTTAAAACAGAGAAACAATTTAAAAAATTTAGGTACGTCAACACATTATCTTCAACTCTTAAAGACCTTTCTATTTGGCTTTTGACTCTTGCAATTAATACAGAAAATTTTTATTTTGCATAAAAATCCACAGTCTAGTGATAATTCTAGTAAATTCAAAATGACTAGAACTTCTTTAAATGTTATTATCGTGTAGTATTCGATTTACATATTTTCAGAGAATAATATAAATTAATTAAAGATCCTTCTATTTGGCTCCCCGCTCTTGCAATTTATACAGAAAATCTTTATTTTGTATAAAGATCCGCAGTCTATTGATAATTTTTCTCTTAATAAATCTAATAAATTCGAAACGACTAGAACTTCTTTAAATGTTATTATCGTGTAGTATTCGATTTACACATTTTCGGAGAATAATATAAACACTACTATTTCCTAAAGCTATGTCCACAACGAACACCCACCGGTTCCTTTATCGAATTAAAGATTGCTCGACGTTGCTAGAAGTTACGGAAAATTTCGGAAAATATGCGGACGTTCAGGAGTGAGGGACAGTTTCGCAAGAGAAAGAAAGGAAACGCGACGAAAGAGAAGACGAAGACGAAGACGAAGACGAAGAAGAAGAAGAAGAAGAAGAAGAAGAAGAAGGAGTCGAACAAGAATTCGAAGAGCGGCATACGAGCATCTTATTTCAATATTTTAAGCGCACTCTGGGGTATCACGCGTACCACGAGTGGACGGCCAATATTTGAAACGGACCACAAACGCCGACACGACCGGCCCTGGAAAAGGGAAACGGAACACAAGGCGTATACTGGGTGGTGACGCAAAACAAGCAGCGCTTAAGCACAAGCTGATTTATCCCGGGAAAATTATCTTGTTCCGCTGCAATTTATTTTACGCTGTGATTGGAACTTTTTTTCGGAAGAATCAGCTCTTGGAAGAAGAAAAATCCTCTTCTGCGACGCTATTCCCCCACACTTCAACGTCACGTGACTAATCCGGTACTGATAGAGTGGGGGTAACTAAGCAATCCATTATATTATTATTATACTATTATATAATATTCCCCGCAATTTCCCCGGACCTGGTTATGCAGTTCTCTTTATCATCAATTAACCCAGCCTATAATTAGAGCCATTTAACTATAACACAAAATAAAAATATCTCTACAATACTAAACCCTATGTCTAAATACATTGCGAAAAGTATTATTGTATATTTCAGTCCTATATATTTATATAGATAAATAACTGAGATTAACTAAGATATTTTTGAACATTTGGCGTAACAGGAATACATCAAATGAATCTTACACGTTGAATTTTATTTATACCATTTTTCTGGGTTGAAGGCCATTTGAAGGTCATATTGTGTTACACGCATGAATTCGTTATTTTGTCAGCTACAACATTACGTTAACGAAAATATATCATTCCATTTAAAAAAACATCGATAACCTTGAAATCTCATAAAAATGACCTTGAAATTTTTTTTTCCCCTCACACCGTTATATGTGGCCCTTCAGACAGTGTAACTTTGTCCTACGAAGTTTTTTTGTACAACGAAAAGTAATGGAGATATTTTGGTGTCCTGCTTTATCGAATTCACCCTGTATACATAGATTTATATAGATTTATATTTATTATTTACTATACAGACATATATTTACATATACAATATTGGTAATTAGTCGCGAACACGTGTCTAGCCTCAATTAGAACGAGCCCCCAAAAATTCAGACTTAATTTTTAAGGCGTTCAAACGACCGCTTCTGTGCCGGCCAATCAAGTTTATTGCGGAAGCGGATTTACGGGTTCCCGGAACGCGTTGGGTATATCGCACCGCGAGGGGTGCGTTTCGAAATATGCGCGCGAAGACCTCTAATTGAGCTTATCGTTTTTAATGAATTTTAATTCGTCCGACCAACGTAACTCGAGCGATACGACGCGATTGGAAAGTCCTCGAAAATTTCCCTCGTGGCTTGCGCCTCTCGATTTGTCGCTCGTCTCGTTTCCAACTAATGAAACGAATCGAAACGAAAGGTGATTGTTGATTTTTATCCATTGTCGACATTCTGTTATTTCGTTATATGTAATAAAATTCATTGATTCAAAAATTATAGCTTGTACAGCCAGTTCTCAATTATCGTTCATTATTAACATGATTTTTCAGACGTTTCCGTGACAAAAAAATGTTTCGTACAAAAAGTAATCAGTCTTCTACAAATTTCAATATGAGAGATTAGAAATATTTTATTCCTTTAATAAAAAATTGATGTCACGTTGGTTATTATTTGTTTACAATTATATATTTTTTATTCAATAACGTTATAGCTGACGTCAAGACGAATCCAACGACCTATTTAATGCGGTCTTTAATTTTTAAAATCCAGTTCTCAATTATCATTTATTATTAATGAATTGAAGAAGTGACAAAAAAATGTTTCGTACAAAAAGTAATCAGTAGGCTGCGGATGTTCATGAAATTTTCAATTTTTGTTGAGAAATTGTAAGAAAGTGGAATTAAATAAACGTAATAACCATCGTAGATCGAAAATACATAAATATATAAAAATTGTACTAAATTTTACCTAATTTAATAATGTATTATTTTTTGAAAATTTTTACAAGCAATAAATGCACGAAGATCCGCAGTCTAGTAATCAGTCTACTACCAATATAAAAAATTCTTTTTAAAAATTAATGTTTATAATTAAATAAAAATTTATAATTAAAAATTAAATCTAAAAATTTATTGAATTTTTTATCTTAATAAAAAATTGAGGTCACCTTGATTATTTGTTCATCATCACATATTTTTTATTTAATAACGTTATATCTGACGCCAAGACGAACCCAACTATTTAACGTGCTCTTCAACTCCCGAAATAACAGATCGCGATTCTGGGCCACTGTGGGCGAATCACGCGAGTTCCCTATCGATTTCGGTGGCTGGTCAAGCAAATTGGAACGAGCCCGTCGCCTGCCCAGCCATTTTCTCCTGTCCCTTGGCCCTCTCTCCTTCGAACCGCTCCTTCGCCTCTCGTCGCCGGCTGCTTTATTGTCGGCCGACTTATTTCGAGCGATTACGCAGCCCGTATTGGCCGAGACTGAATCGCTTCCTCGATAACGCCGCCGGTTTTTGACGGGGATCTCCGAATTTGGCGGATTCGCGGAAAGAGAGGGCGCGACGCTGCATTCCCCTGCAGTCTTTTTGTCTCGCTGTCCAACCAGCGATGGACCTTCGCCGTCCAAACCGTTACTTTCGAAATTCGGAGAGCACCGCGGACCTTTTCTTAATCAAATTTCTGCGCTCCGAATAGTTTTTTTAAATTGTAATAAAACATTTTAGCGGTATTCTGATTAATATTAAGGATTTTATCGATCGAAATTTTTATATTATATATGTGAAGAATTATCGGCGCAAGGTTCGATCAGTTAAAACAATTAGCTATGTTATGTTCTTTAAAACGTTACGATTCGAATGTGAAACTGTACAACGTTTATTTGGCCACATTTGCTAAAAATTGTGAAGGAACAGGAGGTGGTCCTAGGAGTTGGGAAGGAACAGGAGTTTCGTCCTAGACCCGCTGGATAGCCTTACTGATGAGTCCTCCAGCGGGTCTAGGACGAAACACCACCTCCTGTTCCTTCACAATTTTTAGCAAACGTGGCCAAATAAACGTTGTACAGATTCACATCCGAATCGTAACGTTTTCAAGAACATAACATAGCTATTTGTTTTAACTGATCGAACCTTGCGCCGATAATTCTTCACATATATAATTCTGATTAAACCTCGAAATTCTAGTATACTGCGTCGCATCGATCACATTCAGCGACTTTCCGTTTCGCGTGAACTGTAATCTCTCTCGCAACGTCGCGCAAGCCCAATTACAACAATGGCCTAATCGATACGCACAAATTCGGTAAACTTAAAAGTTTAATGATCTGCGTACGGGTTCACGACCCCTTTTAGCGCTTCAATTGGCCCAGACGAGTTAACTCGTCCTCCACGACGTCGACATCGTTAGAATCAACCTTAAACATTTCAACAACCTAATCGTAATCGCTTCGCTTGCAGTCTCCTCTCACTCCTTGCGCCTACTAATTCATTTTCCCACTTTTCACCACTGTTTTTGAAGACTCTGTTCCACGACTTGCATTCAAAATGGAGGATGACGTTTTCGTCGGTAAACGTTACTGTCGTCACTGCGAGTTTCCCTGAAATTCGATATTTTCTGAATAAATATTACCTTGTATCGATCGTAAATTGTTAAGTAAATTGTTATTTTTTTGTTTTGTAAATTTAACAATTTATTGCAAGCGGATGTAGAAGATCATGTTGAATTTGTTCGTAACATTATTTTTGATGCAATTTGGAATTATATTGTGTGATCTACATTTTAATAGAAACAATTTTCTGCTACTTATCTTCGCGATTGAACATTTTCTGTTGGACCAATCCTTAACAACCTTCACAAATCAATTGTGATCAATTGTTAATTAGTTAATAGCAAATTTGCAATTTATTTAACTATAACGTTTCGGTCCTGTTTCAGACCATTCTTAAGAAACAATTGCTTCTGTAAATTAATTTTGTGTTATACTAATGCGTTGTAAGTTAAAGATAGTTGGACCACCAATATTTACTTGCTACATGCAGGATGAAACAAAACGTATTTTAACTAAAAGAGGGAATTTTTAAATTTATAGAACCGGTGAAAAAAGTCTCAATAAAGTCTGAATAAAGTCTCAAAAAATGCAAATGCTCAACATTTACCAGAAAACCTGAAAAAACAAATTTTCCTTCGGCCCAGGTTTCGCGAGACAAGCTTACAATCTTCGAATTCCGAAAAACTCCAGTCCGATCATTGTAAATCCCCAAAGTTTTGCGAAACTCTTTTGTTGAACTTTTTGTTAACTCCAAAGACTCCGTTTAGAAATAATTACGCGTCGCGTATTTGTTGGAGTTTGAGAAATAAACACACTTTATATAACTAAAATATAACCGTTTATTCTGACCGTGGCTTGTATTAAAGAAGTGATTGTATTTAAAGTATTCTGTATAAAATGTCTGTAAGCCTGCTGCTCTTCCTTTTTTGGTGACTGTCGATGGAGTGAGGGCTAGGCGGCTGCATTCGTCCTTATATACTTAAGGTGCCATAAAGTCCAGGTAGTCTGGCTGTGCATATCATCGGTGTATACCAACAGTATTAATAATAAGTTCATCGAACGTTTAACAAAAATGAATATGATAGGAGAAGCTAACACGTGGCGTCGTGTGTTAGCTTCTCATGTGCTCGGTCGGAACCAACTGGAGATTTCAGATCTAGATGAAACGATCGAATCGCCAATTCGCAGGGCGCCTAGCGACCGTCGAGGCACAGAGTACGAAAAAAACTAACATTTGAACCTTGGAAGGACGGAAATTTGCTGGAGGATTCTATTCCGCGCGAGCAACGAGCAGGACAATTCAATTAGCGTCGTCGAAGCAGCCCCCGGAGATGTTATCTCCTTGTTGCGACTCGCTGTGCTATTCGTCGGACTCGAATCCGCGCGATGATCGCCGAGAATACAGGCGGAGGGGCGTGCAACGATTAGCGGGTTTCACGTGAATAGCGTCGCATCTATGAACGGCCTGAGGAAACGGCGTTAATTAGACTCGCGGCGCGAGGAAAAAACGATTTGCTGATGAGGGGACACGGGAGGGCACGTAAGACCGGAGCATGCGTCAGTCCTTGGCGGAGCTTAATGGAACAATGGGGGTGGGGAGGAGGCCCGGTGGCAACTCGAGGGCCCCGCAGTCAATGAATCTGCTGGCCTTTTCCCATGCTCGCGAGCAGCACCGGCGAGTTCCCTCTCTCCGAGCGACTCTTCGGGTCCAGTCGATTTTATTAACCTCTGACTCATTCCCTCTTTACTCCTCCGTCTACCGCGCCCCTCCACTCCCTTCTCGTCACACCCTCGCTCTCACACGACGATTCTTCTTTTCGTGGTTTTGGTGAGACGTCGTTTGGCAAGATTATTGTCGTACACCAACGATAAGACTTTCTCTAGTAATCGCTAGACTGCGGATCTTTGTGCAAAGTAAAAACTTTAGCAACAACATACAAGCTGTTAATTTTATCTTGAATAATTCTATCTTCCGCTACTATTAAAAGTAAGAAAAAATAACTAAACAGGATGTACATGGTTTTAAGACGCGCATTAGATGGTAATAAAAAAATATCCTTTGAAGGTCATTTTAATAGTTTTTTCAAGATCACTATATTTTTTTGCGTGTTAACATGTATTTTTCATAATGCAATTGTTGTAGTCGACGTCAAGATGAGTTCAACGACCTACACACGATGACCTTGAAGTGACCTTGTAGGCGACAAAATCAGTTTCAGTTTGAAGAATACAAAAGTAATGAAACGAAAAGGGTAATATCATCTTATTTTAGATTGATAAAATTAACACCTTGTATAGTGATAAATTATGGGAAACTATATTTATTAATATATTACTTTTATTATTTAATACGCGTGTTCTGATTTGGACTGTACGATCTTTCTTTGTTGTTGCGTTTACGCTAATGAACAGGTAACGCGTGAGGTACTAATACGTTGCTGTGACCTAATAATACAAACGCTTCTGTGTACATTTCATAGCTGTCATTACTTTCTTACAGTTACTTTCTTAACATATGGAATAGCAAAACTTTAGTAACAATATACAGGGTGTCCCGAATTTAAATGGCAAAACTTCAGGAGCGTGTAGGGGACCGAAAAACTAAGACAAAAAGTCTTTTAGAGATTTGCTCGTTTTTGCTTCTGAAATTTTGCCATTTAAATTCGGGACACCCTGTATATGTAGAATACCAACAAGCTGGGCTGAACAAAATATTTAACTTCGTGCTGAGTATGTTCGAAAATGTTTGAAAATATAATAGTAATTTACTCTCCGAAAACTCGTACTTGTCTATTGAAAAGTCGAGTCTTACGTAAGTGATCAACAAAAAGGTATAGCGCAGCTGTTACTAGTAATTTATGCTGAAAATAATATAATAGTGTATTTAAATTCTTCAAATTTTTTTACTGTCTTCGATTAGACCTACCCAGTTTTATGATAAATGCATAAAATCCGCAGTCTAGCAATCGTTTTGTAATCTAAGCGTTTCGGTTCGTCATTCTATCTACTATTAAACAAATATTTCCTTTTATCTACTCCTTTTATTTACTATGATCGAACGCGTGGGCCGAGAGCATTAATACATTTATTATTACTCAAATAATCCTTAAATTTCACGATTCATCCTTTATTAGACGAAAACAACCCCCACTCTACAGGCCCAGAAACTCTATAACTTCTGCTGAATTCGCTTCTGTACAGTTTCTACCGAGTCTTGTCTACACGAATCAAATCTTTCGTATATCGTTCAGAAATTGCACCTAATAAAATATATTAAGAAGAAACATCTTCATTCGACTCACAATGAGAAGGAGAATAATGGTTCTCTTAATCGTTAATTCATAGAAGTGGCTCTAACAGTTCAACGATCCTCTGTAGTTCGCAACTGGAGTATCAAAAATCGTCAAGATTGACCCACAATGCCCAGAGTCTCCAAAGAATGGTCATCCCACATGTGGCTCTAACAATGCGCCACGGTGATAATGTCGAACCTGTTGAAGCGCAGACGCCGAAGAGCCACGGAAGTAGCGACGGAAAATCGCCAAATCGATTCACAATGGCCAGAGTCGGAGGAAAGAATAAAGAGACCCCCGAATTTTCGGGGATTACGGTGGTTCCTTTGCGAGGAACCGAGCTGTTTGTCTCGACGCGAACGATCGTGTGAAAGTCTCGCCGGCTCGTTAACGCCACCCTCCGTGGCCTCCGCAAAGGATGACCGAGAGGGAGGAGTCTTTTAGCCGGCCCCCGAGAAGAAGCCGCGGACACCGGGGAGCGAAGGGAGGAACAGGAACGGTGCTGGGAAGAGCAAAGATTCCGGGGAACGAAGAAAAATAAACGGACGAAGACCTCTCCCGGCAAATTAGCTACTTTATCAACAGCCCGCCGCGACGCGCCGCTTTGTTGCGAAGCCTGACCCGGACCCCAGGCTCTTCTTCGTCTACCGGGGCTCCGCTCGGTCTGTTTATTGGCTTTTCCTCCTCGCTTCTTCAGATTTTCTACCGATACAGGTTCTTCGAGTTCCTATCTTCCGAATGATAATCCTCCTCCTCCTTTCACGTCAACGACGACCCGAAAGTGCTATCGCTTCTGAAATAACGGCGGCCGATATGTACACCGATGGCCGGAGAATTGATCGGAGGTTGAAATAGTTGGTTACAGTTAGTTTAAATTACAGATTACGGCACTTTTTCTGTTTTGTTAATTTTGAAAATGTAGACCGTCGGTGTTATAAACTACTACGTCGCCTAACCTGAGCATCCTGGATATCTCAAAAATGTCAGAGGAAAGCATTATTTTGTTTGAACGGGATAAAAACTTTTTTCGAGGTCATAATTTTAGAGATTTTCGGGTCATCGAAGTGTTTTAAAATTGGACTACATATTTCCATCGTAGCGATACGATAGCTCAGGTTCGAGGTGTATCCGACCATCTATAATGCTATGACCTTCGCGTGACCTTGAGTAGAATAAATTCATGAACACTGGCCCATTGATGGAAATGGTGAAATAACTTTGATTATTGGATTGCTCTTAGCCAAAATGACGGATTTCAGGTGTTTTTCTTTTACATTTCGTGAAGTAACATGTAGAAATATTTTCTTAAGAAATTTTTGGTACACTTTTCAAATGATATACGTATATCAGCCCCGCTTAGGGCTAGGGATAGGAACGCAATGGTCGCTCATCGAGCGCAACGGTCACGCGATCTCGAGGACGACCTTGACCCGAAATATTTCCGCGATTTCGCCGGGCAGAAGACATTATTGTACGAAGTGCTGTCAGATAAGGAGGTGTGTTCGAGCTCGACGAGATCGCCGAACGAAGAAGGCGCGCGAAGCGATCTTTCGCCGACGAATGAAAGGGCGGAGGACCTGGCGAAGGCTCCGAGCGAACCTTGCGGACTGCCGCAGGAACAAAGATGGCCAAGAGAGGCTCTCAGCACGCGATGTTAGCTGCGTCGGCGCGACGCGGCGAGAGCTGTGGGCCCTTCGAGGGCCTTGTCGCCGTAATCTCCGTGGCCCGATTCTGCCGCGAACTTCGTGGAACCCGGCCAAGAGGAGGGAGATTTATCGGATTTGCAAATAATGAGACTATGTTTCAAAGGGGGCCCGACCGGCGCGTCCTTTTGTTCCTGCGAAATTCCACCGGTGCGGTCCTGCGCCCCTTTTTATTTCGCCGGGCGTCTCGCGTTTTCGCGCGGGGTCCTCGCCCCGCTCTAGTCTAGACCTTTAAACATCCCCGTGTGTTCTTCGACAACAGGCCCAGAACGAAAGCACTCGACGGCCTTGGCTGACTCATGGCGCTCTATTTTTCTGTCCATTTTTTCGATATCGGGCGGATTAAATAAATGCGAATCATGCGCGTTACCTATTAACAAATACAGGTGGCGGCAATATTAAGTGGACACTCTTAAAAATCGCTTAACTTTTTTAAAATTGGTTCAAACGATTTGAATTTTTTTAAGATGTTAAAATTGCTAGAGAGTGAGTAAACAAGAATTTGTTAATAAAAATAATTGCGAATCACGCGCGTTATGTATTAACAAATACAGGTGGCGGCAATATTAAGTGGACACTCTTAAAAATCGCTTAACTTTTTTTAAAATTGGTTCAAACGATTTGAATTTTTTTAAGATGTTAAAATTGCTAGAGAATGAGTAAACAAGAATTTGTTAATAAAAATAATTACGAATCACGCGCGTTATGTATTAACAAATACAGGTGGCGGCAATATTAAGTCTCTTAAAAATCGCTTAACTCTTTTTAAAATTGGTTCAATTTTTTTTTTTAAGATGTTAGACCGAATAGTTTGCTAGAGAATGAGTAAATAAAAATTCGTTTAGATTGCAAATGGTAGGAATCATACAAAAATAATGTTTTTACAACATTTTTATCTGAGCCTGTAACGATAATTTAAAAAATTCGCTTTGCTGGTTTCAGTAACTTGTATGCATACAGAAAATTTCATCGTATACGGTGAACGAGAGCAACAATATATCTATTATTAACAATTTACGATCGATACAAAGAAATAAAGTTATTTTAGAAAATTCTTATATGATTTGCTTTTTAATCTCCATTTACAACTACAAAAATCTAATTTTCACTGTAAAACGGGACAGAAATAAAGTTAATAATAAATATATTAATGCTCTCGGCGCACGGGTTCGATCACTTGTTAACGAATTAATAGCAAATTTGCAATTTATCACTTGTTTAACTTGATCGAACACCGAGAGTATTAATACATTTATTATTAACAATTTACGATCGATACAACGAAATAAAGTTATTTTAGAAGTTGAAAATTCTTATAACTTTATTTACCGTCCCGTTTTACACACTCGTCGGCCATTGTGCGGCGCTCGTAAACATTATGACAATCATTTAGAATTATCCCGTATTATAATCGCAGAGAAGCCGTGCGTCCAGCTGACGGCGTCGGAGCAATCACGCTAATTACACGATAGAGAGGTGTTCTTCGGGAGTATGGAAAGGGTGGCGCTCTTGTTACAAGCGGATTGTTGAGTATGAAAAGATTACTTGAAAAATAGGCGGACAAAAATCGGTAGCATTTTTAAACAGGGGCCTGCCCACCGAAAATCGACGGCCGGCCACAAAGAGCGCGGCCCGTCTGAATTTCGCATGTATGTAAATACGCGCGGTTTCCCTGAACGATATGATTGGCTCGATAATATGGTTCAATTAGCGCAGCCCGTTCCCGTGGCAAATTGCCGGGTCACGCGTGCTTCTCCGCGGAATCTCTGCGTGAGAAACGCATGCGATCCTTTATACGCCAACACGACCCAGTGCCGACTCGCCGAAAGCGTTCCGCGGGACGGAAAGTCGCTGCGGACCGTTCGCTTCGGATACCTGGACCCCCAGAATTTCGCAATTCATTCTAAATCGACGCTATTTTATAGACACCGATAATCACATTTGGTAGAAAAATTTTTGGCGATAGTTCGAGGTTCTCGATTTTTTTACAATCACGATTTCCAACATAAAAATGTGTATAATAAACTTCCAGTGTTATTGGCGCTACGGTTCGATCAATTAAAAACCAATAAACAATTTTGCAGATTATCAAATAATCATCGACGTTTCGATTCACTTTTGAATCATTAAACAACTTTCAAAATAAATCAAAAGATATTGACCAAAATTCCTTTGTTTAAAACAAAAACCATTATTTAGATTATTAGCTTACTTGTTTATGATGTGAAATAATACTTGAATAGGAGCATTGTGACATCAAGCACATGCGTGTGTTCACACTGCTTGCTGCCACTACACTGAGTGTATTGGACACGATCTAGGTTATATCAATCGATATTCGATATTTTATATATAAAAATGTGTCTTAGAATTTTCGCGCACGGCCAAACAGAGAAAATAGGTGAAAAACTAATTTCAACACCATTTCAACTACCCTTCCAGTCGAGCTATAGGGTTGTAATTTCACGCAATATTTTCATATATATTATATTTTTGAAATTTGAAACCTCTTGCACTAATGTTTATTTTGTGATCAAAGCGATTGGAGATTCTTTATCGTTCAGAATTTCCTAGAAAACGAAGAAAGTTTATATTTATGCCTATTTATAGGTACACGAATTTTATTTCGTTTTAAAGGACAAATAATAACATATTTATTAGACTCTGTGCAGAATTTTTATCACGAGTCTGATTCGTTATCGTAGAGAAAGGGGGGTTAATTTGGTCCAAGGAGAAATAGGAAAAATTTGTTCCAAGCATCTTAACCCTTTGCACTCTGAATTATTTTTCAATTTTGTTACCAGCAGCTTCCAACTGTTTTTAGTTAAAATTTACTTTAATGGACAGTTCCTTTATCTATTTTTAACCATTTTTATTATTTTTAACGGACTTCCCGAGATGAAAACTGATGTCGAGTCACACTCGAGGAAAGGGTTAAGAGATATTGTAAACTTTCATATGATACTTTTGTATACTGAAAAAAATTATTTACCATAGCAAGCCGCTGAATAAAGGACGCGTGGTCACCGTAGCTATGAAAGTGTGTGACATAGATGCCTGATGGTGCTGGAATAACAGGACGGCCCGATTAACAAGTGAAGTCCAGAAGAAAAGGGATGGTGGAGGAGCGGGAAGAGCGGTGCGGCAAAACGGATGCAAAACCGAACTGCCCGGCGCGGCGCTCCATTAGACCCCGGTTTTCAATTCGAGCCGGGCCCGAAAGGAGCCCATCAAGCCGGCCGACTGCCCATATTCCAAAAACCATCAGCCGGAGAGGAACAAGCTCCGCGAACGCGATCGTTCCTCGCAATCTACCGGCGCGGCGTTCGCCTCTAAACGCGGCCCCGAAACCCGAGCTGAACATTTTCGGCCCTCTCCGTGGCCGATCCTTCCGGAGCAAAAAGGATCTCGCCGTATCCTTTGATCCTCGCCAAGGAGCCGTTCCCTTTCCTTCGTCTCTCTCTGCCTCTCTGCCGTTCGCGACGGGTTCCTCGGCAGTGCTTCGAAAACGAAGGACCTCCCTGGACTCTGCCCGCCGCTCTGGAGGTCCCGTTCCCTCTTCGCCCGTACCTCATAGGCGAAGGGAGGCTAACGGAGGAGGGCCCGGAGTGGGAGGCCGAAAGAACGAGCCCCGATCCAGACGAACAAGCAAAGGACAAGGGCTCCTTTTACTTCAACGAAGTCGGCTAGGCTGCTTTCCTCCGCTCAGGTGCCTCGTAGAACCACCTCTAGCTTTTCGATTAGGATCGAAATGTCTCCCATACGCTTCGATCTTGGTCTAGGACGCTCCTAGCTCTGACCACCAACTGTGCTGGACGGAGGAACTGTCGGAGGATCTTCGACCAGGAGAAAACAATGGCCACAGTAATTTTTTAAGGGATTTGCTAGTGTTCACATTTCTTTTTTACCTAGAACGCAGGTAAACTAGGGTTTTCGACCTAGCGACTGATGAACGCGAGGTACCACGAGCACGCTGGTGTCTCGCCGGTGTTCCGAGAGCATCGAGAGCATCGCGGGACATCGTTTTCGAAACGCGGCGAAAAAAATACGAGGTTGCGCGCGATTTCACGTGGCCAGCGCTGCGGTGCGCGCACGCAGGCTCGAACACCCCCAGACGTACCGCGGGTACGGCCACGACCACGAACCCCGTGGGCCCGTAGAACCGCATTCCAAGCCGGCTTCACGGATGGGGCCCCGATCGGGAGAACGAAGAGGGGTGGGGACGTCGAAACGGGCCGCGGAAGGGCGCGTGGTGGGGGAAAGAGGAGAGAGGGGCGGCAGAGGGGAGGAAGGGAACGGGCTGGGGAATAACTCGGTAAAGCGAAGGACCCCTTCTAATTAAAATGAGTTCCGCCGTGGGTCCTCGTGTACCACTCTCGCCGCGGTCTTATTTCGTCGCGAATCCCCCACCTCGTCCCCCGGATCGCTCCCTTCCTGGTCCCCTGGAATCCGAATGCCGGACACGTGGGAATTTTTCTGGTGGGGAGGAGAGACTTTTTCTGGCCGAGGATTGATAGCGGACGATTGATTCGGTTTTTCAGCGGGACGACTCCCTACTCGCCGACCGGGGTGGCTTCGCGAACCCGGGACTCCAAACTGCGCAGGGGTCTTGTGCTAATCCGGGGATACGGGACAGAGAGATTTGTCAATTATTTTTCTGATGGTTTGTAATTTAGAGTGGATTTGTGAGATTTTCTGATATTCGGGCGGTCGTAGCAACTTTTCAGCGAGTATCGTGTCAGTTGGCTGGCCACGATCTTTATTTCTTAGTTGCAGCCTATGACTAATTTATAGGCTATAATTATATATATTATATTTATTGTATACATATATATTATATTATATTTGTATTTATTATATTATATTATATTTATATTTATTATATATATTATATTTATATATAATTATATATATTAATTAATGATTATATAATCTAATTATAACCTATTAATTACTGTATTTTATAATTTTCTGGGGGGTTTTATATCTAGTAAATATTGTGCAATACTGAGTGCAATGAATTACATTATCACACGAAATCTATTAATTGCAATCACAGAGCTAGTGAGTATTTTTCTCAACAATATAAATTACAACTGTATTCCTAAATTTCAAAAGTGTTCACGGACGCAATTCCAGTAACCCCTGAAGATGATCTAACTAAAGAAACGTCGGAATGACTCTAACAGTTCGCAAAATAGCTTCGTAAACCAAGTAACAAATGATCGATTAACTATGATAATTCGATAAAAATAGTTGAAAATTAAACGGGTGTGATCGCGCAGGTTTCGCACGGCCGCTACACGAAAACCGGAATATCATCTCTCTCACGGTACACGCCCGCTGGCCGGAGTCGGGTGTATCGATATTTCGACCTCTAAGACGATTCACGAGGGTCGATGCCAGCCGGAATTGCCCTCACGGCGACTTCACAGGAATCAACGGATTCGTTCCAAGGCTTCAAGACCTTCAGCTGAAAAATGCCGGATAACGATCCTTATTATGTTCAAGGCTTGCTTCCCAGTCTGTGTATATTTTCCTGGCAATTTTCTATCTTTCGTTCGGTATTTTCACCACGACAGGGGACGCCTGTTCTGTCAAATGCAGACAATTTTTTCGAAATCACTATTAACCCCTTATCGTATTTTAAGGAGTCAGACTCGTGATGAAGATTTTAAACAAAGTCTAACAAATACGAATGTTACGCCTTTCTTTTTATTGTATATTGATTAATAATATTAATATTTCTCCATTAAAGTCTAATAAAGATAAATTAATATTAATATTAATATTTCATCATTCAAATCCATGTAGCGATACAAAAAATATATTTTTTCTTTTCTCTTCTACGATATTTTTGGGGATGAAGACGTGTTGTAATCACTGTAACCGTAAAGAAAATAGTAGAGCAAGGGGTTAAAAGCCATGAAAACATGACGTTCTCATTTATACTAAATTATATTACCATATTATATTTCTCGAGATCCAACAATTTATCGATTATAATTTCTACTTTGTATTAGTTCCTTCTTAAGTAAACCTGATATATGAAAGTATTTTACAATTTTCTCAAAGAAAGTTCCGTAAGAATTTCGAAACAAAGATACATGCAATAATATTGTACTTGCTGCATAAACCATTTGGTTTAAAGCAACAATAAATAAATAAATAAATTATGTAACGCGTATTATTTACAACGCACGCTCAGCGATACGAATTTTTAGTCGCAGTAAAAAATTGCAGCGGTATTTGGACAACGGCCAAATATTTTGCAAACTTTTCCACGGAAATCGGTCCTAACCGGATCTGCACGGCAGCATACCGATTCCCCTTAATCTGTGGATCTCGTAGATCCAGCGGGGGACCAAGTTGGCAAACGACGGATGGTCCCCCGGGTTTTCGCGAATCCCTAAACGCGTCGGCTGATTAAACCGGACAGAGACCACGGTACGCTAATTAAGTCCTTATGGAGGATCCTGAACAGTCATTCCATCGCACAATACATCCAATTTAATGACCCAATGCGTAAATCAAATCCCACCGCGTGCTGTTCCATCGAAATCCTGCTCTCTCTCTCTCTCTCTCTCTCGTCTCTCTCCCTTTCCCGTTCTATTCCACGGTCCATCCATTCCTCCTCTTTCACCACGTAGGAGGTGGAAGACCCTTTTGAAAGCAACCACCACCACCACCGACGTCAGCATCGGCACCGTAAGGTGGGTCGCCTTGGGTGATACATGACGTTTCTCACGGTGATAATTATCACCGTCTGCGCCGGAGACAGAGAGAGTCTACCTTTTGTCCAAATACACTCTTTTCAAACAACAAAAACAAAAGATACGTGTACGCGTGTACGGTCCGACACCACCTATAGAACAAAGCCAAACAGCTTTGAGAAAATCGGTCTGTGACGTCATACACGAGAGGCCTATCATCAGCACCACCTAGTGGTGTACAGCTTCGTACTGTCACTTTTGATTTGTTATAATATATTTTACGAATATTTGCGTATTACGTGCGGTTTCAATGACATTTTATGATATTTATAGTCGTTTGAATTGTAAATAGCTATTCTTAGTTAATGATGGTTTATAAGTGTTGTGTACCCAAGTCTAATGGAAACTTATCTACTGGTGATAATTCAAAATTGCATGTTTTTAAATTTCCGCGCGATGAAAAGGTTAAACGGAAATGGGTGAACGCTATTCATCGAAAAGCTTTCTGTGTCTCAGAATATTCCGTAATTTGTTTTCGACACTTTACGGAATCAGACATCGAATTTACCACATCGGTAGTAGACTGGAAAACTGGAAATATAATAACAGCTCCTCCAGGCAAGCCTAGATTATTAAATTTATTGGAATCGCTAAAAAGTGGTGCAGTATCCTGTATTTTTCCAGAGTTTGCCGCATATTTAAGCAAACGAACAAATCGTAGAGAATCTCCATCCGAGAAGCTGTAGCCATCCAGAATGCTTTAACTGAAAGTGAAAAAAACTGCTGCAGAACATACAAAACGTTTAAATATGTTTCTTATATAGATCGTATTATTGTTAATAACAAAAATCCAATGTTTTCGGCGCTACGGTTCGATCAGTTACTAAATCAAGTAATTTTCAGAAAGTAGGAGTACATACAATTTTCAAAATACCTCAATATCTCAAATCTTTATTTCCACCTATCAAAGACAAACTACCACGGTTAAAAAATTTTAATATTGTTTATTCAATTCCTTGTCTGGGATGTGATTTAGTATTGTATATTGAACAAACATCCAGAAATTTAGAAACACGTATTACAGAGCATAAGCATAATATTTTTTTACCACCAACACAACACACTGCGTTGACGAAACATTCTCTTGAGTTGGATCATAGATTTGATTTTAAAAATATTAAAATTGTTGACAAAGAAGCTAATTTACATCAAAGGTTATTATTGGAAACAATTCATATGATTAAACACCATAGCGTAAATCTTAGGTATGAAACCCCTAAGATACATGAATATTACGCAACATTAGTGAATCAGTAATGTTTTATGATGATATTGCTTTCCAAATAAAATAACTGATATTTATATTTTCAAATCACCAAACAATTCTTATGTCACATACAACTGTTCGCATAAATCTCTTCCAACAATATTTGAATGTTAATAAATGAATCTACCGACTTGGTACATTCACATTAGTGATTAAAAGGAGTATTATATCCTAGATCGTTTCAAATACACTCAGTGTAGTGACAGGAAGCATTGGCGACGCACGCATACTTCGTTGCGTCACGATGCGCATATTCAAATATTAAATCACATCAAAAACAAGTAAGCTAGTTTTATAAATAATATTTATAAACATTTTTTGTCGATACGTTCTATCAATAATGTATTTTGAATATTGTTACAATATACATATTTTTACAGACGCAAAGCAAATACATCTTGAAAATAATTCAAACTAGAATCGAAACGTCGATGATTATTTGATAATCTGCAAAATTGTTTTTGATTTAGTAACTGATCGAACCGTAGCGCCGAAAACATTGGATTTTTATTATATATTTTTCTTCAACACTTTTGAAGAATTATGCCAAGCAGCCAAATTGGTGAATATTAATGAAAATTGGACTCTTATTATTAAGAAAAGTACATGTTATTTACCTTTATTTGCATTTAGAAAAGAATCAACACGATATAATGTATATTTTGATCGACTCTAACTTAAAAGTATCTACTTCTGAGCCCTTCACAAAAATAGATACTTTTAAGTGTAAATAGTATAAATAGTGTGATGGATATCGAAAAAATGATAAACGCTGTAGAGGATATCAATGTAGGTGATGAAAATGTGTTAGTAGATGTAACGTTAAATTTATTGGAATCGCTAAAAATAAAAAATGAGAAGACTAATAAAATTCTATTGTTCTGCAGATCGCAAATAGTAAACGTTCGAATAAGGTTTCGTCAAAACAAAAATTTATGTTCTACATGTTCATGTTCAATTATTTCATATTCTATTTTATGCTAAAATTATGTTAAAATGTTACGTTAAAATTTATCTTAAGAAATTAACTGTGTGAACATTGTTTCGTATAGTAGAAATATAGATCTATTAATTTTTTGTTGCGTGATATTTATGCGTAATATATATTATAATTTTATAAAAAAAGCAGATAGTTTGTGTTATTTTTTTATAATAGTTAGAAAGAATTGGATATTTTATTTTTTTATGCTATTATAAACTAAATAAAGTTATTGCTTATAAATATGTATATTATTTGAGTGAATCTTACTACATTGCGAATAAATCGTGAACGTCGCGCCGTTTACCGGTGACGTCACAACGAAGATGTTTGGCTTTGTTCTACAGGTGGTGTCGGTACGGTGCGAATAAAAAAATATTTTCGGCCATTTTTGTTCTTTATGATAGAAAAAGAAAAACGCAAAACGAGAGTCTTTCGCGCAACCGTTTCGAAAGCAGCGAGAATTATGTTGAAAATATCTGGGCGCGCCAGTTCGCGACGATGAAAAATTGAAATGCAACATATTTTTTAAGCGATCGCTAAGTACGGTTCTCGAACAACTTTCCATCGCGTAACGAAACTTTCGGTGGCCGAACCACGGTCTTCTCATTAAACGATCACGCATAAATCGAGCGTAGCTTCTGAAACACGCGACCGGCCGAAGAGTGTATCGAATAATGAATGCGTTCGGAAACTTATCGTCGAAATCGTACGAAATTACGATTCTCGTTGAAACGAACATCGAACTTCGTTTCGCCTTTTATTCGATTTTTCGTGTCGGGACGAGCGGTGACGGTCGCGCGCGTTGTATAACACTCGCCAGTGTTTCCCACAGAGCTGATCACCTTGAAAAATGATATATCTTGTTCTGATTAATTATCAACGTGTCCCGAACAGGCGAATAAAAGCACAGAGAGTCGTGCCCCTCGTAAATAAATGCCACGCTCCAAATACACGAATTCATTTTTTGTCGTTACGACACTGCGAGTTTTTATTGCGTTTAAAGGGTTGTTCATAATCACCGTGGATTTACTACCCGTTCGCCGGGATTATCGTGATTTATTCCTTATTAATTTCGCGCCGTCGCGTCGCGGACACGCGAGCACCTCTGCAAAGAGAAAAACCGCGTGCTATCGGTGATCGTCATGCGGAAGTACAGATTTTTTAAATCTTTTCTTTATCATTGATCTTGGCGATTTTAACAGGTACACTTATATTATTATATTATACACTTATTACTATATTATTATATTATATTATACACTTATAATATTTGCTTGTACATTTATTTTGGTTAAGCGATCGTGCAATGTTAGGAAGACCTTGATAATTTTGCAGAAGAATTTTTAAATGTTTTCTTTATTATTGATTTTGGCGATTTTAACCGTTCATCATTTGCTTGTACATTTATTTTAGTTAAGCGATCGTGTAATGTTAGGAAGACAGTGATAATTTTGCAGAAGAATATTAAGAAGGTTTGTTATCGTTTAATTAGATAATTTCAGTAGATATACTGTAATTGTGCGCTTGTATTGTGAGTGTAATAGTTGATTAATAGTTTATAACGTCCATTATTTGCAATGTATACAGACAGTTCTTGGAAGGTCCGCGCAGGACGTAAATAAAAGGTGCAACGTGAACTCGCGATGTTGAGACTATTTTTGTTTGGAAAGAAAATCTTTTGCATCTTTTGTTTCGTAGGATTCCTCGAATCATGAAGGGAGCTGCTGTCTTCTCACGTTGATAATTATCACCGTATCAGGAAGAGAAAGATGGATTGTGTTCTTGCGTGGATGCGAGCTGAAGTTTGCACATTCGTTCGCGCAATTGGCGATAACGCGTGGAGTGCAATGACAAACGTTGCGCAGAGTGCAGAGAAGTTCTAATACAATCCTTGTAACAATATAAAAAAATTTATTTATACTTTTCTACATTATATCAAATTGTAATTACTACATTTTTGTAAATTTATTAATTATTAAATATGTGAAAATATCGATCGTATTCTAAATTAATTTTACAGTTCAATTTTGCACAAATTTTACAGTGTATTTTTACTATAACTTGCGTCTGTAGAAAAGGTGAATTAGTTAAAAAACATTTTTAAATTTGAATGGGTAAAATGAGCAGAAAATATATAAAAGTTGATATATATATATGTATATATATATGAATATAAATTATTAAATTTTTTCTACGATTTGTTAATTTTTATAAATAAAATTATATTATTAATTTAAAGTTTATCCCTTAAATTATTTATATTTATCATATATGAATTAACCCTTAGTGCTCTAAAAATGGCTGTACCATTATTCAAAATATTGTTTACATTGTTAAATAAGTTGGTATCTAATCAATTACTAAACGTTTAATTATTTTACGACAAATTATATGAATTTCATATCCATAAAATGAAGAAAATTATTAATATTATTAATATTTTGTTAATTATTATTATACTTCAAGTTAAAATAGCTCCGAGTGGGCAAACGGTTAAATTAGTTTCTAACAAAAATAGATGCATAGACAGAAGAAGCTTCATCAAAGTAATGTAATCTAAATCAACAACCCATTATTATGTTTACCGAAACCACATAATTCAACGGTAGACTTGGTCGATCTCTATGCAAAAATGCAATTGTAGATCTAGGTATTTTAATACTAAATTAATTTATTATCGTATTTTTATTTCTGAAAGAGCAATTTAGTAAGAAGACGTACAGTGTTGCCGGATTAGGGGAAATAGTTACCCCTCTCTCTGCCAGCATTAGTCACGTGACGTCGTGGCGCACGCGCGACAGAGACGAAACGCGTCACGTGACCGCGCCGTGGCGGGAGCGTGGGGGAACAGCGGCGTAGAACTCGGGAAACAATTTTCAGAATGAATTCGCTCGATCCGAACGAAGAATGCTGCAAAGATATGATCGAGCGTTATTTGAACGCGGAAGGCAGCCGAAGAATTCGCATAAATTTCCAGACTGCGGCGCGAGGCGATATTTTCGCGACGACGGGGCGGCGAAAAAATCGAACCGGATGAAAAACGAAAGGGAGCGAGAAGAGTTTGGCTAAAATGTCGGGATATATTTCGCTCCGGATCTCAATAAAGCAACCGCGCGGTCGCTGTACGCTTCCTTTTTTCTTGCGTCTCTCTCTCTCTCTCTCTCTCTCTCTCTCTCTCTCTCTGCGTGTCTCGTTCGAAAAAATAATCGGTAATCCCGGCGCGGAGGGCACTAACGAGAATTAATACCGAGCGGACTGTTTGTTTTGTGACTCGGCGGTAGCCGGGCTTTTAAAGATCCGAGTCGCACATGAGAATCAGTTCGCGAGACCACGTCCGAATAAATTAAATCCTTTACCAGGAATCCACTAACGACCTGTACCTCTCTGCCGCCACACATCTCTTAACGCATGCTCCATTGACCCTCCGCTGCCACAACTTTCGACCCCGCCCACGCCATTTTTTTCTCGCCGGTGACCGACCGGTCCGTTGTCCACAAAATTTTAGACCCCACGTTTGGAAAATTTTTTAGAATTAGTACTATACTGTGTAACTATTTTCAATTGTCTCTTTGCAAATTCGGCTGCTCTTTAACTTGCGGGACCTCTTTTTTCTACTGAAACTTCACTGATTCTGTTCATTTCTTCGAGAGAACTGCAGATATCGACATTTCGAGGCGAGAGGTTCACCGGTTCAAAAGTTGCAAGCGCTAAAATTTACTATTCAATATTTTTTCTGAGTGGCTTTAACACTGATTTGGAGAGACGGGGATACCAACTAGGATATTGACTGCGTAGTGGTAAGTGGTAACCACAGAATGGCGTTAGGTCTGGGTTAAATACTGAATTTTACAGCTTATAACTTTCGAATCAGTGAAACCCTCGCCTCGAAATTTCGATATCTACAGATTTCTCGAAGAAACGAACAGAATTAGCGAAGTTTCAGTAGAAAAGAAGAGGTCCCCTAAATTACACACCACCCAAATATTGGGGAGGGGTTTGAAGGCGCAGCAGGAAAAAATCGCTGTAACCGCGAGTCCTTTTTCTCGTAGCACGTTCCACGCGTCGGACGAATCGAACAACAGGGCCGTGTTTACAGTTTGATCGTGTACACCGGCGCAGTCCTGCGCCGAGAAACGAATGTGTTGGCGTCCGAAGCGACGACGATGCAATGGGAACCGCCCGAGGCGTGTCGGTGCACCCTACAAAGGCTCTCAATCGCAAGAATGTAAAGGCCAACCGGTCCCGCTCGATTCCGATCAGAAATTTCGGCCGTGCGTGCCCGTAAACTTCGCTCTCCCCGGGCCTGTATTATTTTTATTATCGTAAACATATGTAAAGACCGCTTCACAATCGACTACCTTCCACGTTGGCGGGGGCTTTTCGAGCGGGGAGGTCGAGCAACTCGCGGATTACGGTTGCCGGAAGTGAACCGTACTTGTTTATATTGTTGCTTACAATTTATCTTGCTGCCAAGAATCTTTTTAGAACGGGAATATCAACCCGTTGGGAGCACGTCTCGCTATTTTTAACTTTTCGTCAGAAACTTTGACACGTAAAGGCAATTTTACTTTGATTATGAGGGAATGTAAATTTCAATCAGACAGAGCATCCAATTTGCAAAGGAAGGGGTTGAGGGCGAGGTTCGAAGGTATGTAAGCGAATAATAATTTTTAGCAGGAATGTAGATGACGCCTTTGGGAGTCTGGGTCAGAATGGACCCAGTGTTAACAATGCGAGTTCACTGCACTCCTCAAATTCGTAGTAATGCGACCGTCTTGTGATTGTTGATATTACATTTAAAGGAGAACGGTATAACTTGTTGCGTCCATTGGATCGACACGCAGGGAAACAAAACTTGTTGTTTATGCAAAATAAAGCAGTAGCGAATGGAAAATAGTGCAAGAGCATTCTTAAATTTATTTTGCGATAAAATCCTGAGTCAAAATATTTCCTTGTATCGATCGTAAATTGTTAATAATAGATGTATTAATGCATCTCGGTTCGATCAATTGTTAATTAATCAATTGTTGCAATTTATCGCTTAGTTAACTTCGATTAATTTACAGACGCAACTGTTTCTCGAGAATGACCCGAAACAAGACCGAAACGTTGAAGTTAAGTAAGCGATTAATTGCAAATTTGCAATTAATTATAGATTTATTATCCCGAGTCCAGTTGCGAATCAGATTTTAAGAAGAAATATAAAAGTGGGTGGCCATGTTATAGCAGCTTCTCCTCCAAGATTCGCGAATCCGTTCCGCTACGGGGCGAGGAAGGTAGGTGGCGGGTTTCCGCGCTTTAAATGGCAGTGCTTATTACACAGATTGGATTAAAGGTCTGCTATGTCGGGCAGAGTGGTAGGCGGTGGTTGCGGGAGCGGGACGTTGCGGGACGTCGCGGGGCAGAAAAGGTGGTTTAGGTTGAGACAAGAAGAAGGAGGGAAAGGTATGCGGCAGGACGGTGTGTATGTACGCATGTACAGGTTACACGTGTGCGTATGTACCGTACATACCTGCGAAACCGGCGGCCCACCTTCGCAAGGTGATTCACTGCGATCCTGCCGCGCGCTCTGCTCGGCCATTACGTACTTGCGAATCGTCGCAGAAACGTTCGAGACGCTTCGACATTATGGTCAAGATTCTCTTTATCGTTACCCATACTTTCAAACTTTCTGCAAGCGATGACGAATTCGAGTCACGAATTAAGTGGTACACCTGGATCACACGTGGCTAAAGCGATGGACTTTGTCACAGAGATTAAGAATAAGAATCCAGAAATTACAAGGCACAGTCCAGTGGATGATGGGCCTGTGTCAAGTGGAAACAGCAAATAACAGACAGACGCAACGTCCAGTAACACGGTTTCTTAACCAAAAATCTGTCTCCCGCAATCGAACGATCCAGTTCCGAAAAATCATACAACGATCCCAAATTCCAAAACAAACACCGAATTCCCCAGTCCCTCTCGAAAGACAGTGCGCCGGCGATAAAATTTCATTAAAATGAGTAATTGTCGCTTCAGGCGTCCCCCGTCGAACGATCAATCAAACGGCGCGGCTGGTCCGCCGGCGTGGCGAGGAGATCCTAATCGATCGGCGAGAAGAACGATCGGGGCCCGACGCGGGCCCGAAATCCCGAAAACTGTGGCCCGATGAGCGTCGATCGAATACCGAAACTAATTCCCATCAGCGGCAAGGTCGCCGTGGCGGAAAATACCGGGCCATCGACACGATTCGTCGGTGCCGGCTGACGCGAAGAGAGCCAGACAGAAGAGCGAAGAGGGGGGCATTGGACAACAACAACAACAATAACAACAACAACAAACGATCAACGCCGAGTGCGAAAGCACGAGAGCCCGAGCCGACAATGCGGCAGGTACCTAGCCCGCAGGCATTCCATCAAGATGCTATCGAAAGTGGCCGACCGCGAGAAGGGCGGAGCGGGGGGAACGGGCCCCGGGCTCGGGGTCCGAAAGCGTGCGACAAAGAGGAGATGCTCGAGGGTGGGGGAGAGGCCGCCGAGAGATATTAAAGGATGCTGTGCCGCGGAGAAGCGGAGGGGAGGGAAGCGAGGCATCCCGCGGTGGGTCCACAGCCCACGAAGGATCGGAGTCGGCTTGCGCGGCCTGTTCGGGACTCTCGGGGCCCGAGCTCCTTCCCGCGCCCCAATCCCCCCCGCGAACGCCCTCGAAAACGTAACTTTCTGCGCGGTCCTGGTCGGCCAAGGCGCACGCACCATTCTCCTCGGGTCCTATGGGACCGCAGGACCCAAAGATGCTTCCGATGATTACGAGGTAGGACCCAGGTCGATACGTATAAGCTCAGGAAGATCGAACTGCTGCCTTTCGAATGTTACTCGGCGTAGGTATTTCATTCTCGTTTACTTTCCTGTGCGCGACGACTACAGAGAGATTTAGGCTAATTTACTAGTTTCGTAAACGCGAGCTGATTCGGGAGTTTCCATTTATATATGTTATTTTTATAAATTTATCAAAGTAAAATTTATATACAAAACAATTACCCTTATAAAATTTATATATTATAAATTTATTAAAATAAAAATTATATACAAAATAATTATTTCTATAAAATTTATATACAAAATAATTACCCTTATAAAATTTGTATATTATTACGAATTTATTAAAATAGGTACGGTTGTGTTGATGCACGAGAGCGTGCCAATCGGGCCCGTGTTCCTCGCGGGTATGTGTGCGTGGGTGTACACGTGGTCTGTGCTCTGACCCCAACCTTTCGATTTCGTCCGGCCGGTATTCGTTGTTGTAGCGGCTGCGGCTTTATGAGGATCAGCCTTAATGGGGGTAGCCGAGGAATTCCTCTGCCTCGTAACCCGCGATTTGCTGCTTGCGAGGTGGTTGCGTACGTGCGTACAATATCAGCCTCCGAAGAGAATAGCCTCGGTGCTTTATTGCTCTCTTCCTCTTTTTCTCGTTAGACTCGTCCTCTTTCTGGCCTGAGAGCCCCGTCTCACTGTTTCGAAACCGCGATTGTTTATCTCGCCGATGTGTCTGGCCAATTCGCGCAAATTGTTTGCCAAATCTCTCTCTCTCTCTCTCTCTCTCTCTCTCTCTCTCTCTCTCATACGACTAAATCGTTATCGTCGAAACGTCGTGTTTTTCATTCGGTCTGGACACGAAGATCGCAGCCATCTTGTCAATGCTGGACGCAGACAAAAGGGGCAAGAGCAACAGAACCTCGAGAACTGTGTCAGGGTGAGACGCGCAAGGTGTACTCGGCTGATCTGTACGAGTCGGCTTTCGCGATCTCGGCGTTTGTGTCGTCTGAGTTATGATAAAATAAAATTAAGATATCAACGGGCCGAGCGGACACGTTGAGAAACGGTGAGAGAGGAATGTGGTCTTCCTCGAGTTCGTTGGACCCGTTCCTCTCACCTTTACACCCCGTCTTGCTCCCCGAAATCTCCGAGAAGAACGCTCAAAACGTCAATCAAGCGATGAAACAATCGAAAACGTTCGCTTTCAACCCTTAACCTTGTAATTGTGCCCTTTTATTGACCCAGTTGCATCGTTAGCGCATATATACGCTCAATTTCCCTGGTCACTATCTCCGGAGCGTATATATACGCTCAATTTTCCTGGTCACTCAACTCTGTTGAAAAAAAATTTTTTTTAATTTGGTGATAAAGACCTTCTTTTCGTATTTCCTTAATGGTATTCCAATCCACGCGAGTACAATATAGTACATGCTAGCGTGGGTAGAATGGTATAATTAATTTTCAACGTTTTATTTAGAGTACCAGAAAACCTTTTTAGTCCTTTCGTTTGGGGTCTGCCGCGACCCTAGTTACGTTTCTGAAAAGCAAGACCAA
This sequence comes from Lasioglossum leucozonium, assembly GCA_028454225.1. Lineage (NCBI taxonomy): Eukaryota > Metazoa > Arthropoda > Insecta > Hymenoptera > Halictidae > Lasioglossum > Lasioglossum leucozonium. The sequence continues at coordinate 9,994,320 of CM052217.1, read as the reverse complement.
TTAAGGGTTAAAATCTTCCTTAACCCGTTGACATACAAATAAAATGCAAATTAATTTGGCTCAACTGAACAGTTATGTGTAGAAACAGAACACTCGTTTGAAAATTGCTATGTAACATTTAATCAGGTTGATATATAATGTTAATGGACAATAGTCAAGTAACTCACCACATTGGTGAGTTGATACACTTGTTTCTTATGTGAAATTTGACGAGGAATACGATGGTTCAATTTAAAATTAGTTTAAGCTGCCAGGAGTAGAGATAGATGCGATTCAAGGTGCAAACTTATCATTATTTGCGTCACCAACTATTATAAAATAATAGCGAAGTATGAAACATTTTAAGACATTTTGACGTCTTCGTAAAATCATTTTTATAAAACTGGTAAAATTGTTTTTTTGAGATTTGGTTAATTGTGCTAATGATTATTGAGTGAGACAATTTTTTATTCGCAGGCAATTTTAGCAACCTGCATCGGTTGGACGATGGAGGGAAGGGGGGGGGAGAGACCGTTGAAATTGCAACGTAATCCTAAAAAAGAAATCACGATAGAATCCAGTCCGCTGTCCAGCGAGAGCCGCAAATCCCGCGTTTTATTCGCCTCTTTCCAGGTTCCTTTACGCGCCATCGATAACCAGCAATTACCCCGTCACGGTTCTGCCCTTAGAACCCCGTTTAATAAATTGTCGACTTACTTCGCCGGGGCTAGTCGAACAGACGAACGGGTAAGGGAGAGCAATCGATTTCGCGGTCGATTTGAACGTAAACCGGGGCCTTTGTACGCCAAAAGCTGGAACGGATTTTCGGAAATGAAACGGAGGTGCGAAGCTGGGAAGAATGGGGACAGACATTGTGTCCTCGCTCGATACATTGAAAATTATTGTTACAGTTACACTGTACATTACACGTGCAACACATGTAAATTACACGCAACTGTGCGGGCTTTAGTATTGTATGTATAACTCATAATAATTAGTAGCTGGAATGCACGATAGTGAAATCATCAAAAGAATTTTAAAGAATACTTTTGCATACAATTGTTAGAATGATTCAGGAGAGGGATGATTCCTCGGATCGTTCTTTTATTTTTATCTTTCGCGAAAATGTTCTCCGTGGCTTTGTTAAGGAGTTATCAACGAAAACCACGTGCCAAGCTGCATTGGCGCATGTTTTTCGTTAACACCGAAAGCGATTAAAATGTTTTAGCTTGTAAAAACAACTCTATTTGTTTAGATTTTGTGCAATTTTTATTTGAATATGTGTGCTTGGATAAAAAAATGTCCATGTAAGCGACTTAGTTATTTGAATAATTGCAAAATGAAAAATATAAAACGGTAGGTTCAGTGTTAAATCAGTGTTTTATCGATAAATGTCCCAAGTGCCTGGCTCATAATTGTTCCGAAACTATCCCCACTACAGCGGGGTATAGCTGTAACAAAGTTCCATAAAAAATAATGAGAAACGAAGAAGTTTTGTTACTGGATTAGTTATGTTTATGCTTTGGTTTCGTTGTCCTTTTCTATGCTCGGCAAAAGTCAAAGAATAGTGTTCCTGGCGGATAATTAGTACCTTGCCGGACCCATAATATTATAACTGTAGTAGTTATATATTATTATTATAACTGTAGTAATCATATATTATTATTATAACTGTAGTAGTCATATATTATTATTATAACTGTAGTAGTTATATATTATTATTATAACTGTAGTAGTTATATATTATTATTATAACTGTAGTTATAATTTAGTTATAACAATTTATAATTTAGACTAAATTATTATAGCTATAGTTTCTCATAAATCACGACACAGGTTTCGGTAGAAATCGCTACGTGTAGCGAAATTGATACGTGTAACAATTTCTATTACAAAAAGGATTTTAAATATTTTTTTTTAAGTGGAAGAAAAAATTTAATAAATTATTCTCCGCCAAGAAATTTCAGACTCATCGGCCATTCCGTTTGGAAGTTACAAGCGCGCTAAGAATGCTTCGGGTCCAAATGGACCCAGTAAGTGTAGCCGGGTTAAACGCACACGTGTAAAGTCTGCAGTCGGATAATTATAATTGCTATCTTTCTAGCGTACTTACGAAAATGGGCGTGAATTGACTGAAAACGGAAACAGCGTATCGCGTTTAAAGGTCCGCGCAAAACAGCGTGTTGTGACAGAGAGATCGCGAGTTTCTGGGTGGATCAGCAAACGGGAGTTCGCGGAAAGCGAAATAGGAGAGCGGAATGTGTAACGAAATGCACATTCCCCGACGCTATCCTCAGGTGTATCACGGGAATCCAATGCTGCGACCGATGCGACCGCGTTCTTTTTTTTTTCGCTGCGATCGCCGCATCGATCGACCGGCTGGAAATGAAAATCGCGGAAGTGGCTCTTCCTACGCACGCGCGTGCGCCATGTTGCATAACGCTCCCGTCCGGGCATTTAAATTCTTAACGCATCGCGGCTGCCTGGTCACGTATTAATACGCCCTTCGTTAGAGTAGAACAAGCGCAATTAAAAAGTGAAACTCTCGCCGTGCAGATCGTTATCGTCCCGTATTATACGCTATATTCCAACGTGTTTTGTCGATTTCGTTTCGCGAGGCACAACGTTTTGAAAAGGCGCGTGCGATTAACGACTGCTAACGATTGTAATTGCGCTTCTGCAAAATCGATTCAGAGTCATTTTGCGATATTTTAACGTTTAGCGTTTTGCGAAGGTGTAATTAACAAGTTCATTGCGCTACTTCTTCGCACGTTGGATTTTTTAAATATGGAACAGGTTGAAAGAAGGTACAATTAAAACGTGGAACTGGCAGTATGGTGACGAGATTATTGTTGCATTTTTGATAGATCGATTCGGATTCATTATACAATTTTCTAACATTTTCAATTTCCTAACATTTTCAATTTTCTTACATTTTCAATTTTCTTACATTTTCAATTTTCTTACATTTTCAATTTTCTAACATTTTCAATTTCCTAACATTTACAATTTTCTAACATTTTCAATTTTCATGCAACCTTTTCACAGATAATTTGCATGTTTTATTAGATATCTGGTATACGGGATGTCCCGAAAATTTTGCACTTCCATTAAGGGGTGATTCCTGAGTCGACGCGAACTAACTTTTGAAAATGCTGTGCGAGGTGTTGTTAATGAGTTGCTAAAGAAAAGCATTGGCTGAGCAGCCGGAATTCGTCAGCTGTATTGGTCCATATTAATAACAAAACTGCGGAGAATATTTTCGCAAAGGAAAAAGTTACTTCGAGTGGCCTTAGGCATTTTTGGGACACCCTGTATATCGTGTCATTAAAATTCAAATTTTAATAATTAAACCTTGTTAATGTCTAATGAAAATGGGATGTATACAGCATAACAATTAAACAGGTGATTATTTATTACCAGATCTTGAGAGCTTAGTGACAGAATGAGACTCTGAGCGCTGTTATTTATTTTCTAAATTCTCCGAACAGTTGAATTTGTATTTTTTTGAAACGCATGCTTCATGGATTTCAGAAATCACATTGTACAATTTTAACGAACGTGAACATTTCAGATGGAAATCGATGAAAATAACACTTCCGTTCGATAAAACGTTGTACGGGTCCGACTAAACAAAAAAAAAAGAAAACGAATCGCGACGGTTTATCGCAGGTCGTTAAGCGGCGAGAGATTAAATTATCGAACCGCGTCCGCACCCGCCTTTGAATATAATAAATCGTCGATCGGAGGTTGATCGAGTGAATGACCAGAACGAAACAGGGTGGCCCGACTACCCTGCCCTAATGATTTGTCTGTCCTTAGCTTATCTCATTAACGAGTGTTCCATTCTCCGTTGTTGGGGAACGAATAGCGAAACGCATTCCTTGTTCCTCGACACCACTCGACGTCTCACGAAAACTGGATCAGAGCGTGATTCACAGATTTTTTAAACGCAACAGAACACGTGCGAACGATTATTTTGAAAAAAGTTTAAACATAGCTTAAACGACGATAACGAGGCTCGCGACGGTTTGAATAATGGACAACAGAAACTCTTTTGCCGAAAGTGTCGCGAAAATTCGTCGGGAAGAAAAAAGGTTCGTTCGGCCATTACAGGGCGAAGCTGAATAATTTCAGCATCGTGAGTCTTTTCGGCACGGTATGAATTTTTCATGATCCGCGTGTAATCAGAAAGTTATTCCGTACGTACCAATTAAGATGTTCACGCTTGAATCCTTTACAAGCAGATCCGTAGATCGCACGTACGCATCGCACGGCGGCCATAAAAAAGAGCTTTCGTTGAATTTTAATTGAACGAGCCCGAGAGCATAAATCGCAATATTCCGCCGACCGTCTTCTTCTCCCGCAATCGACCACTGAATCACACTAATTGCGTTACACTACTATATTCTACTTATCTATTATTGCCGTGGTCTGGCTGCCTGCGTTCGTTGATCTGTTCTTAGGTGTCGGTGTCATTGTACTATGGAGATTTGCGAAAAACGTCAATGTCCATTGTTACTGTTTTCTTACTCGAATATTCGCGCTAAACATGACAATAGAGATTTTACAATTTTGGTTCTCAGTTTCAGAGATTTAACCGAACTTTTACAATGTGAATCAACGTTACGCAACGTTATTCTAAAATTATCTAGACCATTACATTTTATTGAAAAGGATTATTGAAATTTTTGCAAGATACAATCTCGTTAATATTTAACACTTTGGACAAGCGGTGAGCACATTTGCCTCAATTCGAATAAAACCGTCCCCACCGTAGCGCCTACATAGTACTAATACTATATAAACTTATTTATACATATTACTAATACTATATAAACTTATTTATACATAGTACTAATACTATATAAACTTATTTATACATAGTACTAATACTATACAATAGAATTATAGTTATAGAACACTTATACATAGTACTAATACTACATAAACTTATAGTTATTGTAGAATACTTATACATAGTATGTACTAATACTATATAGAATTATAGTTATAGAACACTTATACATAGTTAAGAATTATAGTTATAGAATACTTATACATACTAATACTACATAAACTTGTAGTTATAGAACACTTATTCATAGTATTAATATTATATAAACTTATTTATACATAGTACTAATACTATATAGAGTTATAGTTATAGAACACTGATACAATATAATATCAATACTATATGAAGTTATAGTTATAGAGCACTTATACATAGTACTAATACTACATACATATATTATATATATTATACTATAACACTTATACTTATAGAAACTTGTATTTTGTTTTATTTGATGGCTCCAGAAACCAATCAACTGAAAGTAGTGACCCTCCACCGCTACAAAATTGAGTAAAGCAATCGAGTAAAAATAGTCACTGCAATATTCAGTCTACGGTTCAGTAAATCAATCGATTAAAAATAGTAACTAGACGATTAAAATTAGTATCGCCCAAAATTCAGTGGATAGTTTTACTAAACTAGTGGACTGAAAATATTAGCAGCAACTATTTAGAGACACCAGCGGATGCGACGAAGGTGCGCGCTGCGCGAGAGGCTTCGAACTAAATTAATATTAGCACAATTATTTTGACAAATAATTTGTTTAGATATACATGTATGCGCAGTTTATTCAACAGAATCTGATAAACTGTGCGGCGGTTGGCGTGCAGTATGTTTTCCACGATTTTCCAGCCACGCTAGGCGTTAACAGGTCGTTCGGATTTCACTTTCGCAAGGACGATCATTATCGGGGTACGAGTACGCGCACCGGGTCGAACAATGAGCGCTCGTCTCGCGCGAGAACCAGCCGCAAAAACGAGGCTCCGTTGCTCAGGGGTAGCCATATGGCGTGAATTTGATTAATTGCACAAGCACGGCGTGGAACTTCACCTTCATTTGCAACGATACAAGACCCTGCCGCGCCGCGCCGGAACGGTCTGGTTATTATTCGCGAGACGGACCGATGGTCTCGCTCTCTCCTCTGCATCGTTTCGGCTGCCGATAATCAAGCCCTGGTTATTTAGTAATCACGGGGATCGCGGATCGTTAGACCAATTACTAGGAAAATATGTTCGCGATCTGCGTAGCGTGCTCTACGTTTAATTAACGGAAACCGCCGAGTGCACGCTGAACAAAAACAAAGGTACTATTTGCTTCAGTAGACGTAAGATAGTAACTTTTGGACAATTTAAATTTACTTTTATGTTGATACAGCGACCGGTTTGTAAACATTTATCGTTGCTCGATTATATTTATTTATTTATTTATTAATGTCCCAAACCGTGTATGGTTTATGTAGCATACGTTAGTATAACACTTTACAATTGACAATTGACAATGATGTGTAAATTAAATTAACATAAACGATAAACGTTAAATGCGAGTCTTACATTTTTTGAGAAAATTGAAAATGAAAATTAAAGCTGCAATGCATGCACGCTTAGAAAGAAATTAATAATATAGGTGCTCGATTATATTTATAATAATGTGGTAATATTCGTGGCGGGATAAACGATGAAGATAAGCGCAACGTGCACCCTCTGTTAAATGCATAGCTGTCTTGAAAGAATGGTCAGTCATTTAATTTCTGCGAATATTGGATGTTCGCATGCAAACGGCGAGACACCGTCTTTTTAATCATGAGCTACATTCGCGTGCATATAGGATGCACATATATTTTTCATCATTTCTATCACATTATGTATATTGTGCAATGTGAATCATCTCTCAAATACATTATTTTTGTATTGCAATTTAAATGGAATGCCAACTACATTACCGAATTGATATGACTATTTTATGCCCTAATAAGTTTTCGAAAAACTTCTTTCGATAATTATCAAGGGTCATCACCTTCATTTTTTTAAATGGCACTTCGTATTTTTGACTGAACAGTACCCTCAAGGTCATCCCAAGGTCATAATACGGACTATAATACTGTTAAGTCAAAAATACAAAGTATTAATAAAAAAAGAAAAGAAAATACAAAGTGAGATTTAAGAAAATGAAGATAACGACCTTGAAAACTGTCGAAAAAAGTTTTTCGAATTTTTTTTATTGTGGTGTATAGCCAATCGAAAACTGACCAACTCTTGTTGAAAATATTTTTTTAATATAAGCGTTACGTGGAACACCCTGTATATATAATTAAGTACAATTTCCTTAATTAACTTTGTATATCGGTTACAATCAGTTTCAAGATGTTATTGCAACTGTTCGTGCAAAATAACAAATTAGAAACACACGATAACGCGCCATTCTAATTCCTTCATATTTTCTAAAACTGTTATAAAATAATTGATTAGTTCAGTGGTAAATAATTATTTAATTCGGACGATTCGATCCAAGACGCGGTTAAATGTCGCACTCTAGATTTCTTATTCCAGATGCGTTATCCGGAGGAACTCGTTCTCAGTTTCCTAGTCAGGTTTCTTATTCGACGAAACTTGTTTTAAATTCCTCGGTTTAAGTTCCTTACTGTGAGGAATTCAAAACTTCGAATAACTTTGAATTTAATGTATCCCAAGTTTCTTAGCCGAGGCTTCTTATTTGTCGAAAACTAGATGCCGCCTTTTTATTCCAGGTACACTCGCTTTACAACTTTGTTTCTCTACGAATTATCGCTACGCCAGCTTTGTTTTTTATTCACGTATCGTTTCCTGTTGTGAAGGAAATCCTAGAAAATTTTCTTCTGCATTATTTATTTACAATATTGTATTATAATGTTCAAAATTGTTGTTAATAGACTGGAATTTACAGATTAATAATAAAAATGGATAGATAGAGTGTTGCTATATTATTTACGATCTGTTAAAATGATGAAAAGTAGAAATATTAGGTCGCAAAGGATGTAATTTGTGGAAATTTAATTTAATTTACTATTTTCATCCTTGACGACCATATTTATTTAACTCCTGTTTCTTGCAATTGACAATTTTGACATTATTATTAATCGGAGAAAGAGATGTTTATTTGGTCCCAGTGTTCTGCAATTTTTATGCTGTATAAAACTCCATAATTATATCGCAGATTTTCTAGCAGAATAAGAATGTACAATTACAACGAACAGGAAAGAAAAAGATGTTTCGTAATCGTGTGAACAAATTGACAATAACGCAGGAATGAGATTATTAATTATTTTATCCGGCACGCAACTCTGAAAAACTGTTTAGACCGCCTGCAGCTATTTTTCTAGGACGTTTGAGGATTAAAGAAAATGGCTGTGTTCATCCCTGACATCGTCTCAGCCATTCTAATCGCAAGATGGATGAACTTAGGATCGGCCAGGTGTTTGCGCAGCGTTTCCTCTGCTCCATTACTTGGTCGAAGATTATCGAGGCAAGGGCCGATTTGGTTAAGGGTGACTGGTCAGGGCTGGCTGCGACTTGCACCCTTCGCGAGAGCTCGTGCCAAGCAGATGTCTCATTGTCATGCTAAGGAATCACCCTTGTGCAACGTGTAACGTCTTTCGGCCTGTCGCCATCGGTTTCAGCTCGTTTGAAATTAGGGTTTTTCTTTTCCGCCGACCCGGAGGGCTGCCAACGTAACTGCGAGCATTCCCTCCCTTACGTCTCCGCGCCCTGTCTTCGCTCTGTGCATGCACATTACTCGACGAACATTATAGTAATAAAGCTGCGGATCCTTATGCATGCGTATGCTAAAAGAAGTGCATCATATTTTTATTTTTACAACGGATATGGATCTTTATGCATTTATAGAATCGCATTTGAAAAATGCAAGATTAAGTGCATGTTCACTGAATTGAATATTCATTTTATTTATTTATTTTAATATTCATTTTTTTTATGTTTCAAGGACCCGTGAAGTTTAATTAATTCACCGAATATAGAAATTTATATGCAACTAAATAAATAGATTTTATTTGTTGGAACCTTTTACTCTGACTCACACCGATACTTCCACTCATACATATGCACTTGAGGTCTTCCGAACTCTAGTAGACGGAGGATTAAAGTCGATTTATTAATTATTCTCACACTGATATTCAGCAAAAATTTTGTTTAACTCGACGAGGGGAATTTAAACTATAAACGAAGTGCGATTGAACGACAGTTTTTGAAAGTGTATAAAAGAAACAGCTTTGGAAACTATAGAGAAATTCTTATCAGCCATGTAAGATCAAGAGGCCTAATCTTTATGCTATTGGTCTTGCTAGGTTTTATACAGTTGGATGTTATCAGCGGCTTCGTAATAAATTAAGATAAAGTTGCTCTGTGAGAATAATAAGATAACCAACTTTCGGAATTAGTAGTTTCTGGCATATTTATAATGTAACATAAGTTACTCCATGCTTACGATTACGGTAGATATTGCCATGTAAGACGACGGTTATTACAACGTTACATATTCTAATATTCATAAATATTTTGAAATAACGATAATAAACAAGCTACAGATTTTTATGGAATTTCACATTTCTTTAACTGATTCTGAGTGAAAAGTTGATCTGTGGAAAATTTGTTTGTAAAACTGTGATATTACATAAATATTTGATTCGACCATTCATTTTATGGATTTAATTTTTATAATTCATAGTTAATATTAGTAAAATCTTTACGGGAAGTAAAGGTATTATTATTATTATTCGTTTAATTTTTCAGTAGAAATGGCACGCGAAGACAGACACGTTAGCAACTGGCCTCGCAGAGCAAACTCTTTAAAGTTCAATGAAAAAGGTTTTACACTTGTACGGTATTAGAGATTTGAATAGGAGTTAATAGATCGTCAAATTTAATAGCTCTCTGCGGCTGAAGCGTTATGCAAGCTATAATGAACATAAGTGGAACGAACTATTACGCGCATGGTTGCCTTTAGCTAAAAGAAAGGAAACTATTAAAAAGGAACATCAGAGTTAAACGAGCCTTAAACCACTTCTTGCTTGCTGATTACGATTTGTCAAACGTCGAACTTAACTGCTAATTTATTCAAGATTAAATGCTCTACTGTTACACGTTAATAATTTCACAAAAATTTCATTTATACAAAAGACAGCTACATTTCCATATGAAATTTTTTAAGTTACACACACACAAAATTATTTAGTTAACGCGCGAAAACTTTTGCAACGATCCATTTTCGATTTTCGTCTTTAACTGATATAAACCTGAATTGTAAAAACTGAATGATTTCGGCGCTAGATTCGATCAATGTTACAAAAAGAAAAATAGCCTATTTGAAAAAAATTATAATCGATTGATTGACGTTTCGATCTCAGTGTAGATCATCGTCGGAATCGAGTGTTTACGTCTGTGGAAAATAGGTTTAAATATATTGAAAAAATCAAAAACTTTATGTATTGAAAAATGGTGTTTAAAAGAATGAAAAAAGTCATACTAACTGGCTATATCATTATAATTGTAATTAATTGTAATGAAAAAAGAATGATCAACCGGACAGAGTGCAAAAACGGTCCGGAGGTATCGATCGCGTCGGAAAGTATCATCAGGCACGGTTCGCAACCGTCGTCGTCGGCCCTTCACAGCGGTCTGCCAGCCGCAAATTTCCAACCCCCCGAACGCCGGCCGAATTCGCGGGGACAATGGTCTCGTGCCTTTGCCTTTTGATTTCACTCCCCCTCTTCCTTGTGTCCCGCGGTCGCCTGCAGGTCTTCGAACTCGAGAAATACTTTCTTGGCTCGTTGACAGAGACGATCTCGAATAAAAATCCCGCAGCTGCCTTCGGTAGCTCTTTGTGTTTCACGGCACGGGCCTAGACGCTAGACTTTTGTTGTTGCCTTAGGCCTTTGTCGTGGTTCGGCCACCGTCGCGCGACTGACTTTCGATCGATAAAGGATCAACGGGCCCTCGAGGAACACGCTCGTGCAGCGATTCGCGAAGGAAACGCGATACGCCCGAACGCAGGATTTATTACCGAGGACCTTCCCGACGACTTTCGGCTCGACTTTTCTTTCCTTTTCGAGCGATCACCCGGTCCGATCGCTTGCGAATCTTTCCTCTAAACGCTGTTCTGTAATTCGCCGAGGCTCAAATTTTATTTTTCTCGATGAAATCGCGTTTGAAACGGTGAAATTAATTAGATTTGCAATTCTCGCTGGAGCTTTCGCTAACAAGGTCCAAAGGGAATTTGATTCTCGATCGAATTGCATTTTCGTTCGCGAATTCCGTTACGGCGAGCCACGACCTTACGTTTATTATTATTCGTGCACGGCGACCAGGTGCCGCGCGGTCCTCTGCACCGGTGCAGTCACCACCTATGGGAGCAATTTTCAACGTATCGAGGTCGCCGTCGGACGGTGGTTGCACCCCTCCGAGAAACGGTTCGCGGGGATACCCTACCGTTTCCTTTTCATTCCACTTCTTCTCCTTCACCCCCGGCTCACTTCTTGCGCCACCGAAATAGCATTACGTTAGGCGATAGCCGATCGCCAGGTGTCCAAGTACCCTAAGCGCGCTACCCCCTGAAACGCAGGTGTGCCGGCACGCGTTCTCTCGCCCTCTCTCTTCGATCAACGTCCGATTCTCGTCGTCGTCTCTCTCTCTCTCTCTCGTCACTTTGGATCCCCGAACGCGAGAACCTCCGTTGCTTATCGAACGACGAAACGAGTCTCCGTTGATTATCAACGTCCACCGTGCAAACTGTCTTTAAATCCTGCGTCGAAACAGAGTTGGGCAAACTCTAGTCATAATGAATCAATTAATGATTTTGGCGCTACAGGTTCGATCCAGTATTACTAACTAGCAATTTTGCAATTTAAATTATTCTCAACCTTTCGATCCAGATATTGACTATAGTATTTTAACACTTCTGTCATAAATGCATACAGTCTACTAATCACTGTATCCGTAAAATCAATCGTAATGAAAAAATTAAAATTAAGTAAAGGGGTTATATATGTAGGGATAGATGCATGAATGAATAGTGAGCGTGTGTGTAATAGTTGAATAACGGGTGAACATGTGCGTGTGAATATTCATGGTATCTGGAATATTCTCAAAGATATTGATTTCTACATTATCGATTTCTTAGAAACACTAGAATATTCCAGATACACATGAAATTAGCGTATGGTAATGAACGAATGTTCTAGAAGGTATGCGAGTGAGATAGAGATCTGTGATTGTATAAATAAGACGTGTGACTGTTTGTTGATTGTTATTGCATCTTGTGAAGTGAAAGAAAAACGTCGTTGAAATAAATTGGTTATAATAGAGTCTTTAATTTCATTTTCACATATACAATATAAAAAATATACAATGTTAAATACTTCGGCAAAAATATATTCACCTGTTTATCAAAAACAAGTCTTTTTGAATTATTATTTAAAGTACTCCGCTTGTTTACATATTAACATAAAAAAATTCTTAAAATTCTCCACAAGTATCCAACCTCGTGAAACTATTCCCACCCCAATGTCTGTCTGTAAACATTCATAAACATTCATAAAGGGTCTCGCACTCGTTCCTCTCGGGAACGAATCTGTGACTAATTTCAAAATCCCGTGATTAATTCGTCATTAAGCTCGCCCCTAGAGCTGGACAGAAGAACAGCGCACGGGGTGCGCTGAAAATTGATCGGTGGCCACTGTTACGCTAATAACCGTTCCCGTCGTCCCCATGGTCTCCGAAGCAAGACAATGAAGCGGCCCGAAAAAATGTTCGTCCGGTGATTACGATAATTCAATTAGAAGTCACGTGTGGCTGGGGCCGGCACGCGTGCAGCACGCGCGCCTTATGCCGTCGCATCGCCTTGCAGCGCGATACACTCTTGTGCACCCCGTGTTGAATAGTCCCGGGGCCTAGGAAACGAGTGACCGCCGCGACGCGCTGCCTTATGTTCAAGACGGCTGTTCCCTGGAAGAGAAAAGCCGAATTGTTGTACATGAAGCAGCCACTCGTTCCCCATTGTAACGTCCCGCCGCGCCGCGCCCGGTAAATTGCAGCCGGTGCGACGCTACTTTTCCTCCCTTACGCCTTGTTATTACGTTATTGCCGGATCGGGGAAGAAGGTCGACCGGCGCACGCCGCGCCGTTTCTGTCAAATACAGGGTGAATTCGATAAAGCAGGACAGCTAAATATCTCCGTTACTTTTCGTTGTACAAAAAAACTTCGTAGGACAAAGTTACACTGTTTGAAGGGCCACATACAACGGTGTAAGGGAAAAAAAATTTCAAGGTCATTTTTATGAGATTTCAAGGTTATCGATGTTTTCTTTAATGGAATGATATATTTTCGTTAACGTAATGTTGTAGCTGACAAAATAACGAATTCATGCGTGTAACACAATATGACCTTCAAACGACCTTCAACCCAGAAAAATGGTATAAATAAAATTCAACGTGTAAGATTCATTTGATGTATTTCTGTTACGCCAAATGTTCAAAAATACATCCCTTGAGCTGCTATACATTCAAATGTATCGCAATACACAACATAATAACAGATTCGGTGTTGACAGGAGGACAATTATGATATACCTTCACCTATACGTTCGTACAGAATCGTGTTTATCCACTACTAATTACTCAGAAGACCTTCTTGCTATCAGATTTCCACAGTTTCTAAGATTTCTCGATCAGTTTATCGATGAACGTTTCACAATGCGTTACTCGAAGGAAGATAAGATTGATATGATTTTCATTTATGGAGAAAGTCGACAGTGTTTAAGAGAAGCCGTGCAGTTGTACAAGGACCGATTTCCTAATCGTAATTGTCCATCAGTTTCCGTTTACTCCAATTTGATAAATAAATTCCGTGAAACTGGTAGTGTCGAAAATAAAAAACGTACAAAGGTGAGGACTGTAAGGAATGAACCAAACACAATTAATGTTCTGGCAGCAGTGAATACAAACCCTCATGCTAGTACGAGGCAAATCGCACGAGGAAGTGGCATTAGTCAAAAATGTGTAGCGCAAATACTCCAGGAACACAAATTTCACCCCTTTCACCTATCAATTCATCAAGAACTTCATGGTAGAGACTTTGTAAATCGTGTAAACTTTTGCCAGTGGGGATTGAGACATTTGGCGTAACAGAAATAGATCAAATGAATCTTACACGTTGAATTTTATTTATACTATTTTTCTGGGTTGAAGGTCATTTGAAGGTCATATTGTGTTACATGCATGAATTCGTTATTTTGTCAGCTACAACATTACGTTAACGAAAATATATCATTCCATTTAAAAAAACATCGATAACCTTGAAATCTCATAAAAATGACCTTGAAATTTTTTTTCCCTTACACCGTTATATGTAGCCCTTCAAACAGTGTAACTTTGTCCTACGAAGTTTTTTTGTACTACGAAAAGTAACGGAGATATTTAGGTGTCCTGCTTTATCGAATTCACCCTGTATAGCTAGCAATTCAAAAATATTCGTACGGTTTTCTACGACGCGACGATGTTGTACAACCAGTGGATCGATTTATAAATATAATATTTAATATAACAACGAATACAAACGATGCTCACTCTTTCACATGTAAATAACGACTGGAAAATCTTTTAAACAAAAAACATTCTTCTTTTATCCATTGCACACTCATTCGTGCACACTCATTTCATAATTCAATTTATTTTGTCTCTCACTCATTATGTTTCTTTCTCATTCTCACACAGATGTGGCTTTCGAAATAAAAAAATCGCTGGCCACTCTCCTTCATAAATATTTCCTTGTATCGATCGTAAATTGTTAATAATAAATGTATGCTCTCGGCGCACGGGTTCGATCAATTGTTAATTAATTAATAGCAAATTTGCAATTTATCACTTGTTTAACTTTAACGTTTCCACTCTACTTCTTTCAACAGGCTTACGGAGTACGGAAACTGAATATTTTGTATTATTTTATGGAAATAACAAGAATTAGTTCATCAAAATTTTTTATAATATATACCAAAAGATCGTTAATCATGGGTGTATCTTTACTATCTGAATATTCGTAAATTAAGCCTTAGCCCTCGAGTAACGACTCAGAGTCGCCACTAAAAGTTGCTGTGTCGCCACTAAAAATTTAATAAATTATTCAAAATATTATTTACATTATTAAGTATGTTGGTATCTAATTAATTACTAAACGTTTAAGTATTTTATGCGGTATTATATCAACTTCATATCCATAAAATGTCTATAATTTGGAATTATATTATATATAATATATAGATTACAGTTGGAAGAAATGTTTAATGTTCAAGTTAAGGTAGCTCCGAGTTTTTACAGGTTTTTACATCATATTCTACTGTATAGGTACCCTTTGGTAAGTGGGTAAATAAATTAAATAAATAAGGTAAATAAAGTAAACAAATTAAGTCTTTGCGTAAGCTGATGCTTCACTGAGGTAGCCTGAAAAGCACACTGAAAAGATACTGTTTATTCATGTTTTAGTCCATCCACAAAATATTTCATCATTCCCTTCTATTTGACATTTTTGTTAAGCTAATCTCGTTTACGTTTGAAAATACTTTTCCATTCCTTATGCTTCGCACAGATCGTGTAACATCGTTCATCGAACGAAAGTCTTATTTTCAATCTATCTATAAATGACGAGCTCTGTGTTTCCTTTCCTTTGACGCAGTTTCGCGAGTTTTTCAAGGAATTATACGTATACGGTGGCCTGTTCACGACAGCTTGATAACGAATAACGACTCTTGTCGGGCATCAGGAATCACCAGAGTGACAGCTTTCCACTGAGTGATCTCGAAGGTCCCTATCTTGAAAGCAACCGTCTTGAACATAAGGTGCTCCTTCTACGCGGCACGAGCTGCATATGCCCCGCGTCATTAATGCACGAATGGCATGCGCCAAATGTTTTTTAATTAGCGGGCCTTGTTTCTTATCCGTTCGCGGGGACCGAACAGGAAGGTGGAAGATATTCATTTATACACGCGTTCCCATGTTGCTCGAAATTTTACAGCTATCTAAGTACACGCTGATCCGCCAATTAAAACAAGTTTACTTAAAAATTTTACACATAGGCTGTACCAGTGACTGTACCCGAAATCGTGCTACCATTATTTTAAACTTGTTGCCTTTTGGTATAATTAAATAACAATAGTTACAAGCTTACTTAAAAATTTTACATATAGGCTAAACCAGTGACCGGTTAAAACTGGAATCGTGCTACCATTATTTTAAACTTGTTGCCTTTTGATATAATTAAATAACAATAGTTACAAGCTTACTTAAAAATGTTACACATAGGCTAAACCAGTGACCGGTTAAGACTGGAATCGTGCTACCATTATTTTAAACTTGTTGCTTTTTATTAAATAAATAACGATCTTCATACCTAGTAACTTCCTCTTTCATGTACAATTGTCGTTTCGCTTCTACTGTCCATTGGAAATTAGTAAAATGTTGAAATTCTGATAAAAGCAGATGGACAAGTCTAATTAAAATTGAAGAAAAAATTGTTTTAATGGTTTTAGCGATAAACAAAAGTATAAAAATTTCTCGCTTCAAACGGAAGTTTGGCAAACGAATATTTCACGAGTTCCGGTTACGTATTCGAAGATCTTTTAGATTTTAGACGAAGAAACGCGACGAAGCTCGCGCAGGTACTTGCGTACGAGCTAATAAGAACGCTCTGCCGGCATAATGGTCGTCCGAAAAACGCTCTGCAATTATGCTGTTCGTGTCGATATGCTGCGTGACTTGAGGTTACCCGGTGGCATCACAAAACGTTCTTTGTAATGCACACGTACTCTGGAAATACCATCTTATCACGAACAGGGAGACCACCTCGTCGTGTTCCGTTCGTGTGTGTGCGCGCTCACACTTCGATCTACGCGGTCGTAAGCTGTCCGATGATTTTTACAATTCTAATGGCATTATTTTTGCAAAGAACTTCCAATTGCTCGTTTAAATGGCTCAACATTCGTATTTTTGCCCAGAAATATGAATATTGCAGCCACTCGAAATTAAGCGAATGAGAGGAATGTTCCATTTAGCCGTAAAAATTTATTTTCGAGCCGTTTCATCGAGCTTCGAATGAGAGCTGCGCCGTCAACTTATCCCTCATTTTTGTTGCATAAAACAGTGAAAAAAAAATCGTACATCAATTTTTAAGGCGTCGTTGTAAAGAGGAAGCTTCGATCTTGAAATCTACGTTAGTTTCAGTCGCAAGAAAAATTTTTCAGTCTTCAGAGACGTTTGAATGCGTAAAATTTTCAATAAGAAACGGGACTTCGGTTTCTCGCTCGCTACGTCCTGAAAAATGATCTTGGAATAAAATGAACGACGGATTTTGAAAGTAGACGTTTTCAGCTTTAAAATCAGTCGAATTTTATGATCGTGTGGTGATTTTTTACGAAATTATTAATTAACTGTTAAGGCTATTTAGTGTTGAAATACTTCTTGCGTGAACCGTTTATCTCATTTCGGTTTCGCTTTCGTTCGAGAGCGATACGTTTCGCGCACTCCGTTGTCGCATCTGTCCAGTTTAATTTCGCAGGCCATCGAGTTTCCTGCAAACACGTTGCAGATGGACGGATGCGAGCGGAAGGTCAGGGACACGTCCGACAGAATCGGTTCGGCGAGCCGATAAGCGGGATAGCCCGGTCGACGGCTGTCTTATCACTCGGTCTTTGTCAGCTGTTCGCCCCACGCAGTGTCTCGATTCTTGGAAGGTCCTCGTAAAAATATCACAGGATGTGGACGCCTGCCATGCCAAAAACCGGCGTGGAACTCTCACGTTTCAGCTTTCTCGCGCGAAGCATGTGCTTCGATTTATAGATCGACGATCGAACTCTGTCCCACGGGGTCCGTAAAACACGCTGCCAATAGATCATAGTGCGCGTGCTTTCTAATCTCTCTATCTTCAAATAGTCGTTATTTATTGCAAGATTTATCTGTGGGCAAGCAGATTGTGTAAATCTAAATAATCTTTTTCAAGTATTTATTTATATCGAAATAATCATTTATATTTCGTGTATTTACAAGAATGAAGAATTGTATTCGGAGCAGATTATGTATTTGTTTATATGAAGCCTTTTACGCAGTAAAACCTTAGTCCAATATTTGTTAATATTACCTTTTAATACAAATTGAATCTCAATGAATTTCAATTTTTGAAATGATTATTTCGATATAAATAAATACTTGAAAAAGATTATTTTTTATTATTCTAATACGATCGAGAACTCAAATCTAAATTTCATTACCTTTTAATGTTAATTTGTAGATTTTTGGTCCCCTTAGGGTTTCAAATCCAATTTTACCAACTTCTCCCACTTTACCACTCTTCACTATTGCGTAATTTCAACGGGACGTACTTTTTATTACGGTGGGTTCCGAATCACCTACATTACCTTTTAATGTAAGTAACGATATTTCAATATTTTCTAAGAAAATGGGAGGCAAAACTCGGGATGCTCTGCAAAAAGAGTGAAACCATAGCGAAAGTAGCTGAGCATCCACAGAAATTCATTCCACGATGCCTACGACATTTGTCGGAGCGTGAGAACCGGCTGACAAAATCCCTGTGTATTTACATAAAAAGGAAAGAAAAGAAGAAACTCTCCGCGGGCCGGGAGTCAAGGATTCACGAAACACGCCGATAAACCGCAAGTTCATGGGGCTCCATTGATGCCAGCTTCTTGTCACATGGCGCCTGACCTACCGAAAGCGAAAGAGCATAAAGTTAAGAATGAAAACAGTTGGAATTTTATGAATCACGTCCACCGATTTTTATGCCGTGCCGCTCAAAAAAGGAGACGTTGCTCGGCTTGGTTCGACCACGAACAGGCTATTCCAAGCCTTTCGTCGCTGCAACCATTAGCGTGACAACATTCTTACATCATTTTTCTTATCCGAAGGAGAAACGAATGAAACAGTGCTCTCCTCTTCGGTTCTTTATTTGAATCAAAATTTAATACGTGCCGTTTATTATTAGGAAATTTATTAGGAAGAAATTTATTAGGAAATACCAGAAAATTAGAAAATATTCGATTTACAAAATTCTCCACTTTCTTTCCCTTTGATCACCGAAAAGCTGCTGTTATTTAAACTTTCTTAGTCGAAAATTAAATTCAAATTATACAACAATTTTTCTAAAATAATTTAATATTTAATAAAGTTTCTCAGTTGAAAATTAAATTCGAATTATACAACAATTTTTCTAAAATAATTTAATATTTAATCAACTTTGTTAGTTGAAAATTCGAATTATACAATTATATTTACAATTATATTTTCAATTATTTCTAAAATAATTTTTTATTCCTCTCCCAGTTTTCGTAATTGTCGACCTCTTGTAATTACCTCGAGTAATTATTTTTGGTCGCTGACAAAGTACAATGCAACAGTGAAATGATCAGTTTGAGGAGGATTCGGAGACGTTCGCATCTGGCGACGAACGGAAGCCGCGTAACTGTCGCTATCGGGAGACGCGCTGGTGGAGAAGAGAGGAGTTCGGCATCTGTGAAACGGTGCGCGCGTCTCTGGTTCGAAACGGCGAATATTATCGCGAGAAACGGTTAATTTAAAGCACGGTCTATCAAGATGATGCTGGCCGGTGGAGGATCGAAGGGGGCCGGTAGCGGGGGACGAGGTAGCAGACGGTGGGAAGGAAGTGCCGAGGAGGATGAAAGGCAACAGAAAGAAACGAGTATTCCCGTCTGGTGGGTCTTTGTACTCGGGACTGTTGGTCCGAGAGAGGCGAGGAGCAAGCAGAACAAGAAGAACCGGCGATGTTGGTGTGCGGTTTGTCTTGGACCGGGCTCTCTCGTGCTCCCTCTCCGTCGCTCTTTCTCTCTTTCGCTCCTGCTTATGAAACGGTTAATCTGGCGATAATGCTCCCCGGCGAGAAACCCGGCCGAGGAACTGTCAATGGCATTCCGAATAGGCCTGGAAACCAGCGAAGGGATAATGATCGCATGCGAAATTGCGCCTCGATCCTCGATCCTTCGCTCTTGCGAAATCTCTTCTCTCCCCCACCCCTCTCTCTCTCTCTCTCTCGGCTCGTCCACCAGAATGGAAGCCTTTTCACCCGTTAGCGACCCATGCCCATGGACTCGTCTCGTTCGTTTTTCCCTCGTTCCTCGGTACTAGCCGACAAGCGGCTCGGTTCTTTTCGTGTGTGCCCGCGCTCGCCTCTTTTTGCGGTTATCAGGCCCAGCCGCGGATTCGTTTTATTTCGAATTATCGTCCTCGGACGCCGCGCCAGTGGAACGAGTGAGCGAAATAACGAGATTGTTCTCGATTTTACGGAAAAATTTCCTCACGCCGAGTCACTGCAGGTTCCGAACAGCTGAACTTTAGGATTGTCCCCGCCCCCTAAGTTTTTGGGGGAATAAACAGTGCTGCGATTCGATTTTATGAAAAATTTTTTAATTTATTGTTGCTTTTAGGCGCCTTAAGTCAAAGGCTTTCCATTTCCCCGAAAAGGTGCTTGGAAACTGCGATAACTTGCCCCCTCCAGATTGCTAAAATGTCGCGGCGTCTGATTTAAGCGCACCTCGGAACGGACGCGCGAGGAGTCTTTAAATTAAGCATCAACAGATTAACGAGCGGGGCTACGGACAACCAGAGAAAGGGAGAGAGACCCGGCGTATCGGGCCGAGGAATTATATTCTGTTTGCAGCAACAAAGTACAAGCTTAATCCTCGGGACGCGGGGCTCGCCTCCGCGACTCGGAGGCTCTCGGGTTTCTTTGAATGATACACGACTTTCGTGGAACGCCAAAACGAGCACGATCTCTCTCTCTCTCCCTCTGTTACTTTTTCCTTTTCTTCTTCGCGAAGGTCTCCCGGCTGGGAAACAGTGTCATCGTTGCGGCCAGCAACGCGCTAGGTGAAATATTCCCATCGGACCGGACAGGCCTCTTCATTAATCTGACCGATGACTAGCTAATATCGAGTTCGGATGCTGGACGGCCGCGGCAGTTCGAGACGAGTTACAGGGAACGACGATAGTCTTCTTATTTGCGGAGGGAGTATCATTACGCGTGTACGCCGCGGAGGATTCGGGTGCCGCGGAGATCCTGCGCCGCGATTCCTGTGGGAACGAGACGCGATTTCGCCGGCGCGGTGGAATGCTGCCACTCGGATACCTCGGTCCTTTTTTCCTCAATCGTTCCTGCCCGGTTTACTCGCTACAGGTTGCTGCAGGTTCCTGTTGTACCAACTGTCGCTGTAGTTGCCCTCCCCAATTAGGATGACCACGTGGTCGAGGTATCGAGCGGTTGGAGGACCGCCATTATCTCGGCTGTCTTCCTTCGAGAGGCCTGTTACAGCGGACAGAATGTTCGTTCGACTAGACCTTGACTTTTCATCGAAATTATACCTTTTCTCAAACTCCTAATGGTGCAATTTATAGACCCAATATTTCCTTCTCAGACTGATAAATCTGAGATTTGAGGCTGTCACGACCCGGCATCATACCGTTATGTCTGTTGACGCTTTCGGGTGTAAGCTAAAGGAACAAATTTCCCAACGTTTCGCGAGCATTGCAGCTAGCTTCATAGGGGGGTCAGAAGGCACACTGATACTAGTTTGTAATGAATCAATTAATGATTTCGGCGCTACTGGTTCGATCCAATGTTGTATTCCGGATGAGGGTTAATAAACGTTGTTAGGTTTTACATAACAAAACACAAGTTTATTAATAAAAGTCCTCAACTTATAATTCCCGATCAAATTACAGATTCGTTGAAAAATGAAGCAGAGTGACAGAGTACTGGACTGTGCAGAGGTTGTACGAAAAAAGCCCAGAGTGAATCTATTACATGAACTTAAATAGAGGTCCCAAAAAGGAAGAGGTAACTGATTACAACGATGGGTCATACTGTGACTCAGGGTAGTGACCGGTCGGGGGTCACTGTCGGGAGCATTTTTAGTCCTTATTTATGATACATGAGTAAACTTAAGATAAATACAAAGTTAGTCATACAACACCAATATTACTAACTAGCAATTTTGGAATTTAAATTATTCTCAACGTTTCGATCCAGATATGGACCATTATCAAGAGAAATTTGCGTCTGTACAGTATTGTAGAATGTAATGTATGTTTAACAGCATCAGGTAATAACAATAAAACTTGCCATGTTTAGACAATTTCTACAAATTTAATAGTGGAAAGAGTAATCATTAATTGATTCATTCTACATTATTTACGATCGACAAAACGGAATATTTATACTAGGGTGTATATTGGTTATTATGCAGGTATTTAACATTTAGAATTGTCTAGGATCGATACAGATAATAGTTTACTCTTGCACTGTATCGACTAACAGATACGCCGCATACTTAATTCTCAATTATTTCGGAAAATTCGCATCGGAGCGTTCTGTAACTTCATATCTAATGTTAATATTGATTATTATACAGGAATCTGACATTTAGAATCGTCTAGGATCGATACAGATAATAGTTTACTCTTGCACTGTATCGACTAACAGACACGCCGCATACTTAATTCTCAATTATTTCGGAAAATTCGCATCGGAGCGTTCTCCAACTTCATATCTAATGTTAATACTGATTATTATACAGGAATCTGACATTTAGAATCGTCTAGGATCGATACAGATAATCGTTTACTCTTGCACGTTATCGACTAAAAGACACGTCGCGATACTTAAACTTCTCACGCATCGAACACATTATTCTCAATTATTTCGGAACGTCCGTAAGACGCTGCACAACAAATAAATTTGTTATAACTGATTGTGTTTATATTCTGTCAAAAATCATAACATGATATGAAACTCGTAAGTTACAACTTCATACGTTCCGAAGACTTCGAAGACTTCGAAACTTCGGACACTACGAAGACTTCGAACTTCGAAACTTCGAAGTTCCCTCCGTTCCTTTTAATCCTTCGAATCTTCGAAGAGTCCAAGCTTTGGAAAAGTAACAGCCCTAAGTTCGAACGTATTGCGGACGTGGGTATTCGGCTTGACATTGTTCTTAAGCGTGTTTATGGACCCCATAAAGTTGTCCGGCGGACCGTAAAGCGGTCGTCCGTGCAGCGATATCTCTCGTTGGAGGAAGATAGAATGTGACATATCTAATTTTGGCGCTAATCGGTGTCGAGCGGACAAAAGAAGAAGAGTGTAAATGCAAAAGAAGGAGAGGCGAGGAAAGCGATCGTTCAGCCGATCGATGAAGAGACGGAGGTGTGAAGGCTGACCAGTAGGTAAGGACGGATTGTTTATCGTGAAAGACGTCGCCGGTATTCGGACGGACGCGTACGACGAATGCGTCGCCCTTCGAAGGACTCCGGCGCGCACACACAGAGGCGTGCGCGGGTGGGGATTCGGGGCGAGCGCGTGTCTATGTTGGTGCACAATACGAATCGAGTTCCATTGAGACAATTGGCAATTTTCGACGCCGAATATCCGTCGGAAGCGGCGGTAGCGCCCACGGCCACTCACTTGGCAAATTGGAGGCCAGACAATAAATTGCAAACGGTCGCGTATAGGCGTGCACGGGACCGCTGGGCACAATGGGTGTACGGCTACAGCATGTGCCGGAGCCTCGTCATCGGCATAAGGACCGCACGCAGTAACATTACCATTCGGTCGCAGACGAATTCATTGGCCATGCCAGGGCGTCTTCCGTTCACAGGCAGAACGGTTGTCAGTCCGGTTTGACCCGACTTAGATCGTACGTGAGGAGCTGTTACGGTCGGCACTTATCAAACGCCCTGGTCAGCGCGGAGCCCGAGAGTTCTCCCTTTCTCTTTCTCCCTCTCTCTCTCTCTCTCCTTCGTCACAACCCCTACCTTTTCCCTTCGAGTCCTTGATATGCTCCCAAAAAAATATACGTAATTGAACATTTTCTGAATCTCGAGAAATTGACGATATTCAACCGGTTCTAATTCCGTAAAAAATAATAATACCTACATCAATGAAATTGGACTCATTTTGCGGCTGGAAGATTCTACACTTGCATGCCAATTTATTTATTTTCCTCCAAGTTTTTCACGATACAGCAGATGAAAAACTGAGGATCCATTTCCCCCCAAAATGCTACGATCTGAAGCCTCTGTGAGAACGTTGAACAATTTTGTCGGTGAATGAAGCCTCCCCTTCGCAACGATGATGCCTTAAAACTGTGATTACGGAGAAAAAACGAGGAGCATGTTCGGCGAGTACAGTTTAAGTTTGCCGTTCGAAATGCGACATTTCATATGCAAGAATCTCAATAATCCCAGAATAGAAAATGTAAAATCGGTCGTTTGACCGGTGCTAGAATTACCGATAGGATTATTAACATTCCGGCCGGGCAATATATCCGGATAAATAATGGCGAGCGGAGCGGAAGACAGCGTGGCCGAACTGTTCCAATTACCAGCGACGCAACCAGCAACAAGTTGTCGAACGTCCCGGGGCGGGGGGCCAGGCGATCCCGAGCCTGTGCGTCACAGAATTATCGATCGTTCGGATTTCCCATGGTATCTTCGGGCATCGGTTACCGCCGAGAGTCAAAGAGACATATTCTCACCGTGGGCCCACAGCGTTGTCCCGGTGTGCACCGCGATGCCGTTTAAAATATGGGGGCACGCACGATACGCATCTGTCCGCCTTTATGCGCAATTACAGCGGTGTGCGCCCTGTCCGGGCATTGCGCACGAACGCACCGATCCCGGGGAGCCCGCGAGGAGACGTTCTTCTATTTCGTGCCACTTTCATGGGGGCTCATTCAACCGGGATTCTCGGTATCTTGTGGGAATTTCGTACCTCGACCGTAAGCTCCTCTCGATACGGGAACTTGAAAACACATATTTGACTTACCCCGCCGATCGGCCGTCTGTCCATCCTCTGGCTTGCCGTTAGGCCCTCTGCTCTTCGAACGTGATAGGGCACGCGCAGCTTGTCTTCTCTGGAAACCGAGAAAATGGCGAACTTTAAAAATCAAACCACTAGAAACTTTTTGAATTGTTAGGATTCCAATATTAGTTTGACATCGCTCGGAATTTCAGAGACAAATGTGATGGTCACGATTTTCAACTGTGATTTTATCCGTGCCTATGATCAAAATTTAATGTCATTTGTAGATCAAAATTATGCAGGGTGTCCTACGTAACAGTTTTCACAATTTTTTAGTACTCACGGTAATCTGAGAAAACATATTTTCAACAAAAGTTGATCAGTTTTCGGTTGGCTATATATTGCAATAAAAAAGTTCGAAAAACATTTTTTTTATGGTATTGTCAAGGTCACCTTCATTTTTTAAAAATGGCACTTTGTATTCTTTTGACTTAACAGTATTACAGTCCGTGTCAAGACAAATTCAACGATCTAGAATACCATGACCTACGGATGACCATGAAGTGCCATTTAAAAAATGAAGGTGGCCTTGACAATAATAAAAAAGAAAACTGATCAGCTTTTGTTTGAAATATTTTTTATCAGATCGTCGCAAGTACATACTTAAAATATCATGAAAATCTGCATAAACTTCAATAATCGTTCCATAGCCGGTATTGCCAGATTGACGTCCACGACGCATTAGATGTAATGGCATTAGGTAGATGAGACAGGGTAACTTTCCCCCCTCACCCTTAATTTCCGAGTTGAAAATCTCGATGAAAGTTGCAATTACGTCCGCAATCATAATTGTTCCGCCATAAAGTTTCCACGAATCCACGCAGCATGCTCTCAGTTTTCGCGATTAGAAATTCAATTCAGATAGCCGGAGGCCTCGCTCGAGCGACTACGTCGGAGCCGTTTACGCTGGCGGGACGGTTGCTCGCCATTATTTACAGCTCGTTTCAGAAATTCTCCGTGCATCTATGCAAGCGTTCCACATCTTCGGGACAAATGCAGACGCGGTACGCTTTACGGCGGTGCTATCTGAGGCGTTTCGGTCCCCGGCTCGAAATGTTACAAAAACAAACCGATTCGTAGAATTTCCCTGATTTTACGCCGGCACCGCAGAGTTATGCTCACGCTCGGACGACCGCGCGCCGCTACTTGAACAACATTTTTCGGCGGGCAATAAAACATCTGCGTTTCCAGATGCATAAACCAGAAACATTTCCACGTTTTTGCGCCAGAAGCCTGCTATCAAATTGTTCTTCGCCGTGTGTTCCGGCGCGGCGCGTTATTCATTTTATGGAGTTTTACGAGGGGCTCGCGGACTCGGCCGTTCTGCTGTTAAAACGCCTTTTTTTTTGCTGCGTTCCGAATTCCCCGGTGACGAGTCGCGACTCTAATTAGTCGCCTATTCGACTTTGCTGAAAACTGTTCGCGGCCCGAAACAAAATATTCCCGCTCGCGACGTTTATTGACAAATAAACGTGAAAGATGCGCGCGATAAAACGACGAAGAAATTTAGAGGGCCTTCGGAGCATATGCTGGTGTCGAATGTTAAAACGGCGGGACAGGTGTGTGTATTTCCACTTTTCATCGATCATTTCACATTTTTGCTTACATACATTGTTCCGTAATTTTTCTTTTAAAAATAAAGAGGGTATTTTATGGTTTTGTCTCTGAAAAAAGCCGGAAACATTGAAATTCGAAACTGAAAATACAGCTGATCGGTTGATAAGACACTTTTTTTCTTCGGGGAACTGCAACTCCTACTATTTTCAGTATATTTTTGACAGCTCCGATGCCTTTATAAAGACAACAAATTGACGCTCTAAAGACCTTGTTTTTCCGAGTAATAAAATAATTGATCCGAAGATCGTCGAATTTTCCCGGTGAGTTCCCAGCAACGACGCGCGCGAAAGGCGAGTCGAGCGATCCGTGTATGACGCTCGTGATTACGAAACGGGGCCCCGAAGAAGGCATTGAATGCATTTCCAAAAAAAGAAACGGGAAGGAATGCGACACAGTGTTCCTAATGGAAGCACGCCCACGCGCGGCAGTGCGTTGACCGTGGGCAGAAGTTTCGGATGGCCCCGCGGTACCCTAATATTCCGCCATAAATTACCGGCAAGAATGCACGGGAAGACATTGTTTGGTTAACCCCTTAACGGCCCGCCAATCAGACGCTGCGCGCGGCCGTTTCAAATTGTAAATTGTTAAATAAACCGACGCGGCCCATTACTAGATAATCGGCCGACGACGAGCGGTGGAAAGCGAAAGTTATTTGTTACGAACGAATTTTTGTTGTAAATCGAAGAAGATATAGGAGCTGCGTTCTCAGGTTGGAATAAAAGGCCTCGGATATCGTCGGTTCGGATAATCGAGGTTTCACTGATTAAACGAACAACCACGATCCAAATTGTGTCGTGTTTGAGCTCGTTTCAATCGGAAAAATTTCGCGAATATACGCAAATTACTTACAGTGCTTGATGCAACTTTTACTGAACAACAAATAATGTTGCATTTAAATGCACAGCGTTTATTAGAAGAGCTGAGAATTGCATTTTTCTGACAGATCGTTGATCCGTGAATCATTAGTAGACTGCGGATGTTTATGCAATTTGCAATTTTTCTAGAGGAAAATTAAGAAGGCGGAACTAAATAATATATTATTTTCTGTGTATGTATATGTATGTATGTAATGATATTTGGTCCTCTCAGGGTTTCAAATCCATTCCACCACCTCTCCTTTTGTCAATCCTCAACTATCGCCTAATTTCAAGAGGGACCTACTTTTTATTAAGGTGGGTTCCGAACCACCTTATTATTTTCTGTGGTGGTAGCCTTATTAGATTTGAAATAAATCAAAATCGTACTAAAATCTGTCGAATGTTATATTCTAGCATTTTTTGAAAATTTTCAGAAGGCGATGAATGCATAAAGATCCGCAGTCTAATCATTAGCCTGGGAGAGTCGCATCGAAATACGAAGTCCTCGTGATTCGGTTGAAAATGGCTCATCCGCGGCCCCCAGATTCGGCAGATTCACACGGACGCGTCTCCGTTTCGAGAAGTCTGATAAAAGGTAGGAGAGGCCGAGCGAATCTTCCACTGCGAAGAGCGGTTTTTGTGACACGGTCACAAAATCCGCGGTCTCGAACGCATAAAAGGCCGGAAGGAGAGAGAGAGAGGGGGGGAGAGGAAGGGAGAGAGTTCAATGGCTGATCGTCCCAAAGGACTCTCCCACGGTTCACCAAGGAATTCCTATCTGCTCTCCCCACTGACACTGATTTTTCTATTGCTGTTCGTGCATGTAGGTCACGGTGGCCACTCGCAGAGGAGCGTTCTCATTACCTGATGGGACCCGCTATCTTTTTGCCAGCCGAAGTCTTACGGGAAGCCGGCTAAACCCCCCATAGACGTGGGAAACCCATCCCCTGCGATGGTCCCAAAGTTTCTGCTCTCTCATCTTCTTTTCCTCTCTTGGCAATGGGACATTGTTGGCTTGCCTGGCCGTTCAGTCTTACGTTCAGATTTCTCTGTCTCCGTTTATTTATTTCCATTAACCCCTTGCCGTACCATTTTCTTTACGGTTACAGTGATTAAAACGTCTTCATCCGCAAAAATGTCGTAGAAGAGAAAAGAATACATATATTTTTTGTATTGTTACGTTGATTTTAATGCTGAACTATTCATTACAAACAAATCAAATTTTATTTCATCTGGAAACAAAGGCGTAATATTCGTATTTGTTAGACTTTGTTTAAAATCTTCGAGTCTGACTCGTTAAAATACGCCAATGGGTTAATTCTATCGATTCGGCCATTTTTGGAGTCGGAAGCTTTGACGAACACTTTGCTGCTCCGTTCAATCGCATTATTTTGTTTAAAATTATTCTATTGGCGCGAGAGGGACGTTTAATGCAATTCATGCGAAGAAGTAATGTCACGTGACACATGAATTTTTATGTTCGTCTACAATCTACATATAATGATCAGGATGATTGAGCCGGATGTGCCGCTCCCATACGCGAATCTTTGTCCCAATATTCAATTATAATGAACCATTCCATGAAAAACATCCCGAAATTCACATTAATTAATGCCTTTCAACCCTTCGCAATGTACTTTAATTAGACAAGAAATAACGGAGTTAAACATTTCTCATTACAAATCTGTGAAATTGACGAATTTTGAAGAACCAAATAATAACAACAATAACATAGACTATTTCCGATGAAGTGGCCACAGTTTGCGCCGATACAGAGGCTCGAACGTGTTTCGAAAACTCGTTTGAGCCTCTGTATCGGCGCCCAGCAAATGTACATATAAAAGGTCCATGTTATTGTTGTTATTTTTCGGTTAAAAAATGTTTAACTCCGTTATTTCTTGTCACCGTGTATGTAACATTCATCTCACTTCAAACAATATCGTATTTCACGCCCCCCATTGAATAATTCTTTAGAACTCGTGAGCATCTACCAACGCGATATGTTTCGAGATAACATTAAAATAATTTTCAAGTATTTCCAAACATAAATAACAGACTCCGTCTCCTTTCCCAGGATATAAATTAAATGTTCACGCCTGATTGCTTTCGAGGCGCCACTTCATCCCCATGGGAAAGAAACACGAATCTCGAACTAAAAAAGGAGCTAGATAAACTGTCTGTTTCCACGGAATCGAAAAAAATCTGTGTCTACATCTGTATAAAACGTATACACAGTGTCCTACTTATTTTTACTCGAAACATGTGAAGATGATTCTATTCTATAAAAAGTAAAAATTATAAAACAGGTCATTGTTTTTAATCTTTCGGACACGATAATTTACATGGAGTGTAAGAATTATTATTAATTGCAATACACTGTGATCTTTACGGGTTCGATCAATTGTTAATTAATTAATAGCAAATTTGCAATTTATTTAACTTCAACGTTTCGGCATTGTTTCAGACCATTATCAAGAAACAATTGCGTCTGCAATAAATTGCATTAACAATTGATCGAACCCGTGCGCCGAGAGCATTGATACATTTATTATTCAAAATTATAGTATACAATAAATAGTTGGTACTTGAAATTTTTCTGAGGAAAATATGAAAATCACAATAATTTTAAACAGCGGTCGCAGTCGAGACAACAAAAACGTCTTCGAGAGAAGACGATTTCACATTGTCCTGTATCATTAAAACCTAATGGAGGTCCTGTTGCCGGTCGCGATAATTGGGACACCCGGTGCATCGGTGGGATTATAATTTCGGATTGTCGAAAGGGAGGAAGAAACGAGTCGGAAAAAACGAACGAAGGGGAGAGTGGCCAGGCATTAGGGAGAATCTTTTTCCCGTCCGGGCATTTAAAAATATCTTTCCACGGGGCGAGGACACTTGAGGCTCGGGGGACCACGGGATCCTTGGATCCTTTGGAAACGGGAACACTTGCCGCGACTTCCTAGGAAATCCTAGCGACAAGTTCAAACCTGCCTGCACTCGGCCACTACTTGTGGCTGTCCCTAATAATATTTAGTTTTGTAACTGTGACGCCCGAGACCACCTACCGATCCAGGCCTTTCGTTTCCTCTCCCCAGATGCTCGTCCTCCTCGCACACATTCGACGAGGATCGAATTTTTCACTGCAACGACGCGACAGCATCTTCGCTGCGCAAGCTTTCATGATTTTTTAAGTATGTGCTTGCGATGACAAAAAATATTTTAAGCAGAAGCTGATCGGTTTTCGATCGGCTATACATTAACAAAATGTTCGAAATTTTCTTTTTTATCATTGTCCACCTACGTTTTTTTAAATGGCACTTCAAAGTCGTCCAAAGGTCACGGTATATCAGATCGTTGAATTCGTCTTGACACGAGCTGTGATACTGTCAAGTCAAAAATATTTTAAAAAATGAAGGTGACCTTCACAATACTATAAAAAAATGTTTTAAGAATTTTTTTCGACGCAATTGTTTCTTGAGAATGGTCTGAAACAAGGCAGAAAGGTTGAAGTGAAATAAGTGATAAATTGCAAGTTTGCTATTGATTAATTAACGATTGATCGAACCCGTGCGCCGAGAGCATTAAAACATTTATTATTAACAATTTACGATCGATAGAAATATTTCTTAACAAAGATACATCTTAACGAAGGTGCATATCTCTCGCAAATATCGGGGCATTACCGCGCTCGAAAAATCAAATTGCGTATTCGAGAAACCGCGGCTTGGTGGGGAACAGTAGGACGCGAAAATTGTCGCGCGCCTAATTGCCGTTATTTCCTCGGCCGATTCACGGGGAGGCGAGTACGCAGCACCGCGTACTACCTCGATGGAAGAAAGCGAGGCTCCCCCTTTCCTTCGATAGTTATCGTTTCACGTGTCCGCGCGTAGTTAAACACCATATGGCTGGTTTTTGTTCCGCCGCGGAAATGGCGAAGGGAGGCAAGGTTATTTATTACATTACTTCTTACCTACGGAAGTCTGGGCTATTGCACCGAAGCCTATTGTCGCTCGGTAGAGAGAGGAGCAGGTTCTGAGAAGGGAAACAGGAGGACATTGTGCGTCTTCGGACGGTTTAGCGAGTCGCAGGAGCTTTGTCTTTCTCCCGAGGCCGGGACGCTGCGAATTTATTTGCGGCGCTAACCATCAGATTAATCGTACGCGAATTTCGACAGGAAATCAGGGGTTGCATCCAACGACCCCTCTGCTACAAATAATTCGTCTTCGGTGCTCCGTCGAGATGAAACAAACAGATATGCTTTTACTATCAATTATAGAAATTTTTAAATAATTTTATTGAATAAGTTAAAAAAGTAATAGAAATTTAATTTAATTAGAAAATAATAAAGAATTTTTATATAAGAATAGAATTGATTTATATAGTTTAGGGGCTTGTATATAGAAAGATGCTATTAATTATAGAAATTTTAAAATAATTTTATATTAAAAATTATTAAAATTAAATAATAATAAAAAGTAAATAAATAAATTTTTAATATATATAAATATTATAAAATAAATATTTATTAAAAAATAAAAATAAGTTAATTTAATCATAGTTTAAAAATTAATTATTAAAATTTATTTATAAATCAAATTTAAAATTTAATAGTATATTTAAAAAATTAAAATTAAAAAAAACATTGAATGCTGATGATTAGTTGCGGTGGTCAGTGTCGCCAGATCGTGTCCCCACTCTACATTCCCCTTCCACGACGCTACCCCCCACGCTTCAGCCGCGCATCGGTTCTGGCAGAGGGAGAGGGTAGCTTTTCCCCTCGATTCGTGCTCCCTCCCCTCGTCCGGTTGCGGGTCTGTTACGGCGAAACTGTGGGGATAATCGTTAGCCAAGAAAATGATAAGAGTGTTAAATTTAAGTTGGAAGCGAATGAGTTCAAGTTTTGTACCCAATTTAAAATTAACTTTACTTATATTTATTAATAATCTCACTTACTCTATCACTCTACATTCGTTCTCGTGTTCTGGCGATTTGTCACTACCTTTTTGTTTGTCGCGATCGTCGCTCTCTCTCTCTCTCTCTCTCTCTCTCTCTCTCTCTCTCTCTTACCTTACGCTGCGCGCGCACCTAAATACGCACACACGCGTACAGCTATAGGCGTATAATATGTAGCATATATTTACTCACACATTCCAACAAAGAGAAGCTACTATTTTATTGTACGGTTTGAATATAAAAATTGAGGAATCGTTATGCTCCTAGTCCAATGAATGAAATTCCCCAGGAAATACAGGTACATGCGTACTACGAGCGGGCGCAGGAAGACGTAACGGGCACGGAGGCCCTGAAGGAGGGCAATCTCGCGCGAGGAGTCACGATCTACGAATCGGTTGGCAATTTTCCCTCATTGTTAGAGCAGCCCGGCAGATGCGGATGTAGTTACTCGTCGGTGAAAATATACAAACAGCACGCCAAACGTCACACAACGCTGCCTACGCGTCGGATTCGGATCTCCGGCGACTTCCTTCTCGACACCTTGCGGTCACTCGGCCTCCTGATACATCGCTAATTTCGTGATTACCCTCGGCAAGAAGTTCGGTGACACACGGGGAACTCGACGGGCCCTTTGTTCCACGATAGAACGACACGTGTTCGCCGGGAGGAAGCCGACGCTCCTTCGTTTTACCTTCGAACCGCACTACCGGTCGCGGAGTTGCGCCACTTCATCGAATCTTGTTGGTGGATTATTAACAGACAGCGGATTTTGTGTATTTCAAAGAATTTCAAAACACAGTTGTATTATTTTCAGCCTATTGGTCATGTTAAAAAAGAATATATTGCTATTTCGCTTCAGTTTCTTGCAAATCCGCTAGAAAATGTCTATTTTGCATAAAGATCCGCTGTCTATTTACTACACAATGATTATTAATAAATTTAATACACTTTCAATGTTTGCAATCTATCACAAAATGAATTAGAAGTATGGGTGATTCTTTATTTAATTGAATGAAAGATAATTATCGACATTTCCGTAATGGGATGACGATGTACTTTGAATTCCCGCCCTTGGACTCGACAAAATGGCGCAGGGGTGTGAAGACTGATATTAGAAAATCAAAAAGCAGCTTCCCTCCCTTAAAAAGAAATATTCTAGAATTATTAACCCATTTTTTAAGTAAGATAATCCATTTTGTTTAATAATAAGATCATAAACACATTCAACGGAATCGACAAATATTGTTACACTATCTACGTTCTTTATAGAAAATATAAATCGGTCATTAATAAATAATAATTATTAAATTAATGATACACAAATATTAAAGCAATTTTTACGTGTCATTAACCCTCCGATGCCCAACAATTTTTTAAACGGTCGTAGCCCAACAAGGTCCCCAGGGACCTTCTGTATTAATATGGCATGTAATGCCTAGAATTGTTTTTTTTTACCTTAATGATGTTATTATAGTTTTTTTAAGTTCCTACGTTTGCTGTAGTGTTGCAGAATGTGTATTGATATATATTTCGTCAGATAAATTGGAGAAAATAGGAGAGGAAACTAAAGAAAAGTAAAATAGCAGACGAAAGGAAGGAAAGGAAGGTACAGACGTATGGAAAAAGGCAATCGCGGAAGGGTGTCATAAAAAATAAACGCAACGCGCCTGAATATATTTTCTTCATCCCTTCCTTACACATAGCCATAAAACACGAACAAATTACATGAAAATACCTGCACAACCAAAAAACAAGAACAAATTACATAGTAATCCCCACAAGGTTCCTGCGGACCTTGTCGGTCATCGACGCCATAAGTTCAACCCGAAATTATGATGAAAAAATTTACGGAATCGTACCGAAACCGATTGTAATCCCTTCTAGACATTCCATTTATAGAAGTCACAGAGGCTGTGGCTGTTCGGACGCACCGTATTGAAATTCCGCAACATTGAAAACGGCAAAGGTCCCTAGGGACCTCGTTGATCATCGAAGGGTTAATTTAATAGAAAACATAAATAAATAACAATTATTAAATTAATGATATCAAAGCAATTTCAAAAATAGTGCGACATCACAGTCTCTATCTCAACAAAGTGGATTAGAAGATCATTATCTATTATTAGAAGATCATTATGATTTGGTGATAATTTCACGACCGTGTCAGAATTTTTTCGCCCGGAATTGCGAAACACCCAGTATACGTCGCACTCGGAGGAAGTGAAGATTTCTCTGAATGCATCTGTTTGCCATGCAGAAGCACATCCTAGCCGCGGCATTCCCATTCTTCTCCCTATAGCCCGATGACGCCGGCGAAGGAAGTCGCAGCATTCCATCTTGTAAAAATCCCGTTTCCGATGCATAATGCATCCGCAGAAATTTAAACGCGCACTTCCAATTTGTGAACGAAAACCACCCGACGACCTCCCCTCGTTCACCGCTCGTTGTGTTCCCAACTGAAATGTCGTGTAGTTTAAATACCGACGGAAAACAAACACGAAGGTACCACGCGAAATCCTTTTAACTTCTTCACAGGGAATATTAACGCTTTCGATTCTGGAAACAATTTCGATCCTGCAGACCAAGCATAAAAAAATTAAATTGTTTACCCCCTTTGTGCATTAATCTGAAATATTATATGCATAATATAATCATATACATACATGTATTATAGTATATTCTAGTTTGTTCTGGTAATTTCTGGTATATTTTGATATATTCTGGGACATTCATGTATATTATAGTACATCCTAGAATATTTTGGTACATTCTGGTCTATTCTAGTCTATTCTGGTAAATTCTGGTATATTTTGGTATATTGTGGTACATTCATGTATATTATAGTATATTCTAATATATTCTGGTATATTTTGGTATATTCTGGTACATTCATGTATCATAATGTATAGTATATTCCAGTATACAATTTTAATATATTCTGGTCTATTCTAGCCTATTGTGGTAAATTCTTGTATATTTTGGTATATTCTGGTAAATTCAGATATATTTTGGTATATTCTTGTGAATTCTGGCATATTTTGGTTTATTCTGGTACATTCATGTATATTATAGTATATTCAAGTATACTTTAATATATTCTGGTCTATTCTAGTCTATTCTGGTAAATTCTGGTATATTTTGGTATATTCAGGTACGTTCATGTATATTACAGTATATTCTGGTAAATTCTGGTATATTCTGGTACATTCACGTATATTATAGTATATTTTCATATATTCTGGTATATTCTGTTACATTTTAGTATATTGTAATACCTAATATTGACACAATAATTTGAACAATAATTTGAATTAACTAAATATATGTATTTGGTCCTTTTTTCTGTCCCAAAGAGTATTCTTAAAGTTTCTATCTATCGTGTTTTATTGTGCGACGTTTATTACGAAAATATAAAATTCCGAGGTCTGTTTTTTAATTTATATTCGTGGGCGTATCTTTTATTCCTACGTTGAACATTAATTTATGTTTATCGCAATTTGCAGTCCGAACATGTTAAAAAATTGTTCTTTTTCGAGGAACGGATTTCGAAATCTCGAGTGTGATTCCATTGCTCGTCATACGGTAGTGCATAGAGAGCAGGATGTGGTGCACCACAAAAGTTTATTGCTCGTTAAATTGTGACTGACACCTCGCGAGCTGATGCGCGTAATCTTTATTGTTCTCTTATACGAGATTTCGAACAGTGTCTCGCGCGTCGAAACACCTTGAAACGTAGCTTGACATTAAAAAATTTCCGTTTGCGACATTGTAAAAAGTCATGGGATCTCGGTATTTATAAAATGAAATGAATAATATAATGACTAATAATAAATGTATTAATGCTCTCGGCGCACGGATTCGATCAATTGTTAATTACATACAATTAATTGTTACAACAATTGTTAAAACATACAATTAATTTACGAGACGCAATTGTTTCTTGAGAATGGTCTGAAACAAAACCGAAACGTTGCAGTTAAATAAGTGATAAATTGCAAATTTGCTATTAATTTATTAACAATTGATCGAACCCGTGCGCCAAGAGTATTAATACTAATTTAATATTTAATATAATGACTGTTGACCTGTTAATTAGGGAAGAAAAATTTTCATTTCCAGACACTCTCCGTTCTGTTCTCTGTTTAACCAAGAATTTGTTATTATCGCTAAAAGATATTCGTCATATTCACGTTGATAGAAAATATCTGCTACGTGAACATGTTATCTGTCTTGTGCTACATAACTTTGAATGCGAAGAATTGACTTGTAGCACAAGTCTATGCTAACCGACTCCCGAAGACAAGCAACGTGCCCATTTGCGCAAGGTAGAACTGAAGTACGCGAGCAGCGAATCGTGTAACCGAGACCATTCTTAATCGGTTTCGCGGCAGTCGTCGTCGTTAGGATGAAATTAACACGGCCCGCTTATTTTTATCCGGCCAAGCCCGAGTTCAGTTAAGGCGGACAGAATTCCGCGTAATTGGCGACGTTCGCGGATCAAAGGTTGCTCGGCAGGACCAGACTTTCAAGCGTGAGAATACGGCTAAGAAGGGAGTAGACGCGTCTCGAAACAGGCATTTAGATTAATCGGGCAACGTCGGGAATTAGGGCTTGCCAGTAGCCCGCGAGTTTTCATTCGTTTATACAGGGTGAACCCTTTTATTAGATTATTGTCCTCAATGGACTGATTTAACGTTTCTTAGTTGCGTCTATGTTTTACTCGAAACATCAATATACAGTGATTTATTCAAGTAAAGTCAATTTTACACAGATCCGCAACAAGTAGTCTTTAAATTTTCAATATGCGCCCACATGAAAAAGTTGTAAACAACACCTTTTGGCATTCTCTTTGCAATTTGTTCTAACATCAGAAAAAAATCCGTCGTATGGTCCGATAATAAAAAATGTATCGTACTTTTTAAAAGTGTCAGAATATTACCGTGATTCACTGTACAATTTTTTTTTTAAGTAAAGTCATATAACTCAATTTTTTGCTAATAAAAACCAGAAATTCTGCGAGCATGGGATCTTCAAGTTGAAAAGATCGTAAAACAAAATGTTATAAAACTAAACAGTAAAAAATTGGTCTTTCCTTGAAGAAACGAAATGATTTTCCGATATTTAACAATATCAGTAACAGTAATAAACATTGCCCCGTCAAGAAAATAAGGGGCATCGTTCAACGACCAATGACAGGTCGTCGTTCACATTATCGATATCAATTTCAGGAAGTACAAAATAGATTGACTCCCGACACGTGAAAACCATTAACCGTTTGGAGAAGGGGTGCTCCCCTAGCTGATGCCATTTATCCCCCTGTGCCCACATTGTGTCGCGTGTTCAGTTACGGGATAATCCGATCGAAATAGTGTTCTACACGCTGAGCCGCTGTGCATCTGTCGCTGGGGACTTTAACGCGTTCGAAGTTATCGTCCTCGAGATAGCTTGGCGCCGATCGCCGATAAACATTATTTTCCACTGCGGGGAAAACAGTACCAAAATACTTTTTAGATCCACCGTACGTGTCTCGCAACTATTCCGAGGAACATATCCACCGCGTGAGAAAAGAGTTTCTTGCAATCGGCGAGGAAAACGTACATTTCGCGTAAAAATCCGCAATAATTACTTAACACCGAATAACATTAAATTCTCCCTGAATCTCAATTTAACCGTTGCATAACGCGAGTTCCAGTTAATTAAGAAAGGAAAGATCTCGACAGTAGTTCGAGGTAAAATTAAACCAGCAGGATTGTTATAAACTTTTCGAACGACATCGTTGACCGCGCGATTCGACTGAATTAATTTAGTAATCGCTTAATTATGCGCGCGCGCAGCCGCCGTTATTGAACGCCGCGGGCTCGAAGTCGAAGACCACCGAAGTTTGTTGAACTTCAAGCACACAGGTGCACACCTCGGGAAGAACGTAAGCTGCGTCTTGACAGGGCAGCATTCTTTCGAAAATAGCGGCGTAAATAAAAAGTACCAGGACACGGAGGGAAGGACGTGGAGAAAAACGCGGCTGAACTGCAACGTAGACGGATATTTCCGATGAATCTGATAATGGTCGGCCATTTTGCAACGAAACCAGTCTCTTTGCACTCCGAATTAAGTGAAACTTTACTTTAGGTGAACAGAAATTTTTGCCTTTCTCGTATATAATCCTGTAGATTTTAGCGAGGAAATGCCAAAAATCCAAGTTTTCGTGGAGATCAGTGTTTCAAAAGTCAGTATTTAAACATTTTTTCTCTTTTATTTCATCAATTATTCAAGTATATTTTTCAAACTTTTTAATTACTATCGACTCGACAAAACAGCTCCTGAGATAAAAACTGATGTCGAGTGCAAACGGAGTGTTCTGGTTTTTCGTTTTCTTTCTAATTGTAGTAGAATGTGTGCACAATTTTTCTTGTCCACGTCACGTAGTAAACAAACTGTCTTAAAAAAAGTTATCGCGTTTTCCAGAGTGTCACTCAGCATCGATCAAATGAAAATTTGATGTCCTACCTCGTCCTTATCATTCCAAAAGTTCACTTTCGATGAATATTGCCGCCTGCTCGGTTCACGCGATTTACTCGAAGAAAAATTGCAGTTGATTTCGCGAAACTTTTCCAAAAAAGGGGCGACGGCGCTCTCTCATTTTCTCCCACCGGTCGTAAATCCAAACCATTCCACCCTTTCTGCCTCCGGATCTCATCCGATTTTCGGGCCTCTTCGACGACCCCTCGGGTCCTTCTGCTCCGTCTTCCAAGCGTGCTGTCTCCGTCTCTTCGCCCCCTCCCGTCTCCTCCTCCTCTCTCGCCGTCATTTCATTGAGCACACGTCTGGTATGCGAGGACTTCTTACCCTGGATCGGGCCCCGGCAACCTAATGGCTGGCGAACGGAACGACGCAGGAGGCTCCTAAAGGACCTTCGTGAGCCTGTGGAACGGGCCGGGTCGGGCCTGACCGGGCCCGGACGAGAGAGCGAGCAGGATGGCCTTCAACTTATGGAGCCAAGGTTTGGGAACCTGGCGGGGCCTCCCATCAACAGGATACGCGTGCGGAAAGGAAGCGTTTCGACTCTCGAAACTCACCTCGGACAATAAGTATTATAAACGCGCGCGCGTGTGTCTGCGTCAGAGCACCGATACGCCCCGCACACGCGCATGCACGCACACACACTCACGAACGCCGATGAAAGGACACCGCGAATTTATGATTGGCTGACAGGTGGCTGCAGCGGGTCCGCAGCCAGGAACCAGTCCCTGGGACTTTAAATTCGACTGGGTGTCGCGGGACCGTTTGATATCGAATCAATACGTTCCTGGCCCACCGATTGCCCAAAGTTTTTTCATATTGCCAATTTTGAAATTTTTTTTTTCCTTCAAACCGAGAACCAACCTTTCGGAGCTTTAAAGTCCAAAATATCAGGTCGTCAAATATGAAATTTATAGAAAAAAAGGCAAAGTTGGCGGTGATTTTTACAAATTTCATTCTTGCCAATCTAATTCTGTGATATTTTAATAAGTTAGAAATAATGTCATTAGCCTAACCACGTAATCAGTTTTGTGCAATGCAGTTATCGTGAACTATCAGAAATACAAGTTTAATTCAAAGAATTTCAGAATACATCGATAAATTTTTTCTTAATTTCCGAATTTGGTTGCAGGTCCTGCTACGGAGACATAGAATTTTCATTTTGCATAAAGGTCCACTCATAGCGACGCAAAACACGGTAATTTCTTCGCGACGAGTGTACTCATCGTGCACAGCCACAAGAAGAATTTCCAAGAGCGTCGGGATAAAAGCGAGGACAGTACACAATATGGCTGGCAAGTCGCGCGTTTCGATTCGCGTTGAATCAGCAAAATGGAGGCCAATAACGGGCGACGAGCGTGTATTTTCCATCGGAACGGCTTCATCGTTCTCAAACGATGCGTCGCCGCTGGTTCGCCGTGAAAGCGATGGAAAAAATGATTTTTCAATCCCGCCACCACCGAGGCGTTCCCGCAGTATGCGCGTGTACATGTAACTCTGCCTCGTGAAATTCTGCGAAGCCCCGTGACACATTCGCATGAATCCGCGGGCAACGAGATTGTTCATCGGGACTGCGCATCACGACCTACGTGCAGGACACCCTGGCACGTCAATGCCTGCAGAACCAACTTCCTGAGGGCTATTCACCGAAGCACGGGCGTGCGGGAAACAGAGAGAGAGAGAGAGAGAGAGAGAAAAAGAACGAAAAACAGCTGAACGATAGACGGCGAGAGGAAGTTTCGAGATAGCTCGGTTCGCCATATTTCTTCCGCCACTGGATTCGTCCTTCCTTTTTCTCGTTCGGGAAATAGGAAGCTATAAAGCCGGAGGACCAAGTGATTTACTACCGTGAAATCCGCCGACTCCGTTTGCCCAGTTTCCGATTTTCCAGCCTGTGTCTCATGATTTTTCAGTTTTGTCATCTTTTTCTGCTGCTTAATAATTGCTGAATTCAAGCCTTCTCTCGATCTAACCCTCTAAAATTCGAACTAACCTTGACGGATTGGTGTGGGTCACTTTCGACCCGTAGTCTTGATTTTATTAGATCATATCGAATCTAATTTATTTATAAATAAAATTAAAAATTTAATAGTATAATTTAAAAAATTAATGGTAAAATAGTAAAAATTAAAATAAATAAATGTAAGTTTGAATAAGAAATTTGAACTAAATAATGGTAAATTTAGTGCCAGCATCAGCGGTTAAACTATTTTCGACAATTAATTTATACATATAATTCGTAAATGTTATTAAATTAAATATTAAATATATATATAATAAATTTTTTGGTGAAATATAAAAATTGTAAATATTTAAAGTTAAAAATGTCTATTATTTCAAAACTCTAGAGCTAAAATAATGTATAAAAATTAAAAGAATATTGCCTTGAATAGAGCTTCGTAATATTAATCTGCTCGAATGAGAACAGAGTTTGGTTTCTATCCGATGGACAGAACGTCTAGGGTGGCCAACAATGTTATCCGGCATCACGAGAAAATGAGAAACGATTCTCCTCCACTTGGCCGCGTTAAAATGTCAAAGATTTCGTCCGGCGCGGCACAAAATTGTATATTTATTTCTTAATAAAAAGGACTCCAGCAGCAGGACGTTCGATTCCAAGAAAACGGGGCCCGGCGCGGCTTCCAGTAATGAGATACGTTACATCGCGAAATATCTGATACAATACATATAAACTTTACGTATTCGTCATCCCGTCGTTTATCATGTTTTGCGTATCACAGCCCACGTCGTAGGTATAAACTGGTACCTCGGTGATCACACGGGACCACCCGGGGCTCCGGCCCTGCCACGCGAAACAAAAAGAAGCCCCACAGTTCCTTAACGAATCGCTTTTTAAACCATCCCTCTCGTCGCTCGACTAGTCGAAACACCGGGTGCCTCGGTTTCTCTTCAGATTTTTCATCGTCCACGCAAATTTAATTAGAAGGTAATGGCTTCTCTGAAAAGACAATGTGCAAAATCCTAATGCAAACTGTCGTTTTAAAAGAATTCCCAAAAATTGGTAGAGACGAGCATTTTAAACCAGAATACATATATAAATATATTAATTTAAACCTTGTTAATAAATATAGGTTCCACTGAAATTAGGCGATAGTGAGAGTGGAAGAGATGGTGAGCAAGTGGTAAATGGATTAGAAAAACTGAATACCTTATTAATAAATATATTATTTTTTGTTTCTGCGAAATTTTGAACGACGAACAATTTCTGATCACCGGAACCGCAAAACGAATAGGGGTGCAAGGGGTTGATTCAGCTATTTCGCAGGCCCACAGTGCGCGCCGATAGTTCTCGCAGAAACGAATTAAAGAGGCGTGAGACGATGCAGGATGTTTTGGCTCGTGAAGGAATTGCGTGGAAAGGACGCAAAGTGGTAGGGGGTGTTGCGGAGGGGGAGGCGGGGGTGGCCGAGGGCCGTGCTCTGCCGCGCCGTCTCCGTTTCTACCGGTTCGCCAGACAGCTTTAGAAAGTCGCAGCTACATATGACCCGTGATGCGCGCTCGTGATGAATAGTTGCATTATAAATAGCATCGTCCGGTGCGCATCACTCGGGCCAGCCCTCGATGGTTCCTATTTCTCCTCGCGGAGGCACATTCTTCAGATTCGAGGTCAAGGTTAAGGCTTTTTCGGTGGCCCGCACCCTCATTCTCAGGGTTCGTTCTTTCGAGATAGCGCTTCTCGGTTTTGTCCTTGCTTTGTCGGATGATCCATCTGCTTCATTGTCCCCCGAACCTGGAGCTTGTAGATAGGGAATCGTTTAGGACTTTGTTTTGTCCTTTGCCGGAGAGCAATGACAATTTTCATGGGGAGCATTCCGATTAATGTTCATTCTCAACCCTCTCTAACTGTAACTTTCGAGGCATAGGTTGTTGTGCAGGAAATGATTTAACACCAACAAAAATTTCCAAGTCCAGTAGACCGTCAAATCCAAACTTCAATTTCTAGAATCAGAATTGGACACTCCGAAATAACCCATTCATTTTTGTTAAACAAAAAATAAAACACGATCTGCGATATATGTAAAGTACCAATTAACATGAATCATCTAATAATAGAATGCAAAAAATATGAGAAAGAAAGGAAAAGTGCTAAGTTGCCTGGATCCTTACCTATTCTGTTAGGCTCTGAGGAGTATATCGCCGGTCTTGCCCAGTATATCAAAAATACTAATATGTATAAAATATTGTAAGATAATGTACCGTGTTGCTAATGACCGTAGATGTTGAAGCAACATTAAATAAATAAATTGTAGTAGTAGTAGTTTCGCAAACGTCATTGTAACCAACATATTCCTGTCGCGAATTGCAAGTTTCTTGATCGCGGTATGGTAGAAATTTGTAAAATTGTAAAACCACAGTTCGCGTAACTCGATTGTCAGCCGCAACATTTTCATTCGTTTCGAACGAGCGCCGCCAAAACATCCTGCATCGTCCGACGCCTTTCTCCTGCATTAGCACGAAAGCAACCACCGCTCGCGATCATACCGTCCCTATGTATACACGCGGGTTTTATCGTAGAACGGAGGAGCCGCCACTGGAAGCCACAGGCTCACATGTAAATCACGCGTGCCACACACGAGGCGGGCTCGCACGGGAGAACAACTCGGCTCAGGTGAGAGACGAAGACGTGCTCAAAATCGTCACGGATCCACCGGGCACGATAGATCGCTCGATGAAAGGAGGCGAGCGAACCTTGCCCATTGAAATATCAAAAAGGGCTTCATTTTTGCCGAGGACCA
Source organism: Lasioglossum leucozonium (assembly GCA_028454225.1). NCBI lineage: Eukaryota > Metazoa > Arthropoda > Insecta > Hymenoptera > Halictidae > Lasioglossum > Lasioglossum leucozonium. The sequence continues at coordinate 9,950,866 of CM052217.1, read as the reverse complement.
TTCACAAATGTATTTATGTCGATGTGACATTTCAATATGGTCACCAGAAATTTTAATACTTTCGGTGAAAACAGACCCGGGCTCCAACGTCGAACAGTAAACTGAATTTTGATTAATTTTTCAATTGTATAAAATAACGTGATCAGTCACCTTTTAATTCGCGTCGATAAAATCAGTTTTTATAAAATCTAAAAAAATTCATTATAATAATGCTTATAATTGCTTCTGCTCGAATAATCCAGAATTTCGCGTTAACTTGAAACAAAAAATTGGCCGCGTAGTATGCAAATGTCTATAACACATAAAGCCAGCGAAAGCTAGCGAAAGGAAGCAACAAATATTGTTACCAGGTGATGGTAAGAGGCCAGACAGCCCGAGCGAGACTAGAATGCATACCAATCGCAAGAATGCATCCCGTAAGTCGACGAGGAAGAACGTAAAGTTAATAGAATGACGTTCCGTGTCGCGATACGTGAAGCTTCGTATAAATGGCGCCTCTGAATAGTTACAGCGTCTTTCCGAAACGTGTTAGAAAAATTAATTACGTTGCCTCGAGAACCTTTTCACGTTTCCCTGGTTCGAGAGGGCTCGCCGCGTGCAACAACCAACGATTCTATACAAACGCATTCTGTACATCATACAGAAAGTTAATCTACCGAAATTTTGTTGAGGTCACTCGTGGCCCCAATTAAAGATTAATGAATATTTATAAAGCAAAACACGTGCATATCTTCCTATAAAAATAATTATCTCCATCCGATGATAATAAAAGGAAGGTGTATAGGTAAATATGTATATTCGGGCGCATTTTTATTTACCGAACTTGCTGGCCAAATTAATGAAGACATTCGTCGTCACCGCGTTCCCGTCAATTAGCTCGGCGGAGTGCAAATCACGGGAACGAACAGAGTGGAAGAAAGAGAAGGAGAACGCGAGACATCGGTGTGGGCGTGCACGCGCGTGAATGACGGTTGGCTGTTTTCAAAGGAAGCATCATCATCGACGCGGCGCGGTGTGGGCATAATCAAAAGCAGAATTCTTCGGGGCCGGAGAATGGCGCTTGTTCGATTAGCGTGGCCCGGTCTTTATCAAATCCCATCGCATACCTCGCGACGCGTACTATAGGAGGATGGCTGCCATTCACCAAGCGAAATCTCTCGCCGACGATCTGCCAGAGATTCAGACAGCGCCTGGCCGTGTCATCCGGTGCTGCATGCGAAACAATCATGTTTTATTTATAACGCCTGCCTCGTGATCTTCGGCCCATATTACGTTTCCGCGGTAAATTCTTTGGACCCCTGATCGTTCTTCCTTGTTTCGAACTCGTCGAACGGTCGCAAGGGAAAGCTACGCCATTTATCCGACAATATTATTCTACCATTGCCAAAGTTCGTTTCCTCGGAGAGCTACAATTGTTTAACGCTTGCGCGACGGAACTGTCACACGGTCTTGACCGTTAGTTAATTTTGCAAGACTTCCGACTGTAATAAGTAAAAATATACTTGAAAACATACACGAAATAAGTTATCCATGTTTTTTGTAGGTTTTGCCCGAAACTTCTTTTATTTTTGTAATGCGAAACTCGTAACCGAAAAATCTTAGATGTTAACTAGTCAATTTGACTAAAAAAACATCGAAAAATAACTGTTCACATTTTTATTCGATAGATCTTTTACCACTATGTCAATTTGACACCGAGAGACAGATTCAGTTCGTGAAATTAGGGACGCATGAAGGTCATTTCAAAGATTGAAAGCTATGAACTATCAACTATCAACTATCAACTATCAACTATCGACTAACGACTATCAATTATCGACTATCGACTACCGACTATCAACTATCGACTGTCGACTATCCACTGTCGACTATCGACTATCAGCTATCAACTATCAACTATCAAGTGTCAGCTATCAGCTATCAATTATCAACTATCAACTATCAATGGTATCGATTTCAATGGTAACGAAAGGGTTGAGCACTTAGCTTGGACACCAACCACCCTTTCCACAATGTCGGAATTGAAAGATCGTCAATCTAGTGTCACGAGTAACTATAACGGAACGCAGAAAATTAACGGAGTGGTAGATTAGGAAGAAAATTACGCTCGGATGGTAAAAGTACACACGGTTTTTTGTGTTTGACTGAGCCTCGTGAAATTCATGAAGCAGATCGACGGAAGTCGTTTCCGAAAGTTCGACCGTACGTCCGGGTGCAAACAGGACCACTTTAATTTCCCGCAGGGACGCGTCCTCCTTGATTCCCGACATCTGCGAGACACCCTTTCCGCCGCAAACTCTGCCGCCCTAAACTGCGCGTAAACACAGCCGTAATAGACTCGGCAGGTCGGCAGGCAAAAGAGAGAAAACACAGCCCGGGTTTACGATCCGGCGCCGTTATATGCTCGTTTCCTCTATTTTTAAAGGCCAGGACTACCACGTGTACACCAGAATGGAATTTCCAGAGTGGAACGCGACGCGGAGGCTGCAGCAAGTATATCTACTATGTGGGTAGATGCGTGCACGGCTACGGGCGGTGTAACTTTTTCTCGTGTCTTCTTGCAAGGACGCCCGATGTGGATCATCCATAAGGCGTTCCACAGCCTTTTCTGATTCCCACATACATTTGTTTCCACGCGGACCCCTTATTCGGAGGAAAATCGACGTAAATGGACGTCGTGGAACTGGTCCTATGAGCAATACGGATTTTCTAGAGATTCCACTTTTTCAAACGACTCGATACGACCATTCTGTACCAGTGTTAGGATCATTTGAATTTGATCTGGTATCTATTCGATCCCACACACCGGGATGGTTCGGAATCAACCTTAATAAACTGTTAAGTCCCATACGATGAATATTATTTAATAAAAAATAAAATAAATAAAAAAAATAAATGGAAGGTGGAAAAAGGTGGAGCATTGTTAATGGAATTATAACCCTGAAGGGAATAATTAACAATAACCTAACCTATAGTATTTTTAAATTTTCATAATTTTTTATTTACTGTTTTTGAAATAATGCCAGGTATGTCCTAAAAACGTTCAAATAACGTCCGTATGTCCCAGATATGTCGCAGAAAAATTCCACACGTCCCAGGGACGTCCTAGATAGGTCCGCAAGGGACGTCCTATGTACGTTACACTTTCTAACACGGACATCGTTCGGACATTTCTGGGACGTATCTCGGACATATATCGGACATATCTCGGACATACGGACATGATTCGGATGTCCCTGGGACATAGGAAGGTCCAATTACGAACATACTTGGGACATCCATCGGACATCCGAGTGCTATCTGGGATTTGCATATTGTCTGCTTGTTATAAAATGTTTACGAAGTTTTGAAAATTGTACGGTACAGTAAGGTCTCGATGTATGTATGTATGTCGAAACAGAACTGGAATGTTACTTATTTTTTAATTACATTATTTTTTAACGAAGTCGTTGCCACGGATTCGTAATACTTTTCCGGATAAAACGACAGCAAACATAATTGCTTGTGAACCTCCATTATCCGAATACGCGTTTCATTACGTGAACAGAACGATACATGTAGATACAATATTTTTACTTTAAATTCAGATATCAACCAGTTAAATCATCAATTAAACAATTAAATATGATGCGAATGGTATCGTGCGAGCTGTCGATTTAATTAATGTAACGAAAACGTCGGTGAAAGTTTCATAAAAAAATGTAGGTACGTTGATTGATGAATATAGTTTCTAATTTTGCGTGTTTGAAAATTATGAGTACACAATAGAAGCTACAAAACCAAAATGAAATAGCATTCGGCAGAATTGTTAGTAGCTATCAGAGAAATCAAAATTACTCCTACCAAAACGATATCTCGCATTCATGGAAATTCCGAGGATTCGCGCGAAGCAATAAACACTATTTATTGACCAGCAATCCATAAAAATTTCAACGAACTGGCTCTCATAATATTTCGAACAGGCCGGTGACTTCGCGTCCACCGACTATAATGTCCGTGAATAATGAACGCTAACTGTGCCGGGCGCAACGGACTAATTAACGCCGATTAAAAGAGCGTAGGTCGCAGTAACAGGTGGAGGTTGTACGTCGGAGGATCTTTTGGAATACCTGCGTACAAGAGTTTCGAATTGCTTTTCCGATGGTCGGGCAACCTGTTCGAACGGAATCTTGGAAATTATGGCAAAAGCCGTGCGTCTCCGATCGAAATATTCAATCTAGTAAACGAGAAACTGGACGAGCCTAAAAATCGCGCACGGCTACCAAAAGGATCGACGGAAAAATCGAGCCGACTGGTCTGGTTAAACCAGTTGCTAGTAGTTTATACAGCTCGTTGGCGAATGCTGATTGCGGCGGAAAAATGATGAAGTAAAACGCTGAATTTAACCGGTAGACTATCGAATTGGTGCGACTCGGCTCGGCGGGAGCGAGCGAGCTCTCTGAAAACCGTGGCGCGGACGAGACAGTTCGGGAGCGACTCGTTGCAGGCTCGGCTCTGGAATCCTGCCACAAAACCGCGGTCGATCCGATCGTTTTGCTCAGTTTTCGGCGAACCATCGTCGCTTCCGTCACGAGACCGATGGCGCAGATTTAAAGACGCACGTTGATGCCCGATAACGGCTTTTAGTTGTTTCAAACATCGCCTTTTCGCAGCAGATTACGAACCGGCCGCTTTCAATCTCGGAATTGATTTTTCGCTGGTCGTTTTATCGAATGAGAATTATTTTATTAATACGCGATAAGACTGGTTATATCCGTTACATTCTGCGATCTTGCAGTGGTGTGCATGCAATTTAAACTTTGTATACTTGTTGTTTAACCGTTTTCTGACATTATTTTTGTCTAACTTTATTTATTTCCTATGGGGGATACGTTTTCTATTTAATTAAAACCACAAAGCAGGCTATAGAGCTTTTAATGAAGTGAGCTGATAGCATGATTTGTTCACAATATACTAAGATTTTTTGACAGCAACTTTTACCCTTAAATGGAAGCTGGCGATTTACCGTCAATTTATTTACCTCAGAAAATAAAACAGAGCAGAATTATTATCTTATCTTGTTTTTGTATTTATAACGGAAAATGTTTGCCCTAATTTGAAGCTAGTAAATCTGATTTGAATGATACTATGAATTGAAATTATTAAAAGAAAGAAATACATTTCAATCCGTATTTCTCGTAATTCACGCAGAAGAATATTTTGCATAAAAGTCTGTAGTCTACTAACCGCAAAAAATTTGACGCGATGATACAGAAGAATGGATATAAAAGTTAATGTAATCTTCGAATATTAAATTGCGCACGGCACGAGGAAATTGCTAATTTAACAAGCGCAGGCATCGGTGAAATTTCAAGGTCGATCCGGTTGATGACTAGCGCTTTTGATACGGGTTCAACGACTCGTGCCACGAGACCGGTCAAGGTCACTCAAGGTCACACAACCGCATAACGAAGTAATCTCGAGAGTGCACCTCGTAATACCATTGCTCAATCGAAGTATGCGCCGCGTGATGTTAAAACAATGAATGTTTAAGCTCGTAACAGAGATTCCATTAGGATATTTATTGATATTTAAATAACTGAGCTTGTAATACCTGAATTACAAATTAATTTATATAATCAATCATTCATCTTTGGACTATTAATTTCATTTGGGTCCATTTTGACCCAAAAAGACATCGTGTGGTTATTTAATTTGTGATAAAATTAAATTGAAACATCATTATCCGTAGATGAAACAAGTTAAACAATTAAAATATTTTTATGTAATCTCATTTATGTAACGAGCACTCAAATTAAGGTGTATATCACGAACTACATCGGTTTTCTAAATAATTTCTTTACTATTCCACGATTCTAAAGGCGTATTTTCGAAATACGATTACTGAGATTGAAATAATGTTCAATCATTACGAAATTCAAGTGGAAAGAATTATCAGACGTGTTAGATATTAATTAATTAAATGGTCAATCTTCGAAATAATGTTTTTCTGTCCCAGTTTTCCCATCGACCACGCACAGCATCGATCAAGGGAAGGGGTGTTCGTCAATGTCGTAGAACGATGAGCATCGCGAGGAAGAAGGAACCGATGTAAGCCGCTATTACCATAATACTCGCGCCACTGCGCGTCGCCGACTAATCCGGAGTGAACTCGACCATGAAACGCAACACCGCGAGAGAAGAACGTCTATTAAATCGACACCTGCTCCGCGGAATTCCTCGGGTTTCTTCCGCTCGTAGGCCACCGACGCCGATCGCCGTACTCGTCGCGCTCGAAAAACTAGTCGAAAGTCTACGGTTCGCGCGTAAACAAGGAAATTATGTTGAACGATTAATCGGCGTTCGTTTACGGTAACCCGGTAAAAAGTGAAAAGAAGCGGACGACGAACGAAGAGAAATAAGAAGAGCGACGCACCGGAATCGGTTCGCGAAGGAAGTCTCGATCTCTTTCCCTTTTAGTTTGGGAGCCGATGTCGCGGATGTCGGCGAGCTCGCTCGATCCGCCGCCGCGCCGGCCGCCAGCGCGATGCAGGATTCCGAAGCGTGCATGGCAGCCAAGATTGCGCCTCCCGCAATGCTGAATTCCAGCCGGACAACAGTCTCGAATTGTCGAAACAGCCGTTGCATTCGGAGCACACCTCCTACCTTGATCCGGCAATTAAATTAATGGTCGGACCCGGTGACCTTGCACGATCGATAACCTTTCTCATCGATCTGCTTCCCGATCGACGTCGATCTCCTGCGTTTCCGCGGAAGATACTGCCGATTTAGAGGAGAATGCCGGCCACGCGCAAGCAATAATTATAGCAAAGTGAAACTAATCGGTGAAATATCTGTTTAATGATTCGTTAATTCAATTTTGTTTAGAAAAATCGACCAATTGCCGCCTGGATCGACGTCAATCGTCCTCCTTCTCGCGTCATCGGTGGTCATCTTTTTTAATTGCGCCGCGATTCAAAACCGAGGTCCGCTCTCATCGATCTCGACAGGCCTGTACTAAGTATCACTTTGTGTGTGCTCGATCGTACGGCCAATTAGTCGGCCCCTCTTCTTTTTGGACTGTTTCGGGACACGGTGCGACGGGTTGCTGTTGAACCGGTAGTTCAAGAACCGATTGAAACATTTACGTTCTCTGATTGTAGACAGACCGTGGGATGAAGATGTACGATTTTTAGTACAATATTTTTAGGTGATTTACTGCTCTTTTTTGAAGTAAGAATAGAAGAAAGTGATAGAGGAAACAACATAATACAATTGCACTGTATTCTTTAACCCTTTTGCACTCCTTTGTCCAGTCCCACTCGACAATTTTTCATGTTAAAACCAATGGAAAAATAATAAAAATTTTTAGAAATTTCAAATAAAAACAGTTTGCTGGTAGCAAAATTGAAAAATAATTCAGAGGGCAAAGGATTAATGAAACTCGATGTTTTGTGTTATCCAATCTGGTTTATTATCCTGCGAGGGGTCAACGCTTCGCGAGATATTTGACATTTTCTGTTAAATAAATTGTCGAACGAATCTATTGAGAGTTTGGATACAACATTTGCATTCTAAAATCAATCTAGCAGTGGTACGAACGTAGAACACACCTGGCACGCCTTCGATTCCGAGCGCAGAAGCTTATAGCGATCGCAGTCGCGCTGAACATTTCACTGCCTTCTCGAGCATTTCCCATTGTCTAGCCGTGTTTGATCAGGTCTCTCTCTCTCTCTCGTATTTCCGAAAACCGGCGAACGCTCTCTCACGTTTCGCGCGGGGTGTAACACGCCGATGGCGGGCCCCGCGCCCCATAGAAGTAACTCGGTTAAGCGAAAGGCACGCGCGGGACTGAAAACATCCGCAAAAACCGGGCTAAGTAATGCGGTTTTTGCGGGTGCGTGTACGAGGAAATCGGCCGGGCGTGTTTTTGCCGGCGGCCAACATTTCGGGAACGAACGAACGAAAGGGGTTGTTGCGAGACGCGAAACGAACAGAGGAGGAGAAGAAGAAGAAGGAATTCAATAATCTCTTTACCAGGGTGTCACGTAGGTGCTGCAGTTGCCCCGGCAAGTTTTTTGCGTTTATCACGTACGAATCGCGGCGAGGGCTTCCAGCGGACCGTGGGATCAAACAGGATTTCCGACAAGGTGCGGTAACCGAATACACGCTGATCCTGCCCCGATCCCGACGTCCGTGGCATTTCGACCGAGGAAAGTATTCTTTTCCAATCCATTTAACGATCGCTAGGTCAACCCGGCTGGATGGAACTTTCCGCGGCTCCTCCCGGTTGCTAAGCGTCGTCCGGACAGATCGGATACTCGGGACCAATCGTTTGCTTGTCTACCCGATCGTTCGACTGTCCGCTTTTTGTTTGCTCGGATGGAATGCTGCGCCACGGTTGCTGCATTGTGCCGCCTGCGGCATTTTCACGATAAATTAGCTGCGACACTGAAGATTTCATTCTTAACGGACAATCTGAAGAGCTCCTTGGTTGTTTTTCTTCTCAACTACTTGTGTACAATGTCGTTGAGTCAGTACTCAATCACGGGAATAGAATTACTATTTATGTGGAGATTCGGCAATTTAGGACATCTATTGAGGAATTGCGCCGATAAAAGTATTGGTATGAAATGAATCTTACACGTTGAATTTTATTTATACCATTTTTCTGGGTTGAAGGTCATTTGAAGGTCATATTGTGTTACATGCATGAATTCGTTATTTTGTCAGCTACAACATTACGTTAACGAAAATATATCATTCCATTAAAAAAAACATCGATAACCTTGAAATCTCATAAAAATGACCTTGAAATTTTTTTTCCCTCCCACCGTTATATGTGGCCCTTCAAACAGTGTAACTTTGTCCTACGAAGTGTTTTTTGTACAACGAAAAGTAACGGAGATATTTAGGTGTCCTGCTTTATCGAATTCACCATGTATACCATGAAACGAAGAATTTGCCGAGAAAACGAAGTAACGTGAAAGCCCAAGTTCGACACGATGGAAAATTTCTGCATACGACGAGCAGTTCGCACAATCGACGGTCATTAAATTCTCGGTTTTCTCACGGTCCGGTTTCGCGTGTCCTCCTCGATGGTCGCATATACATAACGTTATCGGTCCGCGTACGGTCGCGAAGCACGATGTAATATGCGAAACGGAGTAGCGAAAGAGGCAGTTTGAAATACAATGTGATTGGCCGACGCGACGTGTGACGACACTATCTGGTATCGTCGGCTAGGAAAAGGCGTAATATGCCGTCGAAGCCGGTGCTTTTGTCACGCACGAGCAAGAACAGGTTCCTAATGACGAATAGGTCGATGATACTGACGATAATATTCGTATTAGTGGCACGAGGTCGATTATTTCATTGTTATCTGTTCAACAACCTATCCAGTTAAAATACCCTACAAAACCTATCTCCAGCAAGTACAACTTCAGCACACCATATGCAGTTCAGATTCAGAAAAACAACTCGGTGAATGGTTTATTAAAAGACAATAATCATTGTTATCTGTTCAGCAACCTATCCAGTTAAAATTCCCTACAAAACCTATCTCCAGCAAGTACAACTTCAGCACACCATATGCAGTTCAGATTCGGAAAAAAAACTCGGTGAATGGTTTATTAAAAGACAATAATATATGTCAGTTATGTCCTGCCGAACCGACTCTTCCGTCGAACTGAAATGCGACGCGACGCACAACACACGTTCTACCCGATCGTCTTTTTTTAAATACTGCGATCGTCCTTATTACGATGTATCAGCAGATACGATACCGCAACAATTCCTTTGAACGCCGAGTTATTTCAACACCGAGAAGCCTAGCTCGAAAACTCCGCGAAGTACAACTCCAGCAATCTGTCCGGTCGAGGTTCTCTACAAGGCCCACTCCAAAAGCCAGCAATTAAACCTTCGGCGCGGTGTCCAGTTAAGATTCCCGACCCGAAAACTCTGCAAATTACAACTTTGGCGCAGTTCGGATTCCCCAGAAGACCACAAAAGCATCCGAAAAACTCGGCCACGCCAAAAGCGAACCGTCGAAAACGATTCGGTGCGTCGCGTCGCGGTGATCGGATCGAGGCGCGCAAACATACACACCACCTGTTGGTGCTGGTGTAACGAAACATCGGAATCGTAAAAGGAGCAGAACGGTCGATCTGCCGAAAAGGAGAAAAACCGTATCTGGTGCATCCGTTTGGAACTGGTCCGGTGGTGCGTGCTACTTTGTTTTCGGCGTGCCACGCCGGTGCTCGTGCTGGCGGAAAAGGCAGAGAGAGAGAGAGAGAGAGAGAGAGAGAGAGCGAAGCGGAGAAAGAGAGAGAGAGAGAGAGAGAGAGAGAGGGAGAGAGAGACAGCTGGATTAAAATTTCACGAGACTCGGTTCGCCAGAGCGACAATGTATCCGCGAGAGCCTGAACACCAATTAAGACGTTACCTGCGCGGCTGAAACTCGATAAGGGACCGAAAGGAATGGTCCCCGCGGCCACTTAGACGAGCCGGGCAGCACTCGCGCGTCTAGAAGAGGAACGAAAACGGAGGAGGGAGGAGTAGAAACCGTTGAGGAAAGAGAGAATTGGCCACTGTGGAATGGCGGGTTGATTCTCCGGTGTCACACATACGCCGCCCCGTAGCCATCCTCGAGGCCGAGGGCCCAGCTCGTGTTTCGGTTTTCGGCTTTCCGAGAATACGTTCTCCCGAGGCTCGCCGCCACCTACCTAAAATCCCACCGCGTGTCTTTTTCTCGCTTTCTACTCCACGGACACCGCCGCGGGTAGACATTGTCTTCGCGCACAATGAACCACCGTCTAGCGGGGTTGCTGATCGAGGATCGACAAGGTGGCCTCCTCGAGCCTCTCCATCGAACTCCGAGCCTTGGGAAAGTTTCCCTGCCTGCGGGAAGTTGCCGGGCTTCTTCCGGTTGACGCGAAACCACGGGTCTTCGGGGAACCGATCTGTTCCTCGACGAGTCCTGGTACTGCGGGCAGCTCCATTTCTGCTGAATCTTCGGTGACAGGAGTCCGCTAACTTTACAGTCAGTCTCGCAATAGATGGCACAACTTTTAAGACCGGAATCCCTTTTTATGGATCACGCAGATGAATAGAAAATAGCAAAAGCTGCTTTTCGCGATCATTTTTTATTCGGGTTTGTAATGAAAATCTAAAAAACACAGGGCGCCATTTAAAACACTATAAACGGTAGAATTTAGAGAAATTATATTATTTTCGTATTTCTAAGGATGTTAAACATCGTCGATTATAAAATTGCAAAATTAGCGAGTATCCAGGTTGGATAGGAAAGGCGTTGACCATAAGAAAATAATGAATAATCCGACGAGCATACAAACACTGTCAATCCGCGTTAATGCAGCGAAATATAACAACCGTTAGCCGTGGGTTAGGTGCGACGAGAGCCTCTTCGAGAAAAGCTGAGTGTGTCATTTGTGCACGCGTGTAAACTCGGTTTCTTTGGAAATGCGACTCGCGGCTGTTCCGCCTCTCCTAGCCGCGGAAATAAACAGAGGAACGTCTGACTGTGAGAAGTCGCGACGTGTTTTCGGAAAAAAACCGCTGATAACACGGTGTCGCAAAAAGGTTCAACCACCGGCGGCGAGGATTTCTTTCCGCTCGGAGATAGCATGGTATCACGTCGAACGGGAAAGAGAGAAAATAAATGAAAGGGACAAGGAGATCTCGTCTGGTGGCGCCCGCAGACGACCCGTTTTTGTTCCCCTTGTAATTTGGCAGCGTACTCGAGACGGCGAACCTCTCTCCGGACAGGATGCGCGGATGCCTTGCAAGGATCGCGGAGAATTCGTTGCGGCATCCGCTGAGAAATTGTATCGTTTACCATTTAAGTGCGACGCCCGACGTAGAATTCCTGTTCGGGAACGTCGAACCGCGGAAATATTTATTACACGAAGGTAACCGCGCTAGCTGCCAACCGAAATAATTGCGCGGGCCGATTTTTCGTCGGAAACGGTTTCTCCCGCAATTTTTATACAGGGTGGACATCTTTCGTTAACGGTAGAACAAACTGACGGAAATAGTTTAAAGACTTGGCACGGGTCACGGGAGACCCGGTCACGCGAGGGCGAAGGAGATTCTCGTTCGATTCTTTTCATAGCAGATTATGAACCCGATGCAGAGATTTGTTCGGCAACTAAATAATTTTAGTTAGGTCAGAGTCGTATTTTTGGCGGTAATTTATCGTATTTACGTTTTTCATAATCGAGCAGCAAAAATGGATTTTATTTTGTAGAATGTCCTAATAGAATTTAAAGAATGAGCAACGTCTCGCACGACCAACCGTTCATTTCGATTTTGGCGAGATATACTAATCGGAAATCTGTTCAAACGAGACCGACGAGCATTCCGGCGGTCATTTACCGCTCGTTCCCCCTGGATCGGAGAGGAATTAAAAAGAAGAGGCCCGGAGAACAAGTTGAAATTTGACGATGAAAAGTTCCTGGCCCGGTTGAAAGAAAGCTGAGCGCTCAGTGTGTCGTGGCACGCATAACAATGCGCGGGCATACCACGATTTGCGGTTCCGAGGGGATAAAAGTACGGTGCAAAACACTTCTGAGAAAAGTTCTGCCGGTGGATCGAGGTGCGCGCCGCCATTCTTTTTCTTATCGGGAACGTTTTTGTAAAATACAGGGCGCGGACCGCCCGAACCTTCGCCTTTAACGATGCCAGCCAGAAGAACACTGTGTAGAAGCTATCGATTAAATTAACTTTACGTGTATCATCATTTCTGTTCGAACGGTTGATGGCCCTATCAAATTTTTGTAATCCTCGGGTAGATCCTTGTAGATCCTTCTAAAAAATAAGCACAAAATTCTTACGAAAATACATATACTATTGTTAGAGCACGGTACCAATCAGGTGATTAATATCATCATTCTCTCCAGTCATAACCGCTTGGGGACGAGTCTCGCCCCCATTTATCATACGTGATAGATTTTAGTTGTTCTTCCCCTTCCCATTGTTCGGATTTGATTAAAAATTGAAGTGTAAAAACTCAAACAGACGACTGCAGAGAGCCCGCATGTTCCCCAAAATGCATGTTAATTTTTTTGAATTTGATTAAAAGTTAAATTGTCGAAATACGAAAGATGAATATAGAGGAGAGCCAAAAACAAAGAAGAAAGCCATATTTGAGCAGTCCTGATCTTTACTGCTGCGTCAACTCCTGAATCGAACTCGAGCAAAAAACCGTTAAACAAAATCCAAGGTGCGTTTGTTAACGATACAGCGCACATACCGAGCAAATGTTAATTACAGCACAAGAGCGAGGACTTGTGGATCGGCCTAACATTTTCATAGAGTCCTTTTGCCTGTAGGTTTCTTTTTTCACGGGGATTGAGCCGAAGAAAATGAGCACCTCTGTCGACGAAGATCGTCTACTCGCCATGAATGGGACGGCTTCCACGAATAGTACAGGCCGTTCAAAAAAGCACGCGGCGCGTACGACAACCGGCAATAAAGAGTGGCGCAGAGACGTGTTTTACGAAAACGTCTAATTAAGTTTCCGCCTCGTTACGGGCGGAATTACACGCGCGATTCCCGACCGTTTCATTTGTTTCGTCTATCGCAATCATCATCGTGGCGCGTACCCGCGTAAGGTTAAAGCCTTCGTTGACCTCATATACGCGCTACAAAGATGCGATGCAATTCGAAAGGATCGCGCGGCTACTCCAATAAAATGAAAATTACGATCCACCGGCTGTGATCTCTCCGCGGTAATCAAACTGCCGATTTGCACGCACTCGTTTTCAATAAATTACTCGGAGGCTGCGGTATTGTACACGAATTACACCCGGACCCATTCGGTTAGCATGATTAAGTGGCCGGGCCGTCGGAGTTCTTCGAGGAAAGGCTAATTATTGCAACGTTTTCGAGAGGAGGAGCTGATAACTCCTGAAATTTATAACAAAAAAGCGCTCTCTCTCTCTCTCTCTCTCTCTCTTTCTCTTTCTTGCTCGCTCTCTAGCTTCGTGTGCGAAGCCAGTTATAAAATTTTGAATCCTCGGAGCAGTTCATCGTGTCGTTAAATGTAAATTGTAATGGCGGATCAAAGATCCAGAATCCTGAGAATGAACCTTCTCGTGACCTTGAGAACCAAAATTGAATAAAAATTTAAATTGAATTATACGTAATTAACATCAGTTTCTTAATATTCGTTGTTCGTGTTTAATAATTGTAATTTACTTAACTTAATGATTATATCTATTTCCAGTTATCTTTGTTTCCGAAGGTCACAGGAAGGTCATAATATTGTATAATGTTGTAGATAGTTGAATTCATCTTGACCTTGGTTTTCTCCCATGTTACCTGTGAAATACCGCTATCAATCATCGCGATTGAACGATTAAACAGATGGACACAATACAAAACACAATGCTATGTAAACCACTTGGTTTAAAGCAATAATAAATAAACATGCATAAAAGAAAATGTAATGAATCTTACCACTAGAATGACAGGCATCGCTGATGAAAAATATAATTTGCCGCGAACGCTTCAAACATGGCGCAGTTTATTCACACAATCTGACACAATGTCGACTAATCTATAAATTACACACTGAACAATCAATCAACATTTCTATTTTCATTTTACACATTAATTAAACCAATTGTGTCCGACTCATAGTCTCCTATTTTAAACAAATACTTCGAATTACGACAAGATTGTAAAGAAATATAAAATGTTACAGTACCCACGACAGAAAGCGAGTGAATATTCCACGCATATGAAGGTTAATAAAACTATTAAAGGTTTACATACTTTTATAGATTACAAGAGCCGGATATCATTCAATATCTGAACACACCCAGCATAAGGTTTCTCATTTACGAAACAATATTTAAGACGCCGCCACTATTTCTAATCAATATTTAAACAAGAACAAACTGACAAATTGAAAATTCAAAATCTTAGAAACATCGGAAGAGCGCTCTCACTTTCGTCACATAATTTGTATATAGAGAGCGTCGTTGGCGATCGACGCACCATCTACATTCCCTAGAATGTACTTAGATGAAAAAACCCTAGCCAGTAACACAGACTTATTAAAATTTACTCTAAAACTTGAGATCACTCAACTTACTGTATCGTAAGTCTCTAATTGCACGCAATGCCTGTAGGAATGTGTGATCGTACAACGCAGTTTGACATGTTCAAGCTGGTTCTGTTCTATGCTGAAAATTGAAGCGGGTTCTGTTCCATGCTGGAATGTCGAAGCACCGTACAATCTTTACGGTTCCGAATTACCGAAATGGAACGATCAATTAGCGAACTACTAGTAGATTTATACCTCGACTGTGGTTACGGAACAAAAGTTTCAACTCGTTTTTCTGAAAATCGAAAGCCCACCAGACAAAAAGCCATTAGAGTTTCTCAGTATTGGCTATATTTTAGAAACTCTATATACATATATGTACTTATATGGTCTCGTCCAAAAAGCACTTTCCGGAAACGCGCAGTTCGCAGTGTGTGGGTAACGTATAAAAGTAAAAAAGCAATTTTCAATAATCAAAAATTTAGTTTCCACTAAAAATTTCAATTGTAATCTCTAAAGAGCTTTTCAAATACAATCGCCATGTACCCTGTTTTACATCCTACAATTTTCGTCCGACAGATTTTTCCACGTCACCTATAATGTTTTGAATAATGAAATTTTGACGAGAAAACGGAGAAAACTTGTAAGATTACTAGCTAGGAAATATAAGTGGGGCCAAGGAGGGTTTCCCTGTGTGATATACTTCTTGGTTCTGTGACCGCAAAACCTGCCTCTAGGTGGCAACGAGCAGATTTTATATTGAAGTTTTCGCGGCAAAGGTTCAAACGCTTTAAATACTAAAGTATAAACTTCCGAACGCGGCTTTACTTATGTAAGAAACGATTAAAGAATTACAGTTCAACGAAAGAATAAGACAGGGATTGGTGGTTGAAAAATGACTTCCTTTGTATTTCAAACACAAGCTTTCTCGAGGAGCTCCGAAATCAAAATCAATAATTTTAATATCTCTGCGCGTACTTCATACATTTCTTCTTTTGTTTTCTCCTTGTTCCTTCAGGCCTTTTTTTGTTCCGAGATGCGTCTTTGGCGGGGCGTCCAATCAGATGGGTTGATGGTCTTCCATTCCTCCTATTTTCTCTACTCGAGTGACCTTCTATTTTTATCTCGCAAAATTCTTTAAACATTTATCTATATGGGATTACAATAACGGGTCTTACTTATTCCGGTATTTGAATATTCGCGGTTAACATAAAACAAGATAATTCCCGTTTAAAACGTAGGATGGCGCTGACATCGATTAGGGTGACATCACACCTGAAAATTAGCGAACGGAGCTAGTGATGGGCATTATCGACTAAAAACTATCGTCTAATTCGATAGTAGGTGTTACTATTTTCATTCGACTAGTTTTACTAAACTATCGAATGAATTTTGCAGTGGTGGAGGTTACTATTTTCAGTCAACTGTTTACAGCATCATCTTTATGTGTCTTTATGTATTCATAGAGAGAAGAATAAACCAGTAACGGCAGTAACCAGTAACTAATCTATCAAATAAATTTAGCCGTGGTGGGGGTTACTAAACTATCGAATGAATTTTGTCGTGGTGGGGGTTACTAAACTATCGAATGAATTCTGCTGGTGTGGTGGTTACTATTTCAGTCGACTGAATTATCGACTGATTTATGCAGTGGCAGAGCGGGTGGAGCATGGGTGGAGCTATCAATTCAATCATGAGATTTACTATATCTTTACTATCCTACCATTTATTTAATTAGCGCTATTGGTAATAATTGACTATGGGTACAAAATGGAAATAATGAAATATAATTGCTTGATTCATTTGGTTCAGTATGTCTAATAAGATATTTTCTCAATTAAATATGTTTTTCAATAAATGAGAAAAATTATTTTTGTACAGCTACAATTAGTATATCCTGGATGAGATGAGACCTATACTGACCTATACATAGGCATAGACTATAGCCCGCAATCTAGACGTAACTACTAAAACAAAATTTCTGTCGACTAAAAACTATCGACTAAATATTCGATAGTATGTAGTAACTAAATAGTAATTAGACGATAGTTGAATTTAGTCGATAATGCCCATCACTAAACGGAGCGCCATCTTTAGAAGGTCGTTACACCATCGGCTGTAGCTAGACGGTACATGGAGCGCGGCAAGATGGCAGAGAAACGCGGCTGGTCGTGTTTATCGCTCGTTCCACGGTCGTCGAGAATCTCCGGTAACGATGGCAAGCGGCATTAAGATCGACCAGGAGTCGTCGTTGTCCGTGCAGGAGAGATTCGATATGGTACAGCGATTGCAAACGGGTGCGCCGATCAGCCGCATAGCTGGTGAGTTTGACGTTCGTCCGAGCACCGCGCGCCGTATCAGACGGAAGGCGGTAACGGTATGCCAGCCGGCCGAGCAGAAGGATATAATGTGGATGAGGGAAAACACGCGGAAATTGAATGACGAGGATGTGGACGTTCGACTGTACTCGTGGTGCATGGAACAGAACGCTCTCGGTAACACTGTCACGGACTCGAAGATGTGGGAAAAAGCGGTGCAGCTGCAGAAGGAGTTGGGTGGACCAACGGTGAGCAGAGGCTGGCTGACGAACTTCAAGGAGCGCCATCGCGTGAACCTGATCAACACCGGACCGGCGGGGAATTCAAATCCGTACACGGAGGTCTACGTGAAGGAGGAAGTCTGTCTGAAAGAAGAAGTTATGCTAGACGCGGACGAAGACCTATCGCTGGACGGAAGTTCCTCCACCGAGGTGGATCCGGAGGAATTTTTGAAAAACCTCACCGACCGGCTACGACGAGAAGGCGTCACCGGTAAGAACATTTATTACTTGAAGGATACGACGCTCGCGTGGAAGGCGTTCCCCACGAAACTCCTGAAGCAGTGTAAAAGGAAAAAGGACAAGGTCGCGAAGTTTAAACGGGATC
The DNA here is from genome assembly GCA_028454225.1 of Lasioglossum leucozonium. Classification (NCBI taxonomy): domain Eukaryota; kingdom Metazoa; phylum Arthropoda; class Insecta; order Hymenoptera; family Halictidae; genus Lasioglossum; species Lasioglossum leucozonium. The sequence goes on along the minus strand of CM052217.1, from coordinate 9,932,890 downwards.
GGGTGACCATCGGTCTGTGTTGCAACGTTTCCGGGTGTCACAAGCTGGAGCCCCTGTTCATTTATAAACACGAGAATCCGAAAGCGTTGAAACATTGCAAAGATCGGCTGCCCGTGCTTTTTAAAAGCCAATCGGAAACTCGCATGAATCGGGAGATATTCGTCGACTGGTTCGAGAACCATTTTAAACCGACTGTAAAGATACTGCAGTTCCCCGACAGCGCCGGGAAGATCGTTCTGCTTTTGGACGACGAGCAGAGGCACAACTTCGAGATCCCTAGAGATTTTGGGCAGACCGATGACGTTCGAATCGTGTTCTACCCCGCCATTGATACCCCTCTGTTGCAACCTCTCGAACAGGAGACTGCCGATAAGACCAAGCGATCGTACCGACTGAAAATGTTGAGCCGCGTGCTCAATTTTCCTGGCGGCGTGCGGAAATTTTATTTCGATTTCGACCTGAAAGATTGTATCGATCTTTTCACCGAAGCGTGGACGGAAATCAGCATCGCGAACATCCACGCCGCCTGGAATAGAATAGTTAACAAAATCCCCGAGATTTATGGGATCAAGGAGGAGCCGGTTGATCCTCTGGAACCCAACCTCCAGGACATCATTGGCGTCATCTCCGGGGAGCGAGAGCCCGACGAAACTGTCAACGAATTTCTCTTCCGATGCGAGGAAGCGGAAAAGAATTTCATGCTATTCGACGGGATAGGCGAAGACGACGACAACGACGAGGATTACGAGGACGATGAGGACGAGGATGAAGAGGAGCTCGACGGCGAAGCTAGACCACCCACCGAACAAGTGATGAAGAAAGCGTTCGATACTCTGCTGAGATGGTCGAAACAGCAGCCGCAGTATATTCAGCTGCAAGTCGAGTACTTGAAAAACTATTATGAGAGCACTATCGGTAACAAGAAAGACTGAAACCGGAATGAATCTAATGCTGGATGAAACGACGAGTACATATGCGCGTGTACATAAACTAGATTTTTATTTCGCTGTACATTATGAGCATTGTATGATTTGTCTTTTTATGATCAGCGTAAAAATTCTCCCGGTAAAATTTAACAGATTTTATCGAATCTTTGTCGGGATAATTTAAACGTATGCAAGTGTTTTATTTTTCAATTATATCACTCGTCGTACCGCGTGCCTTATTGGTTTCCATTCACTGTTGTGGTGGGGATAGCGACGCTCGTATTTTGAGGTTTAGTAAAAAACCGTTTGAGGCACAATTTACAGTAGGGTTATTATTATTGTTTTTTATAGTATTTTATCGAGATAAGTGTAATTAAGTCGAGCTGCAAGAATTATACCAACATATTCGCAATAAGTCACGATTGTCTGATTACGAAGAGTAAAAGTGATCGGATAACTGTGATCCGCTATAGATCTCATCAATTTAGTGATGTTTAACCCTCGTACGTTTCTCAGGGTGAAAACTCATTTCTGTTTTTTTTTTTACGTGCTGTAAAATAATTCTTTTTGTCTGTGTTTCGAAATGTATTTTAAACGTGACGTTTCGAGTGGGTGCATTATTATCCCATTCTCGTTTATGCGACTATTTTTTAGAAACACATGGGGGTTAATAATTGTTTAATAAATTGCGAATTTTTATTTCCATTATTCTTAGCCATTTACCGCTACGAATGTTTAACGCTTAAAAACACTGAAAATGGAATGCAATTTTTATTATGGAAAATGAGTACCAAGTCACAAATATTACATATGAAAGTATTGAAACTCGGATATAAGTAATAAATTATTTGTTATTGAAACAGTTACTTTATGCCTTGTAAAAATCGATTAGTGATAATAAAATCGATGTTATATTAATACGTTAATATTGTTTATGAATCGACATACTTTAGTTTAAATCGTTAAAAATATTTGGTCGTAAGTACAGGTTTAATTATAATAATAACGTAATAATATAGTTTTATATTTCGTCTATATATGCATTCGGTTATCAAATATTTGATATTCTAAAATTATATAGATCAGTATAATACAGCATTTTCTTATTGAGTTACGCAAAACCTGATTGAACAATAAAAAAATTAAAATTATTTCGTTCAAATTCAAATTATTCGAATGTCAGGCTATTCATATTACACGTGTGGTAACACTGTTTAAAGAGGCAATTCCACATCGGTGATTTTTGTTGGCAAACTCTAACCTAAGTTGATCCTAACCTGTACGTTGTTGTGTGTTTACGTGTTGCTAAATATTTCTCTTGATAATTTTATCGAATTAATCCAGGAAAATGTCGGAACGAAAAGTTTTGAACGTAAGTAACACTTTGCGTTATCAAGAAACATTTAAATTTTAGATAAAAGTTCATTATGTACACTGTGTTGATTTTTGTGTGTACATACATTTTTACTAAATGAATTACTTATTGCTGCTACTTTTTAGAAATACTATCCGCCAGATTTCGATCCGTCGAAAATTCCTCGGATGAAATTGGCTCGAAACAGGCAGTACACGGTACGTTTGATGGCTCCTTTCAACATGCGATGCAAAACTTGCGGAGAGTACATTTACAAAGGAAAGAAATTTAATGCCCGCAAGGAGGACGTCGAAGGCGATGACTACCTAGGAATACGAATTTACAGGTTTTACATAAAATGCACCAGATGCCTTCAAGAAATTAGTTTCAAGACAGATCCGAAGAATACAGATTATGAGATTGAAGCAGGAGCGACCAGGAATTTTATGGCCCTGAAATTGGCAGAGGAGCAAGCGCAAAGGGAAGAGGATGAAGAGAAAGAAGAGGAGGCTACCAACCCTATGAAGCTCTTGGAGAAGAGAACATTGCAATCGAAACAGGAATTGGAATTGTTGGAATCTTTGGAAGAATTGAAAGATTTGAATCGCAGGCAACAAACTATCGATTATGACCAGATGTTGGAACAGTTTGACACAGAAGCAGCTAAACAGAGAACAGAGAAAGAGCAAGAGGAGTATGACGAAGAATATATCAAATCGATATTTGGCAAGAAACAAGCGAATGGAGTTGTCGTAGAAGAAGAAATAGTAGAACTAGACGAGGAAGAAAGAGGTGAACCTCCAAAGAAAATAATGAAGACTAGTAAAAAGAAAGATAGTAGTGGTAGCAGTGTTATCGGTAGTAGCAGCGGTAGCAGCAACAGCAGCAGTAGCAGCAATTCGACGACAGAAAAAGAAAGTGTAAATATAATTTTATTTTTGTATAAATCATCTTACAAGCAATTCGTGAAAATAACATATTTCTTTTTTTCCTAGATTAAGGAGAGTCAATCTACAAAAACCTCCGATTCATCTCTCTGGTCAGAGAATGTAGGATCATCATCGAATAAAAAAAATTTATTTGGAATAGTCAAAAGAAAAACGAATTTAGGTGTAAAAGTGAATTCAAGTTCCACACATAGTAGTACAGAAAAGGAAGAAGCGCAAGCCATAACTGCAAAAGAAGCAGTAGCTTCTACCAATGAAAAAAGTGATAATGGCACGAACGCTGGCAAATCAGATACTGCGGACAGTAGATCAAGCAATACTCGCAATGCTCTGTCCTTATTGGGAGCTTACTCCGACAGCAGTGAGAACGACAGTGAATAACACAAAATTCGATATTGTACATAAAATTTAATTTTATAAAATAAACTGTACCTACAAACATGATACACACATATAAAAAGGTGTCATCGATCGTCAAGTCCAATAAATTTAGGATCTAAATGGCTAGTCGATTCGCATATTTTTTTTTTCATTTTAAACATGGCGAGCAATTTTTTCGCGTTGCACCGCGCCACCCACTATATGCATGGTTGCATCACGGAATCCTTTCGAATTAGGACCGGTCAATTTAATTTCATTCGGATTCGTTTGTTCTGACGATGTTTAGAAAGTTCCTTACAGGATGCTGAAGCCTTTGCCCCTAGAACACAGGAAACATAATCGATCAGAGACAACGAAGATAATAAAAGGCTGGTCTGTTTCAAAGGCTAGGCACTTTGTAAGGAACTTTCAATCAACGATACATGACTTTAAAACACTGTAGCAGGGAGTACCTAGCCTATTAAATCAGACCATTTTAACAGAGCATTCAGATTTATTTATAAATGTACATTACATACGCTTCTAGAAGAATAGAAGAAAAAAAACCACTATTAAACATGTGAATTTCTATTACTAATAGATGGCAACAACACACGACGATAATCGAAATACTGATAATGACTGACCACCACACTTAAAACAGCGTGACAATAGCTTCAGGAGCGTAGATAGAAATTTTTCTTAATTTTACTGATTCCACCGCACAGGCAAAGTAAGCAATCAAGATGCGTTGGGCAGGGCAACAGCGAGCGAAGCTTCATTCCTACATGAAACCCTTTAAAAGCCATCGGCCTAATTATCTGGAAACGATTCTACAAGTCCTCGTTGCGAGAGGGGTACCTATTAGTCGGCAGTAGGCGAACGTAATAGCGAAGAGCGTGCATACGTTGACAGCCCTCCGTTTGATAAGGGTCGTGCGACTCCCTGCTACTGTCGTACACGTTGGCGGATTCTGCATGGGGGCTGTTCCTCGAGGAGACGAAACTCCTACCCCTGATCGCAGGTGGGTCGTAGTAAACGCTTTCGCGAGTATCGTTGTTAACCAAATACTGTCTATTCTCTAGAGTGGACTCATCCGAGAACCTGTTACGAAAAGACTCCTGACCGTCCTCGTTGGAGCTGTCTTTGTTCGACCATCGTTCATCGTCTTTGCTCAAAGGGCCAAGCTTGCGACAACGTTCGCATACGTACTGCTGCTCCTCGTCGGAGGAGCTCTGCCGCGAAACGACCTCGAGGTCCTGATACGACTGATTATCGTCGGTTTGCGAGGCTATGGTGCTGAGCGCAGCTTCCGACCTTCTGATCATCGAACCGTAGGGGTTGGGACGTGGGGAATAGCGCGAGACAAAAGAGTGCAGCGAAGCTGGCTGATCGGAATCGCTGAAACGATTCTGATCGCCGATTTCCTGAGACTTCATAGGGAGGGACGATCTGTCCCTCACATACCGCTGTTCCTTGTTCCTTTGCAAGGCCATCTCCAGCTGAGCGATCCGGTTCTCCAGACGCGTGCGCTGCGCCTGGGCACGGTCCTGCTGGTCCTCCATCAGCTTCACCATCTTCTCCAGACGCATCACTTGCATCTGCTTGCTCTTCAGGGTCGTGTACAGCTCTTGGATCGCCTCCGTCTTCAGGGCTATCTGCTTATCAAGTTGAACACGTTAAACAACCGTTGTCGAAGCAAGTATTCGTATCGCTTTGAAGTACCTGGTCGGTGTACTCGTTGTTCTCGTCGGTGTGCGACTCGCCGTTCTCCTCTTGACTCTTGCCTTTCAGAAGGACTAATAACTCGTCCCGCAGCTTCAGGACCTTTCCTTGTTCGCGCATCACGATGTCACGCTGCTCCAGCTCCAACTGCTTCTGGGTCAACGCAGTCTCGAGCTCCTCCTTCTGCTGGAGAACTTCCGCCAAGTTATTGCGGAGATCGGAAACCTCTTGCTGGAGCTCGATCGCTTGCGCGCTTAGCCCAATTTTGCCACCCTCTTTTGTTTGCGAGTGCAGCCTCTCCTGGATCTCCATCAGCTGCCGTTCTAACGTTCCACTTTTTTCTTGGCTGTGGATTGTTCCAAACATCAACTTGTCAATTATCAATGATGCCTTGGGAAACGAGTTTTACAAAGAACATCGCCCAACTTGAAATTGGTATTCCAATCAAACTATGCTCGGACATGAATCGGAAATAATGCAACAATGTCTTTAAACTCTTGAAATACTTGTACCATTTTGTACTTAATCTAACCATTTTTATCAAATTTTTCAACGCGTTCTAGTTATTATACTTCAGTAGTCACATCCAGAAAGTCACTAGACCATTTGAAATCGAATTTCTTAGTGAAAGGATAAATACGATTACCAATGTAATCGACTGACAATTTCTAGTTGGACGATGTCTCTCGTTAGAAACTTACGCGTTTTTTGCGATCTTCTTCAACTCCGAGTACTGCATCATCAGGTTCTTCAGCTCGGTGTTCTTGAACACCAACTGGGCAGCCAGCTTCTCTCTCGAGTCTTGATCCTCGTCATGATTCTGGGACAGTGGCAACAAACGAAACGAGACAAATCAGTAATTATCATCGATCATCGACGAAACCAGAAAAATGAACGAACGAAAGGATCTAATCAACCGGTTCTTAGGACTTATTCGAGGACATGTCCCGAAAGTAGTGTAAACTAACGGCCGCTTGGTGCATCACCGCCACGATCTCCTCCTTCTCTTGCCGCAGCTCCGAAACCATCTGCTTGTGTATCTCTAGCTCCTCTTTTGTCTCTTGCAGCTCGTTGAACAGCCGGACTTCGTTATCCGAATGGGTACCTTCTGAAAATTTCATCGATAATTTAGAATATTGCAAGTTTCTAGGCACTGACCCGCGATATTGGTGATCGGAGACTATTTCTCGCTTTCCATACCTGTTATAGTGAGATCCTTAGTCCTCTCTGCCATCTCGCATAATTGATTGCTCTTCTCTTCGAGCTGCCTGTAACGTTCCTCCATTTCGTTCAGCGCGTCCTCGACTTGCTGCCTGTTAAAAGTATTCGGTCATTGCATCTTTAACTCTTTTAGATTTCTACAGACCTTAATGAAGTTCTTAATTGTTAAAGCTAGAATTATGTCACCAGTTGTTTCAATGAAATAACCACGATTTCGAGAAGCAAGAAAGTTGTCTGCAATTACTTTTTCTCTCTTTCCATGCCAAAGTCCCAGGTGACAGCATCCAGCTTCTCCGACAATTCTTTGATTCTGCTCATTGTCTCGTTATCCTTCGCACTCATCTTCTCTTTCAATTCAAACAACCTACGATAATTCAAGTCAGAAACGGCCAGGAAAAATGTATTTTGTTGCCTTAGGATCTAGTTAAATGCTCGACACAAAACCCCATAGATCTACCATTCCTTCCAGAAAATATTTTATCAGCACTCCTAATCAACGATTATTTGACGTTAAAAAATTTTGTCAGCAACAAACAACCTTGTTTCGAAGCTGTCCCTCTGCTTCTCGACCTTGGCGATCAAGGCCTCGCTGCTCTTCAACGTCTTCTGCGTGTCCTTCATCTTCGTTTCCATCAGTTGCTCCTTCTGTTTCATCTGAGCGGTCAGACTCTTCAGGTTCGTCTGCAGCATCTGAATCTTCTCCTCGTTGGTAACCGCTTCTGTCTCCATCTCGCGTAATTTCGTTTTCGCCTTTTGCAACTGCGCGTCCACCTGTCGAAGACGTTCCTTGGTCTGGTTGCTCTTCTCCTTCTCCGTTTGCAGCTCCTCGGAAACTTTGTCCAACTGCGACTGCAACTCCTTTTGCTCCTCCATCTTCTTGAATTCCATCAACTTCGCTTGCTCGGTCTCGTACGTTACTATTACACCTATGAAAAACATTATACTCGTATCAATCGTTAATAACAATCTCCGTCTGTTTCATAACTGAAAAAACGTGATCTTTATGTTCTCACCGCGAGCGTCGGTCAATATTTGCTCGACGATATTCGCGTCCATCGTCTCGGCCTGCTGCAACAACGTTTCCAGGCTCTCGAAGTCCTTCTGCTGCGTCTCCAGTTGCGCAACCACTTCGAAGTTAGCATTATCCCCGTCCGGTTCATTGGCGTTGGGCTTTAATCGCAAAGCCACGAATGCCATCAGCTCGGCCTGCTTGTTCAGTATGTCTCGACAAAGGTTATGAGACTTCTGAGGAATGCTCTGCAGCTGCTTCCCTAAACGCTCGACGTATTCGCTGCCGATGGCATCCAGCTTTCGGTCGTTGGTGTTCGCTTGGCCCGAGTCCGGCGGACCGTGCGGCTTAAAGGATCCAACCTCGATCCTCAGGTCGTCTAACTTCCCTGGATCCTTTGTACCGTTCGCGATCACTTTCTCGCGAAGCTGCGACGCCTCGTTATACACTTCCTGAGCCGCTTTCTGCACAGATTGCAATTCTCTTCGGTTTCTCGATCGGAGCCGCGATTAATTGCCGCTTACCTGCTTGTCCATTAGATCTTTTTTGAGCCTCTGGAAGCGTTCCTTTTTCAATTGATACTGCTTCTCGAGCTTCATCGCGGAAGTGACGGGCGTCGAAGAGGATGGCCTCTTGTACGCAGTGGGGCTGACCGTCATTTTCCCAGGCGAGCGACGCGCGGAATTGCTCTGCGATTTTGTACTGCTCGAAGCATCGTCTGTCGTGTTACCGGTCAGATCCTTCTGTAATTGCATTTTATCTCGTATGCATCCATTGCTTTCCAGAATTCTGTCTCAAATTCACGCGTGAAACATTCCTAATTATACAGATTAATACTGTTTTTAATCATTTCTATTATTTTTTATTAAACAGAACGTTCATCGATCAGTAACTAGACTGCGGATGTTTATGAGAATTGGCATTTTTTAACAGAAAAATTAATAGGAACCCATTACTTCGATGGGTTTAATCTTATAAAATATTTGATGATGTTCTAGTTATCGGTGCTACAATATTAATTTATGATATATGTATATTGTTGATACAGACATGAACTGCAATGCGAGGCGTTGCACTTTTTGGCGCTTTGAGCCTTTGCGCGGGTGCTTTGATTCCTGAGCTGGGTCCTTTATTTCCAGAAGTTAACATGGCAATTTTTTCTGTAGAGATGCTGGGTTCCGTGTTTTCTGTATTTACAACATATAATTTATGTTATGTACGTAATATAACCACGTTAAATGAAACAGTAAAAAGTAAATATTATCTTACCAAGTGCACATTTATTATTTTTACTATTAATCTATTTTACGCTCGTAATTTAACTCCTTAATTATCATACTCTCATTAAATGCAATCATAACAGTTCGATCGTGGAAATTGATTATATAGATTCATATTTTCACAAATAATAAAAATAAAATGTATCACATTTTGATTAATTTCGTATTTTATAAATTTTCTGCAATTTAATATAAAAACAAGTATTAAAATGACGTCATACTTAAATAACAAAAGATCAGAACGTGTACACAGTTCCAGTTCTGCAGGAGAAATATTTTTAATATTTTAAAAAATTCTCCTCCACAAAAGATTAATTTGGATTCTGCGAAGAACGATTTAGCTTGCTAACTCTTGCACTCCATGAACTTTACGCAAGCGTTCTCTACATACCGCAATGCAATTACTTACGAATTTTTTTACGTTCTTTTACGTTGACTACAATTTTACTGAAACAATATATATGAACGAAGCAATTTACTAAACGTAACACGAGAGCCCAAAGAAACCACAAAAAAAGTCTGTAGATTAAATTGCAACAATTTAAAAAACCTACAAACTGCAACAACCAAAAATTTACGAAATACAAGAACACGTGCCTCTCTTACCTCATTCTCACTGTGAGTACTATTTTCAATATTTTTTCTGAATATTCTGAATTGTAAAAGAACGATAAATGAAATTGTCACTTTTTATTCCAGCTTAAATAGAAAAATACCGCACGAGCAAAGCATGTCTTTAATCCGTTGCAACTAAATCTATCGAGACAGTGTAAACAAATCCCCAAGGACTCTCGCAACTAGATTTGATGCATTTATGGGAAGAGTGAGTAGACGAAAACAGAAGAAACGTCAGGCGAATTGAGTTTCTCTGGTTATGCAAAGAATTTATATCCCGCAGTCCTAGCGTTGATAAATAATCGAAGAACCTGAGGGTTGATGGGACACCGTTGATTGGCTCATTGTCGTCGAGGAATTCGGCGGACGACGAACCGAGCTCCGATGCCTGCGACACGTGGACGAATTTTGCGGTGCTGTCGATGGTGGATGAGCTGTCGAGTTTCGATTTCATGTTCCCACTGGCCAAGAGACAGCGAGATCGCACGACCGTCGATTCGTTTCGAAGACAGTCGACGACTTTGCGACGCCGACGGAGGCAAACGGCCGCGTCGACCACGGACACAATTTTTTCTGCTCGCAGAACTCACGGGCGAAAGGGCTTGCGTTTTAGATCATCGTTCCGCATAATCAGGGTGTATCAAGGTTCCTCGGATCACTGGGTTCCGTTTTACCTGTGGGTTGCCGGGACGGGACACGATAATTTACACGCGAAACGTCAAACGGGGGAAAAAAATGACGGACGACGCGATCACTGTCAGTTGTTTTTATCAAGGGTGGATTTATTTTATTTTATCGCTGGGATCTTTGTGGCAAATTTATTTCATTTATATTTATTAGATATCTTATTTATCTCATTTGCAGTGATTCAGAAGTATATTTTATTTGGAAATTACTATTGTCAAGGGTGAACCTGAAATTTCGATTTCTCATCACTAAGAACTTCATATGTACAAAGTGTAATTTTATTTTATTACTATAGAGACTTTATACAACGAAATTTTCTTTGTCTAACTTGCAAAGATTGGAGTTGTACAAAAGAATATTTAATTTAGATAGACAATATTTTCATTGCCTAATTTGCAAAGATTGGAGTCGTACAATTAATAATTTACATATTCTTTTACAATTATTTTCAAGGATGAATAAAAAATTTATTGTACCACTATGATCTTCATATAAAATAGACTTTATGTAGTCTTCATATAAAATAATATTTATACAATGTTCGTAGAAAATAAAATTTTCATTGTGTAATTAAAAGAAAGGTTAGGGTTAAGATTAATTAAAGACTTGTTGAGACTGAATATCTAATATTATTTGAATACCTGCAGGAATATTAAATAAAATTGTGATATGAAAAGTGTTTGTACAAAGTTTTTCTGGTTTTTGGTAATATAAGATACTCTGAATTCGTGTGGGATTCAGCGGCAATCGTTTCGAAGTGCTTATAGTAGAAATGCGGTTGAAGCGCGTCCCCACGAATGAAAAAAGTTATGACAAAACACAGGCGCCGCTATAACTGCCAAAAACTTTCCGTACGGACACATCGCAATGAAACAGATGGAGCAATTTAGTCTGGAATAAGGTTGACCTAATTCGTGAGCATGCTTTTTTCTATGACGACCTTCTAGAAATACTGTAGATCTTGTACCTGTAACGAAAATAGTTTCTGTAGGTTTCAGGCGAATTAAAATTAATTCTGCAATAAATTAACTGCTCACCCCATAATTATTAATCTTTATTTGATTCGGCCGGCAAAGAACACGTTAATTAAATCGATAGATATTAATTGCTTCGGACGAAGTCTGACCAAACTGGATCAATATTTAATGCTTCCTCGACCGTCGAAATTCTGATACGTATTATTTTAATCATACGATTTTAGAAGTAGTTTATAAATAACTACTTTCATTTCCTGAACTGGTGAAACATTTTTAAAAATAATTTTCTGTTTGTTGCAGTAGGGACATTAATTTTAAAATGAATATTTAGATAGCTCGAGGCTTTTTTACTAATAATAAGACGATTTTTACTAACAATAATTTTTGCAATTTTAGTGACGAAACGTGTACGTACAATAAATAATCTTAGCAAAAAAATAATCTATGCAAAAGTTAAAACAAACGAATAATGTATTTCACCGATTTAGAAATACCCTGTAACAAAAATAAATCAGTTAATAAATACAGTTACACATTTATTAATTTATTTTTGTTACAGGGTACTTCTAAAATATAAATATATGTAAAATGTAAATATGTAAAATATAAATATAAAAAATATAATATATATAAATATAAATTTATATTTATATGAATATAAATGTAAAATTAAAATTAATTTTTAACTATGTTCTAATAATAATGATTGTTATTATAAAGAAGAGCTTGAAGAATGTTAAAATAAATGAAGAATTTATTTCGTCGAGATTCCCTGCAGGAAAATTAAATTACGGGTGTGATTAATTTTGTTAAGGTGTAACGAATAAATCGGTAAATGTTAGAGATTCGTGGAGACGCAGTAATCAATGTTTTGGATTATAAGTGATTAATCGATTAGGACGCCAATGGGAAAATGATTAATATTCGATTCGGTTCCAGATGGGACGAGACACGTCTGACTCTTACGGCCGAATCTCCTTTGTACGAGCGACGCGTACGCAAGTTCACGCAAGCGCAGCGGCGGGTTGTTATTAGCACGCCTCGCGGACCACAGTCAGTTGCCCGGAGACTCCCGTTCGCGACGCACCTTTCAGCCGAACCTTCCGATTGTGATACACACACGTGACATGAGGCACGAAAACCAATTATTTTAAGTGTGGTGCACATGCTTTAAACGTCGGTGTGTGCTTTTCTCCGATAATCGCAATGGTGAGTACCCACCCGTATTTCTTTACCATTTAAACGTAGCCACTTGCAGTTTACTTGAAATTCGTGTCAGAATTTGCATAATTAGTCGAGGTCGAAATAAAAGTAATCAATTTTAGAACGTACAAGTCGTTCGAAAAACATAATTATTGAGTAAGCTTGGGGTTATAAAATTTGAAAATTTATTAACACGATCGTAGAATTCTAGGAATGACGTAAACAAATGTAACTTTTAATCAGTCGAAAACAAATTGAGTATTTGTTACGCTTGATTGTGTATAATATACTTACTTATACTTTATACCGCATTTTTTTATGCTCAAATGTTAATATTATTATTTCATTTTAACACTGTTTGCTTATATACACGTAATTTTATAATTATTTCTTAATTAAGAAACCTATGTGCCTTGGGGGTGGTTCAACTTTATTGTTTACGATGATTGTCTCGTACGTCTCATTATAAACAATAACTGCAGGGCCTTTCTGCTGGTTAATTCACGACTTAATATTTAATAATTAACTACAAAATGAAATAAATCTTGTGTTGTAAAGTCTACACAAAAATATTTCAAAGCATTAGAATTTCATTTATATACTGGTTTTAATTAAAATTAATATCATTATTGGTATTACTAGTTAGTACTGTTAATGTATTTTGGAATGTCGTTAATTATAATTAATGGGGGAGAATTGATAAACAAACTTGCACAAGTTTAATCGATATTATTTATCGGCGAGCTATACATATAGTCTCAAACTAATCTAGCAATTGTTGATGAAGAAGGACTTAATGAAAACAGAATTAACCTTTATTAGAGCTTATCAATATCGATCAATAGTTCAAAGTTTATAATCATTGTCTCGATTAATCTAATCCAGAGTGGACCTTCGTTTTACCAGCTGAAAATCCAAAATATGGAAAATGTTACAATGCAGTAATTAAATAACGTATTGTTTAATCTTCGAGTTACTATACGTTTTAATTTACAATTATTGAGATTGTAAAAATACATCGGTGGAGAATTTGTTTAATAAATCTAATTTTTACACAGATATATTATAATAATAATAAATTTTAATAAAACCTTGGTATTTTTATAAAGTAATATATGTATAGACGTGTCTTTACTGGCATTTCTCTTGGGCAAAAATAAAATGAAAATGTCATTTGGTGGGATGTACATCATTTACCGTGATCTACCGAAAAGGTCAGCAGTGTGCATGGGGTGCAGACCCCCAATGACCCTTGAAATGACTGCTCGTGAACTTACCAGCGGATGTTGACATAGAGTACGTGATCCACGGCGATAAACAGTGATTTCTCGATCCCGAGTTTAGTCTAGAAATCTGCAGCAAAATCCATATTGAATGTTTACTTATTTTGATCTTGTTATTCATACTTTTCGAACCGTAATATGAATTTATATCGAGCATTAGAACAAAAAATTATCTTGTTTGCATACTTTCAAATCAAATATACGCTGTAAAAATTGTTATACTTGTTTTTCTCTGAATGCATTTCAATTTCATTCGAGCTGTTACGTATTGTTTCAAGCTATTTTTTAAAATCTACGTTGATTTTTATTGGACTTATAACCAATGTTTTTAAAATGCTTCAGTGGAATATGATAAATAAATTTCTATAAATAATTTATAAATTGAATACTAGCGTTTTTATAAAACAATACATACTTTTATTGCTTGATCAGTTTATTGTTAATTTTCCGTCGAGCGCATAAACAAGTCCTCCAAAATTAATGATTAACCTTGCGTAAACGATCGATGGTTCCACGTGGGAACACTTGAAGCAGAACAAAACGTTTTTACAAATCAATTTTAAATACTCGCTGGATGAACGTACCACGTCATAGGACTCGTTCTAATGCGTCTGTTCATTACATGCCGCTTCTACTTACGAACCAGGATGCGCGTGCATCGGAGAACTTTTCCGACCGATTTTCTGGATCCTCGAGAAAACGAAGCGACGACACTTTATTATACATTATCGGCCGAATTTTTCAAGTGCAATCAATTGGTTTTTTCCATTAATTAACGCACACGCCGCCGTAATTCAGGAAAATTACATAAAGATCTTGCGTAAACGTGTTCTGCGCAAACAGCGAAGCTTAAAGAGCAACGCTTATCTAATTACTAATACATATCTAATGCTTATTAAAGCATTAAATATAGCATAATATATACATAAAGCGTTCGCAATTAATCGAACTTTGAAATTGAAATCTTTTACTGAATGTATAAGCTACATGTAAAGATGTTATAAATGTACACAGATTATTTTTCCGAGACTTGAATACGCTTTGTAAATGAACAGCCAATTTATGAAGACAATATCACGAAGTAATTTGTGCGCCTAATAAATATTGCTATTTTTAATTGTATTATTGGAAAAGGGAGAGAGATGCAGCGACATGGTATTTATTATCTTATTATCTGTGAATCCAGTGAGTTCGAAATTAATGGCATTAAGCAATCACTTTCTATCTGAAATTATAGGTAGACTGGTGAACTAATTAATGCCACAGTTGGAACAGGAGTGGAACAGTAAAATTATGCAGTTAATTCTCGAATAGTAATATAGTTGATTCCGCTCTGTGTGTATTCAATGTTAGAATAATGGTCGCATTAATGAAAGTGGCTAATTAGATTACAAATATTAGAGAAGCTCACTATATCATATAATATCATACTATGTCAATCAGTACATAGATGAAATCTAAATAAATCGGTGCGTTGGAAATATTGTAACAAAGAACGGTGAAAATTGTTATCGTACTTTTTTATGGAGATATTGATCAACCATAAGTACATGGAAGTTGGCAGAATACTTATAAAATTTTTTTAAAATAATTTAACAACCCTTTACATGTTTATAGACGGAGCGGTTGGGAACACACCTTAATAAACTGTGGTAGGAGGAAAAAAGTGGTAATTGAGGGGAATAATTAACAATAACCTAACCTATTTGTTTATAGACAATATTCCAGATTATTCCAATTTTTTGTAAACTAATGCATTGTTCAAATATCATAGAAAATGCGTACACTGAAACGCCGAATGTGCGGAAAGTCCGAGTCTGTATGGCTTGTGGAAATAAAATTTTCATGTTTCATTGGGTCAGGTTTGAAGAGCAGGTCGCCATTACAGTAGATATCCTTCCCCTTGGCCGTTTGATTACGTTCATCAATCACCTGGGGGTCGAGAACTATTTTCCGTGGACTTTTTGCAGCAACCTTTAAAAACTTGTGGTAGATAAAATATCTCGTTCAGTTTACACAAGTTTACGTTTCACTTTTTTTTCCCCCTCCAGACAAGTTTGATGATAATTTATAGGACGAAACTTTATTTCGGAAGCGAAAGAAAAAGTTCCCCGGGGAGAGGGTGCAAAAAAATGATTAATATTACCTGGGATGTTAACTAAAATAGTTTCTGTAGGTTCCAGACCAATTAAAATTAATCCCGCAATAAATTATAGCTGCTCGTCGGATAATTATTAAATACATCATCATCGGATAATGTTAGATTTGATACGCCGATAATTCGCCATTGATAAATCTTCATTTGATATTGGCCGGTGAAGAACACGTTAATTAAATCGATAGATATTAATTGCTTTGGACGAAGTCTCGCCAAACTGTCGAAATTCTGATACGTATTATTTTAAATAAATATGTTAAATAAACTTAAATGAAGTTAAATAAACTTTTGTTTGATATAGTAGGGACATCAATTTGTATTAACATTAAAATTAATAGATTGCGCGAGTCTCTCGATTTTTACTAACAATAATTTTTGCAATTTTAGTGACGAAACGTGCTATAACAAATAAATATTTTCCGTGCAAAATGAAATGAATATTTTTACTTGCGTTATTAAATAAAATGGACATTGTCAGCGCTATACTGAACGAAATGATTATTTCTGTTTGCCGTACTAAATAAAATAAACACTTTCAGAGCTGCACTCAACGAATATTCTTATTGCCACGCTGAATAAAATTAACGTTATATTTGCCATACTATATAAATATTTTGTTTACATTGAATCCGAGGGAACAATGTTTACCTTTGAATTACGCGCGGAACGAAGTAATATTTTGAAACAGCTCGCGTAGATCCGTGGCACGTCGTTTGAGCGGTGTCTCCATATCGTTGATGCTCGAAAGTATTAAGATAATGAAAGTTCTGTAGACATTAACTGGGCTCGCAACTGCGGAAGATGGAAAACAATGAGATTCTCAATTCAATTACTTTTCCTAGGGGCGCCTCCACAGTGCTTTATTAAACCATCAACCGAACGAAGACACCGTATTGTATCATCGACAGCCGCGAGAGCAGAACATACGAAATGCAATTATACCACGACTTTTCTGTGTTTCAGTTCGCGCGCGCTCCGTGAACAATATTGAACAGAGAGAGAGAGTATGCGTGTGTTGGTTAGCTCCTGCGGCAAAACAAAAACTCGCCTAAGTAGTTGGTCAACTCAATTTTCTATTCAGGGAGCCTAGCGCGATATTTTCCGGTACATTGCCGGGGAAAAAACTTTCCCGACGCGCACGCTTTCAGTGAAAAACACGCTCGCGACCATTAGCTTCGTGAAAAGTGGTATTAAAAATTATGTTAAAACCGCGGAGGAAACAAGTACACGTTTCGAGGAATTATTTTTTAATCTTCGCTCTCAAATTTTCATTCGATTTAAAATTGAATTTCCAGAAAATCGTCTTTCAGGATTCGAATGTTGAATATTTATTGTTCGTATAAATAAAAATATTTATCGTTCGTAGAGAGGTTGCTGCAAGATTGACTATTGTGTTAGTATAATACTTCTTTGCAATTCCATTCTATATAAAGTAATGAATATTGAAACAGTGGAAACGTTTATAGATTTTCAACTTGTTAAAAAATAATTATTGTTAATTACTGAATGAGGATAAAAAGATGCTGAAAGAACGCAAGTTAATAGCGTTAAAAGCGTTGGATTAATTGGAATTTTTATTGAAAAACGAAGATAGTGGCACAGGTATTGCGACAGTGGTGCATTGTAAAAGTTTGAACAAGGTAAATGCGGGGGCTGGAGGCGTGAGAGAGGGGGAGGGGATTGTGGAAACGTGGCCGCAGAATAGAGCAACGACGGAATTGGAGAACAAGGTTACGTAAACCCGGTGCGATAATGTCGCGGGCGGACAGGAAAATCATGGTCGTGGCTTAGTAAGCTATTGTTTGAATTCCTGTCGGCGCTCTGTGGTCGAGGATGGCAACGAGAATGGCGGAACGCCAGGCCGAGTCAAATACCTGAGCCTTCTTCGACCGATATTGTATCGAAGCGTGGCAGGATTTATGTTCGGCTTATTATTCGGTTAATGCTTTACCCTGTAAATCGAGCGGAATTGCTCAGCTGAAAAATACAAAAATCCTCCGAAACGGACCCCGTTGACTTCTCGCGACCGCCATGATGGATCGTGCACCCTATCAGTCTTCGTTACTGCTGAATTCAACGACCGCTGCTCGATTCGACTTTCCTCATTTTCGACTCTGCAGACTTTCATGCGTTTCTGTTTCGTTCTTATTAACCCTACCGACATTTTGTCATGTTCAAACCAATAGAAAAATAATAAAAATTGTTAAAAATAAGTAAAGCAACTGTCCTTAAAAGTAAATTTCAATTAACAATAGTTTGCAGGTAGCAAAATTGAAAAATAATTCAGAGTGCAAAGGGTTAATAAACCAATAGAAAAACGTGGTAATAATAAAAATTGTTAAAAATAAGTAAAGGATCTGTCCTTAAAAGTAAATTTCAATTAACAATAGTTTGCTGGTAGCAAAATTGAAAAATAATTCAGAGTGCAGACAATTAATTAACAACATTGCAAGTTGGAACGTTTATCATAACGATTGTTACTCCGTCTTTGTCTAAAAATACTAGCCATCTTTCTCGAATATGCCGGAATGAAAATTGTAATTCAGCTGTAAAATGGCAGTCGATCAGAATTTTTCAAGCGATAAGATGCGTGCATATCGATTTTTTCCAGAATCATAATTTTGTGCATCGTAAGATGCGCATAAAAAAATTCTCGAACGTAACCGACTTCACTTTCATCGATTTCGCTAGGCGAGATCGCGCGGAATGTGGACGATCGTTGTCGGCGAGAGCAATGTGTGGCAAAATGGGAAACGAAATCGAAGAGATACTGGCGGTCGATGGGATCGTTTACGGTCGCAAGACGTCGCACCGCGGTACGAGTCATTAAGTGGTTCGGCCGCGCGTACAGGCGCACCAAGTAGTACGAACACACGTTTCGTCGCACGTGTTGGCAACGCTTTAGCCCCGGCATTCACGTGCTTCGCCGCGAACCATTCGCATTCTAATTTAATAGAAGCGGCACCCGGCAAAGTGACACTTTGTGACTCAGGCCTGCTCCCTATCCACCGAATATTTATTGTTACACAATGTTGGTTACATAATTACGGGGAGCCCGTATACTGTGTGCAGCTTGGTTTCTCGCAACACTGTTTTTTGCACTGGTTTTTATTGTACAATTAAAAAAAAAACACAATCGTTAAGAAACATGAAATGTTATCAGAACTCAGGATCCTCAAATATGAAAAAGTATTATTGATGTGACCATAGAGGCTCGTTAAAAATTCTTTGGCCCACCGTTTTGGTATAAACGTTCGTCGAGTTTCGCAAAACATCGACACGTCTCGTCCGCAGCGTCGTTCCGGGCCGGAAACTTCATACGTGTTTGTTAGATGCATAAAAATTCCACGCATCAAACCGAAAAAGTGATCGATCCGCTACAATAAAAAAATCCGCGCACGTAATTTAGGTCAAACAAGCATCGGAAATACTCCGAGCACGTTCTCGTTTACCTAGCCACATTAATTTTTGGTAATAATCATTCTACGAGGAAGAGAAATTTCGTTATTTCGGAAAGAAAGGAATACCATAAATAAATTAGATGCAATTTGTTTGTCAATGATACGTTCTTTAACAACGACAATTTTGTTGTACAAATGTTGTGAAATATATATATTGCGACTGACGAAGTTTATTGAGAGCAGAAACAGTGGACAGACGTATTTGCAAACCGTTCGCTCGACAAATTTTCAAATTTCATTTCTCCGGAAACGAACCTGCGCGGGAGAAGAAATTCATTCGGAACGTTCGTTGCAGTTTTGTTCGCGCGAAATTGCGGAATTCATTGCACGAGAAACTTTGATTTTGTAAGTGGGACCGTATATTTTGTTGGGAGTTTTTTTTTATTGATAGCTGGAACAGATTTTTAGAGACACCATACTTTCGCGACACACTGTACTCGCGCGCTCAATCGACCGATAATGCGATTCTCTCTTACATAATGACCGCAGCTTATTGTATCATTAACGTTCGCCTTGATGAAGATCTTGGCCGTGGCGATCGCGAAAATCCGTTTACAGGGCCGCGAAAGAATCGATATCGCGAACGGCGTGCCGCGAATTCTGACGATTAATAAACAGCCTATGCTGTAATGAAATCTAGAGGAAACTGCGGTATGTGAATGTTAGTGTTTATAAAATAATTTATAATGAAATCGTTTACGATTTATTTTAGCTACATTTCACTAATGAAGTTTTATTTTTTGAGAACTTTCATTTAATCTGTAGAATATATGCACTTGAAAAGTTACATCTCGAAACGTTTTACACCGTTTTCACTCTGAACAACTGTGCGTCGACAATTACCGAATAAAAATAGTAGTTTTGTTATCAGCACAATTCACAATTTGCGCAAGTTGTTATTGCGTGTCGTTCAACGTCAGCGACGTCGATAGTACGGTCGACCATTTCGAACGTTCAATTTCGGACGGCGGGGAACGAATTCGCGGCGGGAAACGAAATTTTCAGAACGGAATCTTGCCAATTTTTGCGAATCGCGGGCTCGTGCGCGCTCTTTGCGGTAGAACGTGCGATTATCTTGATTAAAAAGAAATGAAATTACTAGCCCGAAAAAATCCCACGCGAAATCCTGTATTTTCGAGGAATTTTCTGCGCGGTTTTGAGACTCGGAATCTTTACGCATTAGTGTCTTTCGAATTAATAGTAAAACTGAATATTATGAATAAATGACGTCGAAAGAATTGAAAAATATCTTGACACTATTCTCGACTCGGTGAAATTATTTATTAACTCTTAACCGGTTAAAAGTTTCTTCATATTGCAATTTCAAATTCTCACGAAAAACTTCGAAAATGTTTATTCTGCACGAGGATCCACAGTTTAATTATTAACGTACTCCTTTCTTTAATGAACTCTGAAAACAGATCAGTAATTGATTGCTAATTCCTAATTAACAGGTGCGGAGGTAAAATTACTAATTAATTCGGCTGTGAACGAAACCAGAAATTTAGTAGAGGGACATTTTAGTTTATGTAGAACGATGGTCAAAATTGGGTGAAAACGCTGCGTGCTGTAATTGTTTGGGAAAATTTATTGAAAATTAATTTAGTGCTACACGGTGACGGGGATAAGAGCTTAACGAATAAAGGTAACGACTGTAAAACAACAATGTTTATATCCCTGCTGTTTTAATTCACGAACACATTTATAGAATAATAATTAACAATGTTACCAGCCCTTTGCACTCGACGTTTTAGCCCCCATTTCCATAGCAAAAACCAGTTGTAGTCAACGATTTTATAATTGATCGATACTAATTCTCCACGTTTGTTAATATTAGGGGAACCGAGAAGTAATGAAAAATTTTTTTCACATTTATTCATTGAAACAATCTTAAATACTAAACAGCAAAGTAAATTTCCATAAGTTTCTAACACTTTTTTCCAGCGTAAAGGCAGTTGTTCGATTCCCTTTTTAAAAAACTGTTTCGGTCCCCGTAATACTAAATGAAGAGAATTTTCATTGTTTTCGCATACGTTTCAACTGTAAAATTCGCAAGAGATGTGTCGGAGCTTAATATACTTGCAAAGGGAGAACCTGTATCGTAGGGAACATGGCGTCCGATTGTTTCGCACACGTGTCGTGAGTCCGTCTGAAAGCGCGATACGTTCGAAACAGCCTCGGATCTCTCCTCGTCCCATCTGCCGCCGCGAAAAGAAATACGAAATCTCTCTCTCTCTCTCTCTCTCTGCTCTCCACATAAAATGAAAACTCACCGTCTGCCACCATCTGTCGCGACTGTTCAGGGATAAATTGGGTCAATCGGTTTCCGATCCTAATCCCACCTGCGACGCATCATGCTTATTTACCGTGGCGAGCCGCAGGAAATCACAAGCTTCGAAATAAACAAAAACTGATCCTTGTCGTCCGTTCGACGAGAATGCGATGCTTTATTGTCACACATTTAGCTCTCGTACGGTGAGCAAATCGTTCGAGCTAATTGCACGAGTTGATGCGTTTACATTATACAATCAATTTTAATTATTGTAAACCGAGTTCCTTTTTATGGCTGGAAGGCTGAAAATAAATTAATTATTCAGATAATTGAATTTTCTCAATACACATTTGGTAACATTGCAGGCAAAATGTTATTAATAAATAAACTTTAATATGTTATTAATAAATGTACATTCTAATAAACTTGGCATTTCTTTAAATATCCCAGACCACCGTAGATGTATAATTAATTAGACTAGAAAATTTTTACTATACAGCCCGTTAATTAATTATATTGTACAGTGAAAAATTTTTTATCAGACTAATTAATTAGAAATCTAGAGTCTGGGGACTGGGGTATTTGTAATGAATCTCGCAAGTTCATCGAAACACGTTAATTAAAATGTGGACATTAAATATTATTTTATAGCGTATCTAGCAATTTATTAAATATTGTTATTATTATTTAAACATTTGGAATGTCGAATAATGTTTCTGGGGGGTTGTAACGATGTGTGCCGTAGTCTAGTATGTCGCGTAATAACGCGACACCTTTCGACAGCAGTCCTTGGTGTTCGCTTCAACTTTTTCAAGGAGCATCTCGCTGTAACTGGCGCTGTTCACTGTAGAGTCCCTGGCGATGATGAGATCTCAAGAGGCAGTCGTAAATTTTTTTAGCGTGAAGAACCTTTTCAGACGATGAAGCAAGCTGAAAACTAGGCAATCTTGTCGGACAACGATATTGTTGCAACATTGCTTATAAATTGCAATATTTAAGTTTTGCAGTTTTAAAGTTCTCGACAAAGCTTATTGCCACGAAGGTTTTGTAACGAATTTGCGAATAATTACCGATTTAGCCATAGGATTTTTTCAATCTTTATCAGAAAGAAGGTTCACGAGCGTTGAGCCGCTATGATGGATTCTTCGAGTGTCCGACAACGTGCATAATCTAATGAAACGGTTGACGGTTTGACCTTGCACTTCCTTTTTACAGAGGCTAAAAAGCTTAGGGGCCGTCCGCTGTTTTTTGTTGCTGCTGGCCGAGATAACGAGCATAACCGCAACGAAATGCAGCCGACACATAGACGGGACCACCATGCCACGGTCGAACGCCGAAGGGAAATACCATTTCTTCCTCACGCTGTTCAACCGAACGGACACAGTCTTTTCCTACATGCCAAATACCCGATACAGCGGTGAGTTTTACTATTGTTCTGCATTCGAATTTATCTTCCTACAGTTCAATGGATTCGTCGCATCCGACTTGTTCAATTTAATACCGAATTGAAAGTGCACTTGCGAACGGACTATAAATTCACGATTGTCGATAGCATTCTTAAACGCACGAAATACAATTTAGCAATTCTATTTGGAGCTTAAAATAGCTTCAATATTTGTTGTAGATTACGAGCCAAACAAATGTAATTAGTATAAATATTAACACGTTATGCATTAAATGAAAATTTTATAGAATTTTATTTTTAATAAATTTGTAGGGGAATTTAATTATATCGTTGCCAATTAACACTAGATGTTCCATATGGGTTTGCGACAGTTTAGGAAATAATTTGATTTATTTAACTGCATCGAGTGCTTGCTACTTCAGGTATTAAATTATTCCAATTTTTCGCGAATCGGTCAGATTTTTTTATGGACCCACTGTATGAACACACCTACTGCAGAATACAAATTTATTTGTTCTATTAACAGTTATATTCTTGGATCCTCAAGGATAAAATTTGTAAAAAAATTCAAGGATGAAATTAAATTTAATTAAATTTCTACAAATTTCATCCTTGACTACCATCGGTCTAATAATTTCAATATAAAAATATTCTATATCTCATAAGAATGATTACATTTAATTTCTGGACAGCTGCTATCTCAGTTCTTGAATATAAAATTACACCATAAAATAAAAATAAAAATAAAGGAGTGAACGAAAATAGTAATGGCGGCGCGGCGTGGCTGTAAATCGCTGTAGAAAAATTCGGAAGTTTAAATTTATCGCGCCGCGTTTGATTTAGGCCGAGTTTCGCGGCGGGGAATATATTAAAAAACTTCGTTGCTCGCGTGGTTCGATGATTAAACGCCGTCCACGAGGCATATTAGAAAAATTAATTCGCGCCGGATTTGACAAACGATAGCCGACTCTAATGAACTTTGCTCCGACGGAGGGAGAGGGAGGGGGAGTTTTGCGAACTTGATCCAAGTTCTATCGAAACTTTTAATTCTCTTCGGGCCGACTTTGAACAGTTGGATGGATTCGCACCCGAGCTTGCAAATTGCTTGTTTGTTTGATGTCTACGATGAAGGAGATTGTGCAGCTCCACTGTTGCCGACTGTTAATTAATTGCTGGAATTACGGAAACGGAAATGTACTTTGCCGAACGTGACTATAGATTTTATTCGAGTGCCATTATGCCGAACATCGTTACGCAAATATCGCCATTAACAAGCTGTCCTCTCTCAACATCGGGTTTCTTATTGTTAACTCGTTAACGAACATCGCAGTCGTTAATAACGGTCCTGAGTTTTCTTTTGAAAATTCCATTACTTTTATAAACTCTGTATTGTTTTCATCGATTCTATTTTGTAAATCGTATTATTCTAATAGATTCTATATTTCTAAATTCTATTTTCATAAAATCTAAATTTGTTATTTCTATAAATATTCTATAATATTTCTAAATTCTATTTTCATAAATTCTAAATTTGTTATTTCTATAAATCGTAAATTCTTTATTCTTATAAATATTTTATGAGGTATTAAATAAATTAACAGAAGTTGAATGAATAGAAACATATTTCGTCTTTTCACAACTGAAATGAGCAGACAATAATGTAACAACAGACAATGCTTCTTTTAATGCCTAAATAAATTCAGCTGTTTCTGAAATTCTGATTACATAGCTCTGTTATCTCTGTTTAATTATTATTTAACGCTGCTTAATACGCCGTACCTATTAAGTGCTTGTTTACGAATCACATTATCGGATAAATATTGCTGTCTCGTGTTAGGGAGTTGAATAAGTATAATTCGACGCGTCTGTCAATCCGGAGCCGTAAATAATTCAACCAAGCGCCATATTTTACACTTTAACGCTGTCTGGATTCACGGCTGCAATTTCTGGCATTCGTGCAGAGTCACATTATCGATATATCTCGCAAACGGACGTCGTTGACGTCTGAATAGTCCCCGACGAAGAAATAGGCTTCCTTTAGGGATAACGCCAGCAATTCCCATACACAATATACATTTAAATAAATTTCTAAAGTTTTATTAGAGAACAATAATAATTTGAAGGTATACTAAATATTTTAATATAAAATCAGCATTTATTGTATATGAAGACATTTATAAATAAACCCTAGAGTTCAACTAGTTCGTATCCATTTGTATAAGATTTATAAACAAACAACCGGCGATTCCCATGCGCATTACCATTTCGCGGCAGATATCGTTCAATCCTGGCGATTTTTAACCATTTATCGCGAGCACTCCAGGTCTTCGAAGTATAATCCTCCGCCGTTTTAACGAAAAAATCTTTGTTCACGAGCTGAACTGAAAAATCGGCGGCTAATTTCTTTGTTCCGGGGATGCTCGAGATTCTCTGTTCGCCTGAAATGTTTAAACGGGTCGTGCGTATCTGTTCAATTATACATATGGCTGAATAATTCCTTCTTTGTCACTAAGCTTTTACGATCCGTCATTTTTTTAATCCAAAGATACTTTATTTTTATACATATAGGATATCATTTTTATAAATTTAGGTTATATCGTAATGGAACTGTCGAAATTTCGACCATCGATAGTGAGAGTCGCGAAGCATCAGCGGGAAAGAAGTTTCCCGGGCCTGACCTAACGCAAAATCGTGATTATTATGCATGCTCGGTCCTGCCGGGGAACTTGCTAAATAATTTCTGTCAGAGCCGCTGACAGGCCGGGCAAAGCCCGCTTTACGAACGACAAATTAATCGCGCTTGTCGATAACCAGCACAATTTCCGAAACAATTTGGAATTCTATTAAGAAAAAGTATCTCTCCCTTCATCGATATTCTCGCTTACGTACTCGCGCGCACCTTGAATCGCAAAGTACCCAGCTCGCAAAACCGAACACCTTCGACGTCCACGGAATCGAACAGGAGAACGAAAGACTGTGCGATAACGAACGGTTCATTGTTCCCCTGCCGTGAAGTCTATTATCTGCCGTGATTTTATCGCCTGTTCACCGTGGACGCGTTGCACAGTGATTTTTTAAACAGCGTTTGAACTTCTGAAACTCCGTGACGTTAATTAGACTGTTATTTATTAATGTTCGACTGTTATAAAAAAATACTAAAACAATTTTATTAGTAGACTGCGGACCTTTATGCATTTATGGCTTCTGAAAATTTAAAAAAAATACTAGAATATAACGTTCGACAAAATTTAGTACGATTTTCATTTATTTCAGATCTGCAAAGGCTACTACAGCCGAAACGAATATTTTATCTGTTTCCATTCATGAATACGTGGATCTCTGCTCTATCTTATAAAATATACCGCGGGTTTCTTCATGGAAAATAAAAATATTCAGCATCGATTGCAAGAGACAGGAGCCAGATCAACATAATTTTAATAAATTGCAAATAATAAACGGATGCGCTAAAATTCCTTCAATTTCTTTTTACTCTTCTAAATTTTACTTTTGCTCTTCAGAATGCTATTAGTCGAATCTACTTATAAATTTTCAATGTGGCGGATAACAATAGACTGAAAGTAGACAGGACGAACGGAATCTTTCAAGTCAGGACTCACCGGATTTAGTAGAAAGGTCTTCAATAATACCAAACGAGCAATGTACAAGCGAACCAATAGTTTCCCTTTATTTCTGTGACATGAGTAACGCACGGTGCGTAGCGTTGCACTCGGTGCATTCGTTGAACTGCGTCCGCGCCGAGTTCTCACCTGGCCGGCGGCCAGCGTGCGTTACGTAACGCGTTAATTCACCGACTCGTCGACATTTGCATGAGTAAGCGGCTCCCACGGGTCCGCGAGAGCCTTTGGCCCCGCTTGGTTTTCGATAATTGCGCTCGTTTGACGATCGATCGGACGAATCGTCAACCTTAATGCCTGGCTGGCGCGCCTCGGGGAAGTGTCCAGAAGAAACCCGGAGGTTTCTGCAATGTTTCTTAGGACTTTGCTCATCGGAAGCCTATAAATAACGTTCTCGATCGCGCGAAGAAGCTTAGCAATTCTCCTTTAATTAAGCAGCCCAAAGGAAATTAAATTGGGTTACTCCCGATGACTCTCTGGCTCGTGTAATTGCTGCCGGAAAACTTTAATGACCGGACACTTACCTGCTGATCAATATTTGTTTGGTTTGCAGAAACTTGGTAGTTTTTCATCGTGGTTCAGCGGTTTGATCAGTCGCGTTCATTATGCAAAATAAAATGTTTTTATGTCAATTACAACAAATTGCAGTGAAATAGAAATTTCTTTCCTCTCTTAATATGTTTAATAGGTCGAAAATAATATAACAGTATCTTTAAATTTTTCCAATATTTTTACTGTTTTAAATTATACCTACTATTTTTTGCCATAAATGCATAAACATCTGCTGTCTAGTTATAAATGTTATAATAATTTTATCACAACTTCTTCCCCGCTTTCGCGTCTCCGCTCCCACTACCCGTGTATCGGCCCGCCCACTACCGTATTGCCCCTCCAACTCTCCCCCCTCTACAGTCTACTAGGAGTTTGGTGGGGAGGGCCCAGGAGTGGGAAGAGGAGTCGTCCCGTTGCAAATTCTCCAGGCCTGTAGTAAATCTAGGTACACGATGAACGGTTTCTGTCACATTATCGAAGACAAAGAAGTTGTAATTATCTAACTGTTGGAGTGCGCAATTCGATCGGATGCACAGTAGCGCGTTTCGAAACGGAAAATACCGCTTTAAACATAAATAAAAAAATGCTCCCGAATGAAGAGCAGAAGTTCTATGGTAGCTTTCAGGAAAGTTCCGCGCGCGCGACGTTCCTCAAACGCATAATGGAAATTCTCTAACGTTTTTAGACAGTAGCAGAGGAATGTCGCGATACGGCGTTTTTGTAACAAGCCGCCGAGTCGGGCTACGGGAATCTTGAGGAGAACTTTTAATCTTCTTTTGTCGCTCGAAAGTACTTATTGTTAGTTCCGACGCAGCCGGAAGAGGCACAATGGAACAGGGACAGTGGAAATTGTGGTTTATGATCATCCCTCAAATCCAGACCCGGCGAAAAGAGTAATGAATGGTAAGAACGCGGCGCGGCAAACTGAATTCAGGCTTTTTTTTCCACCGCGGCAATTAAAACCCGCCATTCTTCTCGCGATGCCTCCGCCATTAAAAATAAAACGTCCGGCGCAGTGTTGCTTAATAGTTTTATTCACGGCCGCTGCGTCGACGCTATTCGATATCGTTGTTTATCAACGGCGACTGGTCGACAAAATTGGTTTCTTGCTTTCCATAAATAACATTCATAGGTAAATAAATCGAGCATTGTCGTGCGCTGCGTGAATCGCATGAAGAAATATCTTCTGATGATAAATAATAATAACTTTATCTTTTTAAATACTCGAACCCGCCATTTTGGCGTAATCATAGTATGTATAGGCCTAATTTCTAAAGTGAAAGTTCCAATAAAATATTTCGTTCATTCCATTATTTTTATTTTTTGCCCATTAAAAAATTAATCATGAATGATAAACAAAACTTGCGTTACAATATCGTGTCTGACGCGTTACGAAGCTTCCGAACCGAGTCTGATACACATGTATGTTATTAATCTGTTGTGTACAACTATTGGAGAACATGTAGGCATACAACAGATATGAATTTTCTCCTTTTTCAGGAAATTACCAACTGCAAAAAAGTTCTAATCACTGAAACCGTAAAATAAATCGCGAGGCAAGGAGTTAATGGAAAGTCTCGTCGATTTTCGTTGTCGCGTGCGTCAACGAAAGTAAGATTCGATGGTGAGAAGAGTAATCCTGACAGTCCGCCATAAACAATTCGCTAAACGTTGCGCTGAACTAGCATGAATCTGGACGAGGACACGTTCGAGCGTCGCAGACATTGATATTCGGAACTGCGTCAGTATACTGACTCATAACCTCCCACGATCATTCCCATAACCCTGAATTAGGAGAATTAATTGCGAAAAACGGCTGGGGTTGTGGGAAAGAGGGAGGGGGAGGGGACGGCAATTTAACTAAAGCCTTCGTCGGGGTATCGTGTTTCCCACGCCGCCGCTGCGTGTAAAAATGGAAGGAAATGCAGCCTTGTTGATTTTCCTAACTGCGTATAAACAAATCTTATCGAAATGGATTGTAATCATCGGACTCCCTGCGAGTTCTAGGATGTGTTTCGCAGTTTTATTCCGATATAGGACGATGGCTGGGGACCGCCTTTCGTCCTATTTCGAATGTAGCTACCGATATCCCATTCCGACGATTTATGTTAGATAGAAAAAAGATAGAAGATAGAACATAGAATAGAAAATGGAGCTGAAGATACTGCATAAAATGTTTCACAATCATTTAACAGAGCTAAGACGTTGCTTAATATTTCCTAATATCATCTTGGTATCCATCAAAGCGAAAAGAAAGTTAGATTCACCCCCTTAAGAGAATCGTTGCTTATAACATAATTGCAAAGCCGTTTTGATTATCAAGTCGTAATTTACTTTAACACGAATTTAATGATTTTTCTATCTGAAAAAAATTATTCTTCACGTTTCGCGACAGTCTCGGCAAAACGTGACGAAATCTCGTGCGAATGCAAAATATCGCCCACGTCTCGTTCAAAAAGTCTGGGGAATGTTGTTATTATTCTCGAAGTATCGTTTGTTTGAAAAACCGAGTCGAGTATCCAGTCAAGCTGAAAACCGATTCAATAATGGTTGCAATCGATGGCGATGTCTCGAGAATTTAGTTGTCACGCTGCTCGATCGCCACTCCGTTTATGTCTTTAGAAACCCTTCGAACGTAAATCACGGAGATTTGTTGTCTGCACGAACAGATTTAATCGAATTGGCTATAATGCTGGTTCAATTTTTCGATGAAAGTCCAGCAGCTACGCTGAACTTTCGATTATCTTTATAAAATGTTCTCTGAATTATCAAATCGCAATTAAACTCTTAATTTGAATAATGTTCGAAACACTATGCGATCGAAAAATAAATAAAGAATTTGGTTTCTTGATAAAAAAAATTCCCTACCGGCGGACGAAGGTAAGTTAAATAATTAATTCCGGTCTTGCGCGGCTAAGCGCGGAGCCCTCGGAAATTGAGATAACAAGGTTAGTGCTGATTCCGCGAATATTAAATAGTTCTTTGAATTTCTGTTGGCCAGGCTGTTTTTTTCCAACCGGAGCAGCCACTTCCCCGCAAAAAGCAATATGACCTTATTGCATAAATTTCGTTTGTACGAAACGAGAGGCGGAGAGAGATAAAAATGGATCTCGTATAATTAATAAGTATCTTAAGAATCAATTACTGCTGGCGCGATCTTGTTCCTGTTACTCGGTGGGCAAACACGTTGTCTTCGTTACCAAGAAATACTTAAAATATTATGCTTAATTATCTCTCGACGAAAAGATCGTAGTAATTCGTTTCATGCTGTTTTCTTTGAGACAAATCTTTAGAACTGAAAATATTGACACTCTATTCGTTAGGATATACATATTGATACAATTCTTTAGAACTGAAAAGAAGAACGTTATTTCCATTCCTCAAAATATCGATATGATTCTTTTCAAGTTGAGAAAATAGGATTTCCAAAAACTGTTTCGAAAAGGAGCTTTTCGGAAAATGGAAAATCATCGACTCGAACCGGTGCGGCGCGGCTAGGCAAACTGAATTCCCCATTCAATTATTGGTTGTAAAAAAGGGAGTACACGCGAATAAACCGGATTAAGCGGAACAGAACGATAGAATGGGAGGTGCGGCTCGATTAACTGGAATTCGATTTTCCGTAAAAAATATTCGTCACCCGGGTAGGGTCTAAATGGCGGCTGAATATTTGATGCGGACGCAGCTCGCGAAGACCCGTAATACTGGAAGCCATAAATGCTCCAAACATCTGCGTGTTACGACCCTGGTACACAGCGCCAGTCGAAGTAAAATCGACTGGAAGGGACGTGGAACCTCTCTTGCGTCAAGAAAAATTGTCCACGAAAGTTTACATCCTCGTAAAATGAGCATTCTGTAAAACAGACAGCCATAAATCAAGGTCGTTCTCTATATGAGACGCTAATATCGACGGGACCTCAAAATTCACGATTTTTTCCCATCGACTCGACCTGGAGCGTCACTGATATCCAATGGTATCCATGAAACTTATTTATGCACCGAAGAATATTCGATCGAATTTTAATAATTTCCAAAAACGAGAACAGTTTAAGAAAGCTTAATCCATCGGAAGATTTATCGATGACTGAAAACTGATAATTTTATCTTTCACGAAATGTCGATAGAAAAAGACCGTGTACTTCGTAAAGATTTATTATTTATTTATTTATTTATACCCTAAACCGTGTATGGTTTATATAGCATACATTGGTATAATACTTTACAATTGAAAATCTTACATTTTTTGAGAAAATTGAAAATAAAAATGTAATGTCCCTTAAAAAGAAATTAATAATATAGGATGTTTGCTAAGTTTTATTTTAATACTTCGCGATGAACTTTTTGCACAGTTCAAAGAAAGCTGGGAAAGCAGTGTTGAGGGAACCGAAAAATCCGGAGGGGAACGTTCAAAATTAGATTTTCAAAGCTTAATAATAATAGATTGCAATAATTGGTTAATTTTATTCCGATCATATCTTACAAATCGTACAAATCGTTTTTATTTTGTATGCGAAACGAAGTTTGTTGTTTGCAGAGGATTTTTGTAAACGGAATTTCAACAGAGAAGCTCTTATTGCAAAATCCTTAATTAATCCGCACTACAGTTCAAGTGCAGTAGTTATTCTAGTTCACGGTTTGCAGTAACATCGGAAAAAATTCGTGCAAACCGCCGATACTTGATTCGGCTCGGTTGTACATCGCGTTTAATCCACTTTATAAATAGCCGACCACGGAGCGGTGAGCTTCTATATTTCTATTTTAGACACACGAATATTCCTTCGATACATGGAGATTACAGGAGCACGGGCCGTAGGCAGCTACAATTTAATCGATCGAGATATCGCGTGTATCCGGAAAATGTGCGGTGTTTTATGTTTACTTCAACACGGATTTTACCGCGGTCGTTGCAGAAACGGAATTTCGGGCTCTAATTCGATTTAGACGAAACGTTGTTTCTGTCTCCGTTCAACACTGTTTCAACCAGAGAAGCAGTTTCCATTAACAAATAGTTCATTGAAACTATCGTATCGAACGAAAGTGTTGCCATTTAATTATATTCGAACGGTTTGTAAACTGAATTTCGTCTGTGTATACTGTACCTCGTCGGAATTAATATACCAAAAGATCTAACGAGATGATCTACTACTTTTTATTATTTTAGTCAATTAATTTTCTATTACATCACAATCGCATAACATACATACACAACGAATAACTAAATCGTTAAAATTAGAAAATATTTATATTTGCAACCGAATGAATTTATATAACGACAAAAATATGTGCGTTAAATAAAACTTTATGAAAATACATATATCTGATACCACAAACCTTGTAAAAACGGCTTTAGGAAAATAGCTGCCACATTCTTCTAGTTTAAAATACATTGATTCCGATAACACGGTCCAACAAATTTCAACTTTTTTTGGGGATTTCCATTCTCACTATGCAATTCTTATAAAGTTTTTTGCGCTGATTTCGAATCTGTCCTTAATTTTTCTCCTAGACGCACAGTTTTTGGGAAATTTGAATTTGAAAAAAAGACATATTTTTCAACTTTGAACAAACATTCTAATGTTATTATAAAAGATATTGAATTGATCTTTACAGCAAAAGATTCCTTAGACTTTCCCGAATACAGTGATATCCGATATTAATACATTATGATTGTTTAAACATGTTTAAACGATCATTAAAGACGAAGAGACACCACTTTAGCACCAATTTTTGACGATATTTCGAATTTCTCTCAAAAAATAAGGGTCCAGCGGAAAATCGAACTATACCACGCGATAGAGCAGACTTTTTATCTTGAGAAACCCCCCTTTGAAGTTTGAAACGTCGACGTTTTTTCCGAACCAGAAAGCAAAATATCTTCGCCCGACATGAGCTGCCGCCAGTGGTGCTCTTCCACTAGCGCGGTCGTTCGACGGAATACGGCGATGCAAGCGTGCAATTATGTTAGCTTATTTAAATGTTTATTTATTATTTTTATTTATTATCTTTATTACTCTATTCCCATTCTATTAACATATTTATTCTTTATTTATTATTTTATATCACTGTATTCAGGAAAATCTAAGGAATCTTTTGCTGTAAAGATCAATTCAATATCTTTTATAATAACATCAGAATATTTGTTCAAAGTTGAAAAATATGTCTTTTTTTCAAACTCAAATTTCTCAAAAACTGTGCGTCTAGGAGAAAAATTAAGGACAAATTCGGAATCAGCGCAAAAAACTCTATAAGAATTGCATAGTGAGAATCGAAAAATTTTATAATTGATCATACACTTTAGATCAGAATAACTTTTTTATAAATGGACCAAACGACTTCAATTTCTCTGTGAGGTTAGTTTAAACGATGTCTAACAAGTTGAAAAAATTTTTCTTTCTGATTATTGATTATTACAACTATTTTATCTGGGCCAATAACGAAATTTTAATAAAACGTATTTTGTAGACTCATGCGAGTTATACGCGTAATACAAATTTCAGCGAAATTGTTTAATTGGTTTAGGAGTTGTAAACGACGAAATGCACTCAAAATGGCAGTTTTTACCACATTTGATCGTTTATAACCTGTAAACCAATTAAACAATTTCTACAGAGTCTACGAAACACATTTTTAAATTTTCGTTATTGGCACAGATAAAAAAGTTGTAATAATCACTTTTACATTTACTAAACTAATCCTTCTAGCCTCACAGAAAAATGTCGTTCGATCCATTTCTAAGAAAGTTATTCCGATCTAAAGTGTGTGAACGTATAAATAAATTGAACATATCGTACAACATTTTTCAAAGACAGACACATAATTTTATATGAAAATTTTCGAATGTCTCTTACTTTTCAACAATATAAAAGCAACCCCTTAAGACGTGTCTGGGGTCCGGATGTGTGGAATACCGGTAGACAGAAGGTTAACGAAGACGATAAAATATTTGTTTCAGTCACTGTACAAGCTGATAGTTCCGGATTGACTCCCAGAAGGTTCACGAGGTTCCTGATATCCAGCGAGCCCGAGGACGACGACGATGGCGCTGACAGCGGCATCTTCGACCTACAGGACGAGTCACTGTCGAGGTATTTGGAAGATTGCCCGAACGCCGTTGTGGAAACATCGAAAGTGCCCAAGGAGGAAATTTCTGTGGCTTGGACCAGTCCTTCCGAAGGTAGCGGTTGCATATTTATCAGGTGAAGGGATATTTTAATAAATAGCATGAACAACAAGCATGTTATCTATTCCTTCATTCACGTTTTCCCCGTTTAACTGTCTTCGAGGTGGACCCAAGAAGTAGTTTCACTATTTTCTCAATGAAACGAATTTTTCTGGATTTTCTCTTAAGTCATCAAAGGATGTAGCAAATCTACCTCGTGTAAATCTCGAATCGATAAAAGGATGCACCCAATACCGTCTTCTTTGTTTGCAACTATAGTATTTATATACGAAATAGGCAAATACTCTACGCTTTTTTTGGGACACCTCCATCTTCATTAGTAGTAGAAAACGCAATGAAGATCGCAGTCGCCGCACGTTAAACAAACGCATGTGGACGCCTTTCAACTGAACCGCAATTGCGGTCGCTGCACGGTCGCCGCACGTTAGAAAAACGCATGTGTACAGCGGGCCTTACGGTTCAAACAAATGTGCAACTTCTAATAGATTTCATAGTACTTCAGACCGCAATTGCGATCGCCGCACGGTCGCCGCACGTTAGGAAAACGCATGTGTGCAGAGGGCCTTGCGCGGCGCGGCGCGGCGGGAGAAATGTCAAGGTAGAGTCTCGGCGGTAACGCGTGTCCGTTTCTCGTTTCTTTTCCGGAGCACAGGGCAACGATATTGGAAACGCCGGACACGTGGTACATGGACGATCCGAACTTAGTTCTGAAGATCTGTCAGGACTTGAAAGCGGAGGCGGACGATCAGGGCCCGGTGTTTCAGGATTGCTGCGCCTGCGAGGAGGCGAAGTACGAAGTTACTTTCGAGGGACTTTGGTCCAGGAATACCCACCCCAAGGCACGTAAGAACCTCGTCAAATGAAATCGACAGTCGGAAGTACGCGGAACTGCCGGGCTATCGATCCCCTCTCGCATTTTTAGGCTTCTCGAGAGAAGCGTGAAAAAGCTTTCGTCCGATTGGTGCCTTCGCTTGGACATTAAACACGGTTCTCCGACGATGTACCGGAAACGCGAGCTTTTTTTTAAGTATGCAGGGTGATGAAAAAATGATTCAGAGGAAATTTTAATGGTATCGAATGGGGCATACTTTGCTGTTACTAGTTTTTTTTCGTGATTTTTTCAATGGAATGATGTATTTTTTAATACATCAATAAATGTGCAGCTCTTTAGCCTTTTATAAAAAGACATTTCTATCCTAAATAAGCTTTTGAGCCTTCTATAAAAAGACTTGTACAAATAAGTTTGTAGATTTTTACAAAAATATTCCTATTTTAAATAAGCTTTTATGGAAATATTTCGCTTTATGTGAAAAATTTTTTTTTTTGGTAAATATCGTTGTCAGCTATTAAAAGTAATGCAAATATTTGTAATCTGTTAAAAAACAACTGTTGGAGAACATTCGTTCGTTTATTGTCCAGAAAACCGTGATCACGCAGGTGGTCAACCGCGAAATTAGAGCGTTCAGAAGTACTCGATGTAATTAACGGTTGAATCGGCCGCCTCTCCACGTAATTATCCGACTACGGTTTCCCGCATTTCAGGAAACTTGTCAATATTTCATCGGCGCGTGTTCACGCGGTGCGACGAACCTTTGATATTTACATTAACCGGAAACTGTATGGTGCCCCGTGAATTTCGTTGGTCAATTTTGCATTAATTTAATTCATATTAACTCGAGATCCATAAGCTGATCGTAACAACTACGAATCGCGTAATTAAACGCACTAGATTGCACAGCAATGAGATAATTAACTAAATATAATCGCGGACTCGTTACAGAAAATCAACTTGACGTTTTAAGTAAGAGAATACGTAAAAAATCAATAGATCACTGTAAATTTGAGAACTATAAATCTCGTTAGTTTTCAAGATTAATTTTATGGATAGATGGTATTTGTTTAAATAATAATTTGCTTATTTCAAAACAGGATTTCCCGAGCAAGGGATGGCTCATTAGATTCTCAGACGTGATTGGAGCATCGCATACAGTCGATTATAGATTCTGGAGATACAACGGCCTGGCTAGCGTAGGGTTGCGACAAGTGGCAGAACTTGGATCGACCAGAAAACTGGAATCCGAATTGAAAGACCAAGTAAATGCTTCCAAGTTAATCTGCTGCATACAATAATTTTGCCTGTAAACAATTGCTGCCTTACAATATTTAAAACGTTCCTAACAATTTCAATAACAATATCATCCATTCGAATCGTAGAAAACATAATAAAGAAAAAGTCGATCATGGATTTCTGTGCAAAACAAAAATTTATTTGCATGAAATGAATTTCTAATAGTAAATCTAAAACATTTAAGAATTCTTCGAGTATATCTACTGTTTCCCACGTTAGACCCAAGTAGATTGGAATTCTTTGGAGTTCGATAAAAGCTAATTTACATCAGCGACTATGGTAACCTGTGAATTTTTATGTGTAGACGTTTTTTCATTTTTTTTTTTTTCGTAGAGCGAGCACATCAGAACCATAATTAAAGCCAGAGGAATAAGCTACCCCAACGTGACTGGCAAAACATTCGCAGTGTTTCGCGTCGACCGGAAACACCACCTCATGTCCTTGGTCTCCATGCTGAGTAAGATTATTAGTTTTACTCGATCTTTTTACATTGTGCAAAAATAAATCACGACAAATTGACAGAAACAAAATACTCCTTTGAAAAATATTTATATTGACACATTTCGTTTCGTACCTAGTGTAATTAACGTTCATATTTGCGCATTTTGTTTCTCCGTCATATTTATGCACATGTGCAATATTCAAACGTTCATACGCGAGTGCCATTTCATACTGGTACAGCGTAAATACAGCTCTTTTTATTTTCTCATATTTAATGTACAAATTCAGCTCTTTTCACATACATATTTTTAATATATGATGCGTACGAACTCTTGTTATTTTCACATTTTTCATGTATAATTGCAACCGTTTTCATTTTGATATTTTTAACATACAAACACACCTATTTTAACATACGTATTTCACTCTTTTATAGCTCTTTTGTTAATATTTATAACGTGTCGGTGCTGCTCTTTTTATTTTAATATTTCAAATGTATAAATTCGACACAATTCTTTTTATTTTGATATTTTCAATGTACACATTCGACTCCTGTTCTTTTCATATTTTTCACGTACAAGTCTTTTCATTTTTCACGCTTTAATGCGCAAGCTCTTTCATTTCTCCCGTGTCAAATTTTACTGTAACCGTCTCGCAACGAATAGTCGAATATACGTAATAAAATAAAGCATAGTAATAAAATTAATGTTTCAATGTTAAGAATTTAATGATTCGAGTTATTCGTCAATAACGATGGTGCCAGAGTCGGGTGTCGACAATTCGTAGATCGACGGGAATATCCCGGGGAGATCTCGAAAATGGACGTTTCTCCATTCCGCGGGTGAACTTTCGAATTATAACGACGGTTCTGAAAAGTTTCACGAACGGTTTGCATTTTAATCTGAAGTTCCGGAAGTTCTGACCAAGTACCCGGGGCTTATTGGCTCGTGAACCGCGTTATGGCATGTAAAAAATGATTTTACAGACCCTTCCCCGGATTGGATAGTCGGAGTTTCTGGTCTGGAATTGTGTCTGGATGATTGCACGTGGATCGAGCACAAAGAATTGAACCTTTACCCTTACGACGCTGGTACCGACGACGGAATCACGTATTTGGTGAGTTGATCATTTCGAAGTATCTATTTAAACTTTACGTGCGGGAAGTCTTACACAGTTTTAAATTGCTAGGTTTGAGAGCAAGGATTTTTGAAAATATTTCCCTGGGAATTTAAAAAATTGAAACATTGGGGAAAAGTATCGTAGGATCGAACCATAGTTTCCAAATGGATAAACATTAATCGAGACACGTAGAAAAACTCACAAATTGCACTCCGTTCGAAAAATTCCATTCTTCGAGGGACCGACCAGAGTTTTAAAAGTTAAAATTGTTAAAAAAAGACAGCTACTTGAAAAGGTAGATTAAATATCGTCGGAATAATCGATTGAATTTACGGCACGGCTTTGCCAGCCGAAACACTTCGGAAGAACAAAATGAACGTCAGCTGTCGGCCGCAGGGAATCGCATAATAAAGTTGACGGATGGCTCCCGACCCTAACAATTGACAATAGGGCTGCGGGTCTCGCGAAAATCGCTGACGACGCCATAGTGAACGTGCACCCCCCCTCACCATCGACACTTTTCCGGCCGATCGGGAATTTTCCCTCGCGATTTTCCGTTGCATCGTCTCTCCGGCTTCCGGTCTCTGAAAGGCGCGCCATTTCGATGCCTGCGGCCTCGCTATTAAGGAGCTCTACAACCTAAATAAAAAAAATCAACTTTTCGAAAACGTTACATTCCAGCACAATCTTTCTGGAATACCCTCGCAAAATTTCGTTTGAAAACTGGCAAAACGGAATTTACAGCTCCGAAAAATATCTGGAACTGGACTATTGTATTTTGGATAAACTTTTTGGAAACACAAGCAGCGAGAAGTTTGAATAAAAAATTATATAAGGATAAAATTGATTAGATAAGGAGTTAAGATTCGATCAATCGTTAATTAATTAATAGCAAATTTGCAATTTATTACAGACGCAACTTTTTTTTGAGAATGGTCTGAAACAAGACCGAAACGTTGAAATTAAATAAATTGCAAATTTGCTATTAATTAATTAACAATTCATCGAACCCGTGCGCCGAGAGCATTGATACGTTTATTATTAACAATTTACGATCGATACAAGGAAATATGTATGAACAACGCTATGTTAAATAATTTTTTTTAACAATTTTCTTTCCTCCTTATCCGTGAAAAAACTTCCTTTTCGATAATAATAAACTGAACTTCAGAAATATATAATTTTTTATTCAAACTTCTCGCTGCTTGTGTTTCCAAAAAGATAATAATATTCTTGAAAATGTAATTGTTCATAAAAATTATTTAACGTAGTGTTCTTCTGCTCGATCTGTAATAGCAAATGTAAGCTTTGCATAGACACTTTTATTCTTATTTATTCTTATAAATTAGTTACTCTGTTGAAGTATTTACTTGAAAAAAAAAACGAGAACATACTCCACATTGCAAACTATGGTCGCGCAAATATCATTCTTGGCTATTCTCTATCAATTTCATATTTTCGTTGAAACGAAAGGAACAATTAACCGATAACGATAATTATTAAAAAATGAATGTTACAATTTGTGTTGCATGCAAATCTGCGCAGTCTCCAGACTCGCCAACGGATCCTCAAGAGCCCATCCGACGCATAACTTCTTCGTACCCGAACGATTCGAGATCTCCGTTCTACGACCCGCTCGGTTCGGATATGAAACCACTGGCCAAACTTTATTTGAACCGGCAGAGGCTCTACGAGAAGACTTGCGCCGCTGTACCGGACGAATCGGCTGACACAGGTGCTGCTACCACTCCTCTGGCTTTCGTTGTTTTCTTTTACGTTTCGCAAATGGGCAACCGATCGGATAATCTGAAAATTCGTGTGATCTCGTAGGAACGGCAAGATTCGTCTCTGCGTATTGCCCTCTGAACAAATGGAGGAGATAACACGCGATCCTCTAATTATTCGAAGAGAATGTTCCTCCAACAGATCGAAAAATTCGATTTTACTTCGCGCGCGTTCTCCCGTGGAATATGATCCCTCAAATAGAGTTCCTTCCGAGCGAGAAAAGGTAAACTTCCGTGAAAAATCTGTTCCCTCTTGCGGGTTTCTCTGCCGCAGACTGTTTGCTTAATCCCCGCGAGAAATGTTCGGGCAGACGCGAAGGAGATGGAAGTAAACGAAACCTGGATGTAGACTCGATTTCTTATTTGCTTGGCTGTTTGTAGAAATTAGAAGGCGGTGGACCCTGAGCGATTTCCCGCTGACAAATATTCCGAACACCGGTTTCATTACAAGAGATGCGAAAAGTAGGCAAAAACCTTATTCACGAAATTTAGATCGTTTTTCTTATCGCTCTTTCCTCCGTTTTATGTATTTATCCGAGCACCTTTATCCATTCGTGCGGAGGTTTATCATTTTCTTGAGAATTACTTGATCCTCGTACGCTCCTCAAAAATAGTTGCGTGACAGACACTTCCTAGTCTCTGTATAATTTATTAAATAATTATATATTTATTATATATTTATGCATTAATATAGAGAATTATAGTGAATTATTTATTATATATTATTTATTATATATATATATTATGTATAATTATATACTAAAATTATATATAATATCACCCATTTTTGTTCTATACGTTAAATAACGTCACATTTTAAAGAAACACATCTTACAATATAGACACAAAAGGATCAGTAATTTTACAGTGTATGTGAAAATAGTAAATGGGTGAATTTTGAACCTGAGGAACGTGTACAAAATAATTGCAAAGACACTTTTAATATTTAGGTAGGAACTTATTTCGTATTTCTTTTCTAATTCCTTTTAAAAGTATCTTAGAACAAAACGAGCGATGGATCACGAAAGTAGAGAAGAAACTAGTACAGTTCGAATGTCGACGTTTATAGTAAAATTGAAAATTGAAACCAGTTAATATTCGACTGGTTGACAAACAATGTGACATAATTTCTGATCTACACAGAAGCTTGCAAGGTGACATCGTGGGGTGCTTGGGGTGCGTGCGTCGCTCAATGTGGAGTGCCGAACAGCGGGCACAAACTGAGGCAGAGGCATTACCAGAACGAAGCCGTCGCTACCCGGAACAAGTGCAACGCTACCCTAACCGACAGGGCGACCTGTCATGGGAAGAACCTCAATTGGTAATTTCTATAATGTTTTCTCAGCGATACTCCCTCGCTGGCTCGGACGTCGAGCATGTTTACCGCTCGACCGGTTCCCCAATGGCGCGGGGATGAAGTTGGGACAGTTGCGATAGAGACTATACCTTTCGCGACGGTCACCGGAGATAATACAGTTGTGGCGGCCTTGGCGCTGCCCTATGTCGCTGCCACTATAGTTCTTTAGTAATTCCTTTTTCCCTATTCCTTTCCTATTACCTTCCTTTCCGCGGGGACCTGGTCAGTCTGGGTATACATCTGGCGACCAGATTCACGCGAGCCTAGTCCTCTTCATTGTTCTTCCCAGGTCTCGCTGGGGCCTGTTCAAGACCAGGCCCCAGTGAACCTTTCCTTTTTTTTATTACATCCTTTCCTGAGTGTCTAGCTTTTTCCTTCCATCATTTTTATGACACTCTTTCGCGATTACCTTTTTCCGCGTATCCTTTATGTCCTTTCCTCTACCTTCCTCTCCTCCTGGGTTTTTACCCGTACTTTTCTCTCCTTGCTTTCCTCTCCTTACTTTTCCTCTCCTTACTTTCGTCTCCTTACTTTTCCCCCACTATCTACTTCTTTTTTCCGTCTCTTCCAGCTTTGTGGAGAGACCCTTTTTCGGGGAGTCTTGTAGGAGTCGCTGTGAAGGACACTTCGGTCTTGATCAGTATACCGTGAGTTAGTCACGCGGATAAAATTGTGTTGAGGAAAGATATTTGGCAGTATTAGTTTCTCCGCCTTTCCCCACACAGCAATTTATCGATAAATGTCCCAAAAATCTGGCTTGTAATTGTCCCTCCGCGAGGGGCCCTGAAACTCGAGAGGTTGCGGTCGCCGAGAAGACCGGAAGATCACTAGAAAACAGTGACAAAACGTTGGTTGGTCAAAGTTCCATAAAAATAATGAGAAACAAAGAAGTTTGTTATTGGATCAGTTATGTCTACGCTTTTCGGCGATCGAGGCCCTCGGTCTTCCTTCGGTATACCTGGCGGATAATTGTCCCTGGCTGAACTTTGGACAATTATCGATGAAACACCGTACTGTGTACAGCAGCAATAGA
This sequence comes from Lasioglossum leucozonium, assembly GCA_028454225.1. Lineage (NCBI taxonomy): Eukaryota > Metazoa > Arthropoda > Insecta > Hymenoptera > Halictidae > Lasioglossum > Lasioglossum leucozonium. The sequence continues at coordinate 9,890,778 of CM052217.1, read as the reverse complement.
GGGGGGCGAAACTCGGCGATGTCGAATACCAAGAACTGCACCCTGACCGAGTGGAGTTCGTGGAGCTCGTGCACGGCCACCTGCGGCAAAGGCTACAAGATGAGATCGAGGAACTTCCAGAACAAACATCACCGGAAAGACTGCATGACCGACGGGCTGGAGCTGCAGCAAACGAAGGAATGCCGAATCGCCCCGTGTCCGGACGCGGACGCGGACGGGAACGGGGACGGGGACGCGGACGGGGACGCCGACGAGGTAAGCGAAACGCCTGGCCAGGAGCAGGACAATGATAACGGTGATCGGGACACTGTTGACGGAGAGGATTACGTGGCGGAGAATTCGGAGTTGGAGGTAACCGCGGAATGGTTGCAGGTACAGAACATATCCGTCCGACCGTTTGCCAGAATCTGCCACTAATCGACAAGAATAACACCGGCTTATACTCGTTCGCGAACGTTGCAAACTGCATCGCATCGCGTTAACAATAACTGCTTGGTAGCCCATCGGACGACGACACACCGTGCGCCCATATCGGGATTCGATAATTCAGTATCGATCACTACTGATCGTCCATCGGGAGATGGCAACGAGAAAGGGCATAGCCGATTAAGATGGTCAAAACTGCCCTTAGAGGTTTTTCAATGGCTATTGAACCATTCGAAAGCTGACCAAGAAAAACCCCTCTGAGTAAAATTTCAGCCCCCTAGCTTGCCTGTGAGGGTAGTTATGGGGTAAAATAGATTTCGCGCTTTTCCGCTCATTTTCCGCTCTCTGGTGCTTTCTAAAATTCTGAAAAAATGTGGCATATTCCGGGGCCTAAGGCGCATTTTATAGAATTTTTTCAGATTTTTTTGTTGCAAACTGTGTTTGTAAAAAATGAAAAACCCCCAAAAATTCGGAAAAATGCACATTTCTCGAAAATATGA
>CM052217.1:9834816-9889752 GCA_028454225.1 Lasioglossum leucozonium | reverse complement strand
AAAATTCTGAAAAAATGTGGCATATTCCGGGGCCTAAGGCGCATTTTATAGAATTTTTTCAGATTTTTTTGTTGCAAACTGTGTTTGTAAAAAATGAAAAACCCCCAAAAATTCGGAAAAATGCACATTTCTCGAAAATATGAAAACATGCTATTTTGCTGTTTGGTTCCCTGATAAACTACTATCAAAGGCAGTGTCCTCGATTTTTTTCAGATTTTTTGTTGTGGGAGATCATTGTCACAAAACAATAAAAACCGAATTTCTTCGACGTTTTTCCTGTTAAGAGGAAAGTTACACTTGTAGGTTTTACCGTGGGTGTACATTAAGCAATTTTTTATGTTATTACATTGTAATAAGCTATTTTTTTTACCTAAGAAATGCGATTTGAGAGAGTGAAAAAATTGCCTTCTGTAGGGATCCCGTGATATTCCTTTTATTTTTTTACCTAAGAAATGCGATTTGAGAGAGTGAAAAAATTGCCTTCTGTAGGGATCCCGTGATATTCCTACTCGTCTGGATAAGGTCGAAATCTCTGCAATCTACTGATGGACGATCAGTACAGTCAACTCTCCTATAACACGGTGTAAAAATTAATTTGTTTCATTCCTGCGCCTTGCAGTTGACTTTCGAAAATCTCTATGTTGCACAAACATCCGCAATCTATTCACTAATAGCAACAAATGTATTGTTGCTATATTATATTATAGTATTATTAGTGTATTATAGTTGTTCTTTTTTCATTTCTCTCGCGAAGTTAGCGTACTGTGCGTCGTTGTTGTAAGAACAAAAGATTCATATTAAATGGCGACCATCAGACATGATGGTTACTGTGTTTGTATAGACGCTGAAAACATGATCGAACATTTAATTTCTCATTGTTCGCGAGAATCACTAACGACCGATAAATCCGCGTATCATTATTAACGAATCTCGAATTTGTACGAACAGCAACTGTACGTCATACCTGCACCATTTCTCGCAGATGCATCCATGTCACTGGCATCCTCACGTAAGTTCACTTGCTTGGGAACGATCGAAACGACGCGACGAACGGTTGAAACGAAAGTGAAAAAATATTCTATTTTATTCTACTTCAACTAAAATTTCAAGCAAACATCAGCCTTTGAAATTTCTCAAACAGTAGACGCGTTAAAGTGAAAGAAAACTCACGTTTATTCGATTAAATCATCTCTCGTTGCAGTTGATAATTCTATATTAAGTATAATCGTGTTATTCTTTCTTCTGATCATTCTGCTCGTAAATAATAATTTTATCTTATCATACGCAACGTCACAAACTCGTTTTTAACAACTTCATTTCTCGATTTTCATTTGTTTATTCAATTTTCGTGTTACGTTACCTGCACTAAAATATTCGATTTCTTATCGAAGCTTCAATTCGTTTGCAATATTTCATAATATTATATCATATTCATAATATGTTACGCTAATTGTGAAACATTGAAAACTTTTGGAGGTATTTCAACTTTTTACGTTGGCTCCTTTGCATCCTTTTAATATCAATGATTTCCGTTAGAGCGCATCGATTCAGGTCAACCACCGACAAATGAATTGGTTACTGTAAAGCAAGCCACTGTTAAAATCAATTAAGGGCTAAACAAAGTCTAATATGAACATATGCAAAGGGTTGAAAGCTGAAAAAAACTCTGGGAATTAATCAACAAACATCATTACCGTGAATTTCTTCCCTCATTAGAAGTGTCCCAAAGATCGCTACACACAGTGGTCACTGTGGTCCCCCTGCAGTTCCAGCTGTGGGCCTGGTGTTCGACTGCGATCGAGACTCGTCAACAAGAACTGGAGCAGTTTCGGGGATAGCGACGAAGAAGACATCAGCCTCGAGGAGTGTAAACTGCAACAAGCTGCCTGCACGGCCAACATTCCGACTTGCGATTTTTCGAAGCAGGAAGCTGAACGTGAGTTCCGAAGTTTTCAATTGAAAAATAGGAAAAGTCCACTTACCACTGGCAAACACTATTTTCTTTCTAATTATTTCTTTGCGAAGCTTGTATCGGCATATTCCTGATTAAAGTGAGACCAAACACGATGCAATTTTGATTAGAGATAACATATTCGACCTGAACATATTCAAATACAACACATTGTACGAATCCAGAATTTCGCATAAAAGATAAAAAAAATGTTTATTCATTATTCGTAGGTTCGAATAAAATCGACGAGCATCGGATAAATAATTCTATTCGACGAACAAAGATAATTTTTTTTATTCGAAGCGGATTTATTCGAACTTCAAATAAATCTTTCCATAACAATTGCCAACTCTAATCAAATTATTTATCCAATGCTGGTCGAATAAAGATACATACTTTTTTTAATATAAATAATATTCATATTAATATGAATAATTTAGTATAAATTAATATGATCACATTAATAATAATTTAATATGAATAAAGATAAAGGTATCTTTTATTCGAATCGTAATCAGACGTCGCACTGATTACATATTCTACTACATATTTCGTGGATTAAACGAGTAAATCCGCTCAGAGTCAATCCGCCATAATACAAATGATATTTCGGTCCTGAAATTTTAAAGACTCGACACGTATCGAGAGATTGCTATACACGTCGCGCAGTGTTATGATCCGAATCGAGATTGCGTCAGATATGTAATCCCACAGGCTTTCAACCGCCTTGAAGGTTCTTTTGTTCCGCGAAAATTACAGCAGCCCTCTTATATACGACGCCTGCGAGTTATAATCCGGAAGTGTAAGCCCAGAGTGCTAACATCTGCGGCTGCTGCAATTAGGCGGTGCAAGGCAGTTCGGTTAACATATATCACAGCCTTGCGGAGTCGTGTACCTTGCAATTATCGGACTCTTTCACACAGTTTCCAGTATTTTTAGCAAAGTTCTAAAAATACACAGTTTTCCTAGCATTCTCCGATGATCCTCCAATTTATTTGTCGCATTTTACTAAAACAAACATCAAATACACCGACGCGTTAATATATGTATAATTGATAATCGAGCGTTAAAATAAACGAGTTGAATTTACCCGAGAAAATTGTAATGTAATATTGAATTGATTCCACAGACATTTGCAGCGAGCCAATGAAGAAAGGAACCTGCAGTGGCAACATTTTGCGAGCGTACTTCGACACACAGGAGGGTCGTTGTCGATTATTCAGTTATTCCGGCTGCGACGGAAATCGAAATAATTTCCAGACGGAACAAGACTGCATGAACGTCTGCAGCGACTTCCAAAGTAAGTTAAATATTTTTTCGGTTTAATACCTCTTGAAAGGCAAAAGCTTCGGTTGTCGTAAGAATCCCGAACTTTTAACAAGGTGAAATCCATTTTTTAACGAGATCTTTCACCTTACTTTGCACACGCTTCCTCCCGAAACAAAGAAGAGCTGAGAACAAACTCGTCGGCGACGGTGAAAAACATTAAGGTGTCTCTCAGCAGTGTTCTCAGCTATCATATACCTGCGCAGGATCAACGCAGCTCGAAGACTAAACGAGCTCATCATGGTGATGCTGAGAAAAATGTTGCTTGCCCGTTCAAAATCGTTTTAAAATTTCCACCGAACTGTCTGACTATATGTATGCCTTTTCTACTTACGCGCAGCAGTTGGATAAAACGATCTTGAACGGTCGAAGTTAATCTTGATCCGGAATCAGTTTATTTCTCATTTACTTGTGAGACGTTCGTCTAGGTTGTCGCGCAATAAACACGGCTGTTTAGTCAACTGAGCATTCACTTAGAGAAAATAATGATAACTTTATTGTTCTCGTTTGGAAGATCGCGAAGATTGTTTGAAGTCGTCGTGATTAGAATTTTTCTTTGCTTAATCATTGAATTCTTTCAATATTTTTGCTTAAATCTTAGTAAAATTTGCAATGTACCTAGAACAAAAAGCGTGTTAAACTTTTAATTGTTAAATTTTAATTTTTTGAAGACATTAGTTTATATAATGTAACTTATTGGTGTCGTTTTTTACAGAAAGTTTACAATTCAAGGGAATGAAGCCTGATAGTCAGGTGATTGAATCATCGGAAAACAGTGAGGACGTCGATTGCCAGGTGTCCGAGTGGAGTAATTGGTCGCAGTGCATAGGATGTCGAGGATATACAATTAGCATCAGGGAAATTATGGTGAGTATGACTACACTTCTAAATTGTTTCTGTAAAATTAATTTCCAATAATGAATTAATGCTTTCACTGTATCCAAAACGGCAATTTTCAAATCTTTATCTTAAAAAACAATTTTACCGTCATACTACTTGTTATTCCTTCCTTCCATCTCTACGCAGATGCCACCTAAAGGCAAGGGCAAAAGGTGTCCGAGGAAGCTTCACCGTAAAAAGAAATGCCACAAACTGCCACCGTGCTGTAAGTGATATAATCAGGCAGAACAATGAGAATTAAAATCTATGAGCACTAAATTATCAAATGATTTATAGCGCAGCAAAGTGATGGGGTGGGACGACGTACTTATCGCAACTCAGCAACGGAAGAAAATGAAGGTGAAGCTTATCACTTTAATAGACAAATTAAATATAATTTTTACTGTTTTCTAAGAGGTTGAATAAAATTATTTTTTATAACTTTTTAAAAATTTTAATCGAGCTGTAATCTGTTCAATTAGATTCGGTTGACTGCAAAATGACACAATGGTCGCCCTGGTCGCGTTGTGCAGCCACCTGCGGAAGGTCGTCGCAATACAGGACAAGATCAGTGAAAATTAAACCCCGTGGTCCCAGAGGCAAATTATGCCCGGCCCTGGCAGAGTACAAAAGATGTCGCAGAGCGGAGTGTCCATAACAACGATTGTCTGCTTATTTTACACGTCCATTTTCTATTTCATTTGTACCATGAAAATCGAATGACTCTTAGATTTTATTTAAACCATACCGACCATCGATAGGTCAAGTGCGATTTATGATTTGTCATCGAACGAAATTTTAATTGTTATTAGCTTAGAAATATTTAAAATAGAAATATTTCTAGATTTTGTTGTGCCCTTCCGTGGGACATAATAGTTTTCTACGTGACAATCAGTAGAGAATTTTTCAAAGAAATTGATACGCATCTAATGTTTTTTAATATGTATATCTGACGGCACTTGACGAATTGAACAATTTTATTCTGTCCTTTCTATACTTTAAAATTACGCCAGTGTATCAGCGAACGCTGAGATAACGGTTTATCATTAGACAATTAGAGAAATAAAATATTCCTTTTATTTATAGCATCGTTATTAACAAGACATATGTATAGCAAAGGTTTAGACCAATTGATATAACGCACAGCAAAATCATTTCACATTTCATACAATGATTTTTTATTTTAAATCACATAATATTACTTACATACCACTGTTCTTTCCATTCTAAAATCATTGAAAATGTAATTGATGTTTTCACTTTCATAACTTTATTGTTTTCTCTTTAATAAAAATGGACTGCATTCCACTTAATTACAACAGAATCAAAATCAAATTACTGCTTATGAAAGAAATATAATTTATCAAGATTCCTAAGAAAAATGATCGTCTGTTAAGATGTTTCCCGCGAAAAAATACATGTTAAGTATTTAGAAATGCAGTTTCTCGAATATTTTATCGACCAAAACAGGCCACCTGTAATAGTAATCTGTATTTATCTATATACATATATAGATATAAGTATCATAAAATATATATTTGTGGCATTTATATTATAAGGTTTAAGATGATATAGATCTCAATTTCAGACCAAATGTTTCAATTAGGATCTATTCTAATCATACTGCTCTAAGATTTACATAAATTCAGTTAGACAAAGTTTATCATTTTCGAGGAAACATTTGTCAATAATAATTACTACTCTATTATTATATAGATAACATATCGATAGATAGTAAGATTAGTTTATTTATTGTTAAGAAAAAATATTACAATACTCTCTTCACTCCTATTTGACAATAATAATACTCTATGGAATATAATAGGCATTGAATTATACAACTCTATCCTTTTCTAATAAATACATTGACAGTTACAAATCTAATTACAATTGTGAAATGCAATTAAAAACACGTTATCGGAAATGTACACTTAAAAAATTTATGAAATAAGTACTATCCATTTTTTTCGTTAATATTCTAAATCGTAACACTGGAAATTGTTATTTGTATACTATTTTTCTTCAATAAAGTATCTTTAGACATGCATTACGGATGTCTTTTTTGGATTTAATATTTAAATTAGGCAACATTCGTTCATAACACATTCTTTATATTATATTGTCATATTTATAACATGCTTGACGACTATTTACAATTCAACATTATTCAACATCAACTATATTTTTGTCAGAGTCATTACTCGTATTCAATAAAGGTATATATATAAGCATTATAGAGCTACCCTTTTTCCTCTCTTCTTTAAGCACACCCTGAACTCCTTTCTTCAGATTTTTTATCATATCATCCTGCAAAATCAATACATATACATGCCAAAATTCAATTTAAATTGTTGATTTTTTACCAATATCTTTAACAGTTCTTTTTCCATAAAATATTAAATTTGTCGATTGCTTTTACAATTCACAATACTAAACTTCGTATTGATTATCACAATATACTTCCTATGATAATCGGTTCTAATTATTAAACTCCCGATTGCATGGGCCACAATAATCAAGAAGTTCGGTCACGCGTCGAGCAATTTAGCTGTTTACGTTTGTCCCGAACGAAGTACCACGAGGCAGGCTCGTATTGTTTACGTTTGGTCTAAATAATATACTACGAGTCTCGCTTGTTGTCGTAAGACAGGGGTTAACCCTGGAGAAACAGAATTTTTAACAATTGAATGATTCCATTACCTTTTCAGCATGTTCAGTAGGAAACATGAGAGCAATTTTTATCTTATGTTTTTTCTGCAGCAACTTATTGATATTAGTCAGCTTAATTTCTAAATCGTGTTCGGTAATCTTAGATTTTATAGGAAAGAACTTGGTATTTTTGTAAGTAAGCTTTTCAACGGTATCCTTCTTACTTTGGTTTTCAAAGAATTCTGTAGTATTGCAAAGCTCATAAACATCTCTGTTATCTTTGTCAGTATATGATTGTTTTACTAAATGCAGATTCTGGCGTTTAGCAATTTTCTGAGCTTCTTCCAATAGGCTAATAGTCATAGATTTATCAGGATGAACGAGCTTAATGTGAGGTATTCGTACAGTTTTTTTCTTCGTTCTCTGTTCTCCTGTCTCTGAATTTGCATCTAAAACTATACTGAAACATTTTATTTGAGATTTTAGGTAATATAAATTTTGATAGCCTTTACTTGATGTTCTTGATGTAAGTAAATTATAAGTATAATGCGTCAATTTATTAATTTCTGAAAATCGTTTCATTGCAACAATATTTCAGACATTCAGTATTTTGAATAATAATTTCGTTTGTGTGATATTTAGTTTTAAATTTGATGTGCCACATAAAGGTTATGTATATTATCAACTTCTATCGTTCACGAAAACACGATACCTATGGCTTTACCCTCAATAATTTTCGAACAATGAAATAAGCGAATAATATACTATATATAAAATTATTGCATCGATAAAAATTCTGTTATTTAAATAATTTAAGAACTACCTATCTATTTACATTATAGTGATACTGTAATTTGTTAACCTTTTGCAACCAACAAAATCAATAAATTGTAACCAATAGCTACATGGAAATAGACCCCTAAGGATTTAAGGAACAAGTTTGCATGAATAATTTCAATTCCAATTATATACAATTGATATTAAGAAATAAATTTGTACTATAGTGTAGTTGCATTTCTAAAAATCAAAAATACAATTTATTACATACATATAGCGAATAAGGTTTGTTATATACGTTATAATAGTGAAAACAATTAAATTACTAGCACTTTTGTTGGCATATTATTGATAATAATTGCCGGATGAAATTTCAAAGTTGTATATAAAAATTTTTTTAATCGATTTGAATGAATTTAAATGGTCGTTTCTCGAAATTTTTTTTCAAATTTCCAGTACTTTCGTTTGATGCGCATTTGCCTTCAGGTTCGATGTATATATGACAGCGTTAAATTCATTGATCCGTCAGGCTGCGCTGCGATTGGATAATCTGTTTCGATCACGTTATTGCAGAGAAACCGACAAATCAGGAGCGTTCCTGTGCATGTGTGAGTTTACGTATATATTTAGAAGCGGAAACATTGCCTAGTCGGCCGTTTCCGTCTTCCCAGTGCCTGTCAGCCATTACAGCTCTGCTCGCCGGGTCTTGCAGGGTAAGTTGCTTGAAATATTTTCTATTCCAGAGATTGTAAATTCCTCTGTCATTCCGTATAAACTCGTTACTAAACAGATACACCGTTCTTGATAATCGAAGCGAAAAATTTCTCAAGCGTTTGTTCTTATACGCAGGTGTAACTGATACAGCTAACATAGTTTCTGAAAAATCGAAGATTGTCCTTAAGGAACGGGTAGTGTGTCAGGAAACAGGTTCGCCTAAACGCTCGTCCAGATGTATAACAATAGTTATTCCAATCACAGTAGGTATGTAGTACTCTACGATTTTTTATATTTTAAATTGAATCACAATATTAAATCATGAAACCGAATAAACGGGTTTTTGCAACGTCGTGTTCTCCACCATTTTGTTCTCGAACACTCTTGTTCACCGACCGTATTCAATTATCTAACAAAACATTGGAATCAAATTAAAAAGTGTTCACGAAACCTGGTAATGGAAGATACGATGAGATTTCTTTGTGTCATCCTGAAAGTACATTTATGGGTAATTGGAGGAGGTGTGAAATTAGCACCTTAGAAAATAAAAATGGCGACTTGGTTGCCCTATAAATTGCTGACAAGCACGCAGTTGAAACGTAAAAAGTGATTATCGTATCAATGTTTATACAGTGGTGGATAAAATATTCACGCAACCTTTAAAAATGGATGATGTTATGATTAGAGTAAACGTTTCAAATTTGCTTGAGGTATACATACAACTTGGGTTTACATATAACTTGGATTTATAAGACATGTTTTAAATTTTCATCATGGGCTCGGATGAAACATCATGACCTACACTTTTTTATTTGCAACTCTCACCATCAGCGATTTTTAAATAATTTCTTTTATGCATTATCCGGTCTTACTCAATTCTTGTAATATGTCAAAGGAAACTGAAATTGTTTGGTCCAATTTTTAAAAAGTTATATCCCTGTGAATACTTTTATTCACCATTTTATATATTTTTTTCTTATAAATGTAAAATGCAAATTATTATTTATAATTATTGTATTCATTAATGTTAAAATAATTTAAAAAAATTTATATATTTAATAAAATACCTATAAAAAAATCAAAGTTATTTTTAATTAATATCATATAAATTAAATGAATAAGTTTTATATTAATTGATCCTTCGATGACCAGAACCATTTTTTATCACAAAGATCATATCTTTGATTTTCCTTCTCCATATAATTAAAAAAGGTGTTATAAAAAAATTTTGTTTACATGTGCAATAATGTGTATCCAATTTCATGATTTTTTCAAATGTCAATGTACACTTTTTTTTTTTAACTGATCTTACACTATCATAAATTTAATTTGATCTCACATATATTGTGATTAAATATATATGCAGATACGCTACCTAAAAGATATAATAAGTAATTTGTTACAATACGCAATTGTTGTAATAAATAATTGTTGCTTCTGTTAACATAAGTCTAAACACAATATAAGCAATTAATAATATGTACTAAATTATACTTACTAATATCTTGAATGTTGAATGGTCCAATCATGGTACAATATTATCCATAAAACCATATTGGCCCATTGTGAAAATGATACATTTTAGGCCCAGAGGTAACCGAGACTCTAGTAATCGCAATGGAGGTGGTGGTACGTACTGGAACAGCCAGCAACAAGCACAGAAAGACAAGGTTGCCAAGAAACAAGCTCAAAGGAAGACACCGGGAGATCTGCTGAAGAAACCCAACTGGGATTTATCTAAATTGCCTGTGATCACAAAAAATTTGTATATTCCACATATCAATGTTTTGAAGAGGACAACAGAAGACATTGCAAAGTATCACATTGGCAAAGAAATTACTGTCAAAGGAAACAACACACCCTCTCCGATACAAGCATTCGAAGAAAGTAACTTCCCAGATTATGTAATGGAAGAAATCAGGAAGCAGGGTTTTGCTGAGCCGACAGCAATCCAAGCGCAAGGCTGGCCGATTGCACTTAGTGGACGCGATTTGGTTGGAATCGCTCAAACAGGATCTGGAAAAACTCTAGCAGTGTGTATTTCACTATCACTTTATTTACCGCTTGGTTTTTGAGAGACAAAGAATGCCGTGCTCGGTAGTAGTAGTAGTTTAGTGTTAACACTTCATCCGCTGAACGTTTATTAATAGGCTTTTTGATCATTTATATTGTACCAAATATTACACGATAATCCAAAATGAAATTATTAGACTGATTGAAATTTTAATCGTAACGGCAGTAAACGTGTTAACACATCTAATATTAACATATTTTCAGACAATTTTTTAATAGTCGAATGATACTAAACGAGCATTTCTATGTGTGTTTCTAGTACATATTGCCAGCAACAGTGCACATTAACAATCAGCCACGTTTGAACCGCGGGGACGGTCCAATCGTTCTGATTTTGGCTCCAACGAGAGAGTTGGCTCAGCAAATTCAGACAGTTGCTAGGGATTTCGGTTCCTCGTCGTGTATTCGCAACACATGCATTTTCGGCGGTTCTCCAAAGGGTCCACAGGCTCGCGACTTGGAACGAGGCGTTGAAATATGCATTGCAACTCCTGGCAGACTGATCGACTTCTTGGAGAAGGGAACGACGAATCTTCGCAGATGTACATACCTGGTTCTGGACGAAGCGGATAGGATGTTGGATATGGGTTTCGAACCGCAGATCCGCAAGATCATCGAGCAGATAAGACCCGACAGGCAGGTGCTGATGTGGTCTGCGACATGGCCGAAGGAAGTACAGGCCCTGGCCGAAGATTTTCTCTCCGATTACATTCAGATAAACATTGGTTCCTTGACGTTGGCGGCCAATCACAACATTCGCCAGATCGTGGAGATTTGTTACGAGCACGAGAAGGAGATGAAGCTCTCGGGCCTGCTCAGGGAGATCGGCAAGGACCGGGGAAGTAAAATGATCATATTCGTCGAGACTAAGAAGAAGGTAGACGACATCACCAAGGCGATCAAGCGAGAAGGTTGGCCGGCGATATCTATTCACGGGGACAAATCGCAGCCTGAGAGAGACTACGTTCTGTCCGAGTTCAGGAACGGAAAGACCATGATTCTCGTCGCCACCGACGTGGCTGCTCGCGGTTTGGACGTGGAGGACGTGAAGTACGTGATCAACTTCGATTACCCGAACAGTTCCGAGGACTATATCCATCGAATTGGGAGAACCGGACGTTGTCAAAGTGCAGGCACAGCGTACGCATACTTCACGCCCAACAACGCGAGACAGGCGAAAGAACTGATCTCTGTTCTCGAAGAAGCAGGCCAGGTAATCAACCCGCAATTGGCTGTTCTGGCTAACTCGATGAAGAACCAATACGGAAAAGGTCGCCAGCGTTGGAGTCACTCCCGCTCCAGTAAAGACAATAACTCCGTGAGCCCTAGAAACAACAGCAGCCCGACCGCGAACAGCTGGCAGAATCAGCAGTGTCAGGCCAGTCAGCTGAACCACAACAGCATCAACAATCAGGAGAGGACCGTTGTTCGGCACCAGAACGCGTACCAGAACAATCGTCAGAACAGTTTTCAGCCTACCTATCAGCAACAACAGCACCAGAGACAGCCGAACGCCTACGCCAACAGTTGTCCAACGAGCACCAGCAACTATCAAACCGGATACCAGAACGCCACCATACCTAGATACCATGGCAGGACCGGCACTTTCCAAGGCAATCGTTACCATAACAGGCAGAATACGTACAACGGCAACCAAACCGGAGGACAGAACGTGTACTCGATGCCGCCGCCGTTCATGATGCCGTCTAACGGGCACACCGATTCTGGGATGCAAAGTCTAGTGAACAACAAATTCTTCCAAACGAACCGGCCACCACCGAATACCGGAGCTTGTGCTTACCAATCGATGGGCTACGGCCAGTTTCAAGCTGTGCCGCCGTACAGTTACCCTTACCCACCCACACCAGTGCAGCAGTGACGCTTTTCACGGTATAAATCGGTAAGAGTGCAGGCTAAGTAAAGAGATCAATTTTTTCTGTCTACATTGGGCCCATTAATGTTTACGGTTTGTGTAGGTTGGGTCTCCTTCGAATATATGCATAACGTAATGTTTCTTCTTTTCTTTATTATTTATCATTTTCTGGAATGTCGCCGAATCGAATCAACACACACTCACACACACACACATACACAGGGAACAACACGATTTTGGTTGCCAGAGTAGAAGCAAGCACGCGACGGCACAATGTCAAAAAAATCAAAAGAGTTGACAATGTTCTCCTGGGTAAAACGAGTAATACCAGTCATATCATTTGCTTCGAAAGAAGCAGAAAAAAAAATAGTAAAAGATTGTACATTGCAAATCTCTCCGACAGGCACATTCCAGTTGAATTTTTTGAAGTAGTAGTAGTTGTTTAGGAATGGTACATTGATATAATCATTACTGGATGTAGGCTATGACCAGATATGTAGGTTATAAATATAATGGTCATATCTCTGAGAGAAAAAAAAACGTAATTAATCTTCTTGCGATAACTATGTAAACGACATTTAATGCTTTCCTGAAATGCACGAAACATATAGAAGGGGGGTGGGTTAACGTTCTCGTATTTGATAATTTATTTATATTTTGCATATATATAAAATATGTGTGTGTAGCAGGTTAGGACGAAGAGCGAACTGGGCAGCAGGACTCGAGGGGAAGATGTCGGACCGGCCGCCCGGTTCCCTCTTCATCCTAAAATTCTACATGTATGTACAGGCAATGCTCTTCAAAATGTAAGGCCTTTTGCATAAAAATTAAGCCGTACACCCGATTTACAAAGCGCACGACAATATCAATCGTGTTCTCTGTTCTATAAACGAGATATACCGATCAACACCCGATTCAACGGTGTGTGCGCGTGTGTCTCCGTTATAGAGGGGGTGAAAGTAATCTCATTAATCGCGAAGAGTCGGGAGAGAAAGAGAAAGAGAGAGAGAGAGAAAAAAGTAACATTAGAGCACGTTGATGAAGGATATCCAGCATAATTATATAGCGTACAAAAAAAAAACAAAGCGAGTATTTCGTGACCATCCTGGCTCGGTCCTTTTTGGAATCGGTTCGAGAACGTGAACCGATCACGGGGAAAGATAAAGATAGAAAGAAAGAGAGAAGGAAAAAAGGAAAACTTGGGCTTCAGGGGACAACTTAAATTAAGCATGTAGTCACAATGGCTGTGTACCTCGGCGCAAAGTTTGATACCTTATTTTTATAATATATATCGAAAGTAATTTGTTGTTAAACCAACGAATGATTATACGATGAAAAAAATACTAATAATAATAATGAGAAACATTGTTGTTTGATGTTTATGCAATTGGCCACTGAGTGGTCTTGCCTATGCGCGCCCCGTATCAATGTGTAGGCGTACGCGCAGGCTGACCGCGATCGAATGAATTTAGTTGTACCTGTTTTTTAGTTCGCGCTCGTCGAAATTTTTGCTATTTTTTTAGGGAACGATTCAGACTTATCCGGGACACAATTTCTCTCCATTGAGAACGTTCAATGCGCTGTGTGAACATACTAAGATGTGTGTGTGTATAAAAAGCAAAAACGGGTTAGAGAAAGATTAAAAGAAAAAAAAGAGTTAATTGAACGAGGAAAGCGTCACGAGCGTTGTTTACGATCATATACATACATATATTTCTATATGTATGTGTGTGTATATGCATATGTGTGTATGCGGGAATAAATAACGCGTCTCCCGAGGCAAATTTCACGCGAGATGAAATAACGATAAATGGGAACGAATTCTTTTTTAAGTGCCGCCGCCGCCGCCGTCGCCACGAGTGTCAGGCGTATATAAATGAACTGATCCGTTCGTTGACAGCGCATAGTAATTTTTTGCGGGCCTCCAGATATTACTCTGTACACGTCACTACTCGAATAAATGAATAGTAGAATGAGCTAAAACAGAGAAGAATGCAAGACTCGAATACACTCGAGCAAGGACTCGTTTGCGAACGACAAATTATTGTGATAATTACATGTAACGCTTTCGTGAAACGGTCTCTCACACAGTTCGTTACTTAATTACGCACAGTAGAAGGATGTTGCGAAGCAGTACGTGTGCATATATAAACTGTTATCAACCGGTTTTCGGTCGCATACTTTTTCCTAAAAGAAAAAATGAGAAAAAAACTCACGGAGATTTCGCCAGACGAGAATCCTCCCCGAGAAACTGATAATATCGAATTCGTTTCTAGGTTCACGCGCGGCGTTGTAGGTCTTTATAATTGTATCTTTCGGACTTCAAAAAAAAAAAACGGAACACACACGCTAGAAAAGTCGCGAAAGGTTGTTCGAGCGTTTGCGATATTATATGCTCTTGTCTTTGCTCTTTGGACGTTGCGGATGCTTCTCGCTCCTACTGTGTTAAAAGAAATTCCGACTGCACCGCGTTGCATCGTCGGAGAGAGGTGAATAGTGATATAAATAATAGGAAGCGTATGCTACGCGAGTATCGGGGAACTCTGAATACTCATACATTGCGTACGCCCTCTATTAAATCATCCGGTTTACGAGATTCGTTTCTTCTTGGAAGCTGTCCCCGCTGCAGTCTATACAGAAGCTATTCCGATCATTTACCCTCGAGTGTCGCTCGATCTTCATTTGCTTAAAAAAAGGCAAACCCATCCCGACATATAATACGTCGCTTCTTTCAATTGTGTACATGCAACATAGAACACGATTCTTCTGTTCGTATTCCGTGTCCGTATCGAACGTTCAGATTTATTCAAGTAGCATTTCGCTCCCCCCCCCCCCCACTTTTTCCTTGTTGTTAATTAGCGGTTAAGAAATCGAATAAATGCTGAGACAATAAACTACAGTTGCAATTCAGGTGGCTTTTGAGAAATATTCGAACACCGTGACCCTCCGAACCTAGGGTTAACATTTCACATCTTTCGTTCGTGTTTGTTTGTTTGTTTATTGTTTTCAATGGAACACGCATATATAATAGACAGCATTGCACAGTTGAGTTCCTGGTAGGGCAAATGTTTCCCAAAGTACATTGCGCATTTTGAACAAAAGGAAAAAAAGAAAATTGATAGTGGGTGTACGCGTAGCTCTGTGATATGTAAGGTGTAGCATATTTATAGATCTACCTATTGTGCATCATGATTAAAATAAGGAACGTATCTTATCAGTTTTATACATGGTATACAGATCATGTGATCCTAATGACGTGTACTGCGAGAGCTCATTGTCTACTTTAGGGAGGGAGGGAGAGAGAGAGAGAGAGAGGAGTACAAAAAAGAAAGAAGTTGTCGAAAGCAAAAGACCGGTATATTCCTTTAGTTGTGCGTTTGCTCTGCGAAATTTCGTGTGTCGCGCCCAGGATTCAAAAGACAAACGGAGGATGAAGGAATCCGAAGGATACGAGACGTATTTCTGTATTATTTCTGTTGAGAGCACTCTTCTTTCTCGAGTATTCGCGCGGAAGGTCTTAGCTTATCGTTTATATAGTTTATTTAGACGTGTTCACTCCGTAAGCGAGTATAAATTCGAAACAGGATGCTATTTCTCTTCTTCCACTCGTGAAAATCCGTTTTCTCTCTTCCTATTTTTGTTTTTTCTTTTTTTTTTTTGTACGTTTTTGTCCATTCGTTAGAGACACATTCTTGTATTTACATATTTATCGCTGGGATAGGTGTTTTTGTCATTTTTTTTCGTTTTGCGAAACGTTTATAGCAAACCGCGCAAGTATTTCCTTCGTTTTCTTTTCCATATTTTTTCTTTTTTTATTCACGACCAGAATCGTCTACGAAATCTACTGCGTCCATTCTAAACCGTACTAGATAGAGAAAAAACCACGTCGGGGCTCGATCGTCCTTCGTGTGGCGGAAGCATGCGATATAATAATCATTACTCGCGAGAAGTCGAGTCGTGTATCACTCCGAAGATCACTTCTGTCCTACTAGTCGACAATTTTAGTTTGTATTATTATTATCATCTCCTTTTTTGTTCGTTGCGTTGCGTTGTCGTGGAACAGATGAATGAAAGAAACAAAAATAAAACTGATCTTGCTCCCGGTGTAGTGTCGTTGCGAATCGAGAACGTTCAAACGTGACTCCGTCAGTTTCAGCCAACGAATACGTAGGATTACCAGCGGGAAAGGAAAGCACAAGGGACAACGTACATTGTAGTTCTTCGAACGAAATAAAACGAATGATTCTCTTTCAATGCTCGCGCACGACACCGATTTCTCTCGTTGCCATGCGCGCTCTTCGTTTCTTTCTTCTTTTTATTATTTATTCGCAAGCATATTCGATTAGACGCGTACTTCATTCTTCTCGTTTCCACATCTGTGCATATACTTCATTTCCTATTGGTTTTTTTTTCAGCGGTGGCTGTAAAACCTTGAACCGAGAGAGAGAGAGAGAGAGACAGAAGGGAGTTTACGTAGTTTTTAAAAAGAGACATCTGTGAAACGCGCCTTCTATCCGTGAAAAGAAAGGTTCGAGACAAACGGAACCGTTCTCGTGGAGATTTTTCACGCTTGTATCAAGCACTGTCCAAGAAAAATAAAATCGGTAACGGCTGATCGTTCGGTTCAAAACGGAGTCGTCTTTTTGTATTTAACTCGCGTCGTGGCCGTTGTTTTCCTCTACGAAAAAGAAAAGAAGCCACACACACCGAGGTAGAGAGTGAAAGAGAGAGAGAGAGAGAGGGTCGAAAAGAAAACGAGAACGAACACACGAAAGGAGAAAAGGTCCCATGAAATTGGCACAGTTTTTCTACCGCGCCCTTAGGTAGCCCCGACATAATACATATTCGTCTTTATCATGAGCTAAAGAGTCGCCGACCGACTAAATAGTTTCGGGAACACGAGTACCTTTTTAATAATGCTGAACGCTGTGATATCGCGTACATAAACATTTTTATTATTATAAACGTAAATGTGCATATTGTAATGTTAAAAAAAAAAGAAGTGTTCTATCCTCCTTTATATGTGAAGACTGAATCTCGCCAACTTATACACAAGTTTAGCAGCCGCAGATACGTTCGTATACTGTAGACTACAGAATAGACTATTTGTATATTATTAATTATAACAATATGTTTTACGCGAAGTAGTGCCGTACGGGTCGGTACTATTATGTTATAGTTCGATAACGGGTGCGTGTTCGTATTGTGCATTTTACTGAGAGTAAGAGAGAGAGAGAGAGAGAAAGAGATCGTGCGAGCTAGTAGCCTGGTGCATCGTGACGAGAATAGTTAAACACGGGTCCCCGTTTCTTCTTTTTCTTCTTCATTATATACTTTCGTTTTGTTTATCGTTTGTTTCTTCGTTTCGTCCGACTCCGAACGAGTCGCGGTGACTTGATTGGGAGCGTTCTCACAAATACTTTTCATTTACGATTGCTTGCCACGTTCGCCGCTTTCGATTTGTCGTTGTAAAATCGTTCGTGGGAAAGAACACACTGCAGCAACAATAAGAGAAAAAAGAAAATCCGTTTCATGGTAGTTCCTATATTGCATTCTTCTTTGTAACGTGAATGGGTTGCAGCTTAAATTTTGCAGATATGTTGAAGAGCTTTTACCTCTATGCGTAATTTGAATACGATATTTAAATGTATCCCCCGCTCGGAGAATTAAAGAAAAAAAAAGAAAAGAACGAAAGAAAACCAAGGAAGAAAAGAAGCAATCGCGCGAAACAGTCGCTCGAGCGAGTACCTTGCTATCTTCCGTACTACACTAACTAAGAAATGTTAAACTAGAGAATTGTCTCGAGCGTTTCTTTCGATGACTGTCGAGCAATGCACATTTCCGTGTACGAAATATTTGCGAAAATTGTAATACGACATGCGTTTCGCGAGCGAGCGCGCGCCTTGTATTTTAAACTTCCGAGGCAGAGAAAATTTCGAGTCACAGCGAAGAAGAAACTTTAAGGCGTCGAGAATTAAACTTTAAGAGAATTAAATCTATAAACGATACGCTCGCAACATTGTACCATTTTTTTCTTTTCTCGTCTCAACTTTTTTCCGAGTAAGCGTGAAGATGTCTGTTGTCTATTTCCTTTCAGAATTCTGTTTCTTATTCTTTTATATTTTATTTATTCTTTTTTTTTTTTTTTTTAAATAAATTTCATTCTCTCTTACGCGAAACGCAGACTTGTTAGTGTACATAAGAACGTGTATCGAGCACGACGCTGCACACTGTGCGATTAACGAAATTCACCGTGCAGACTTTCTCGCAAGACTGTGCGCATATTCGAGACACAGTTCGTAACAGAAGTAGTTTATAATTTAACTGATGCGCCACACGACAATGGTACATACATAAGCCTGGGCTATTCGGAAGGAGAACAGTATCTTTGACTGATCTTGAATCCATTAAGATCATTCGCGTAACGAACCTTATTTATTTCGTTCCGATGTTGATGGTTTAAGAGTAGAAACACAATGTACAGGAGGGGCTCCTAGTTTTCTCGGATCAAACTTTGTCAGCATGTTCTGTAGATGAAATTGAGAAAAAAATGTTGCACCAACATGGGTTTCTAAATATTTTATCCAAAGTACTGCTTCGTAAGAATAGAATGTCGGTTCAACTTATAATTGACACTAATGTTTGTTAATAACCACAATACGATAATAACGGGCGAGACTCGTGAAGAAGAATCTACCAACTGTGAATGTCTCTTTCAAATGAAAATGAAACTGATCGTCTGTCGTCAACATGTAAGCGTTCAAGTAAATACAGGCATACGATAACAATCTTTTTCTCTTGTTTCTACTTGTGGAACGTGCTGGCACAGTTTTTCAAGAAAATAAGAACTCGAACAGCCTGTATAGATGTATGAATAATCACGCACTGTAAAAGTTTATTTAATCATTTCAACGTCGCGTTCAAGCGGATGGATACTGCAATGTTTATCGGTTCTCTGTGCGCTCCTGTTCCTTGTAATTACGGAATCTTTTTCGTTGCGTCGTTTCACTTATTTTTATAATTGAATAGTCGCGAAAGGCGCTCTGTTTTATGCGTGTCTTTGATCCTCCCGCTGAAGGTCCATAGCAGCAGAGCTGTTTCGTCGAGATCGGTAGCGAGAGAGTCAGAGATACAAGCATCGGAAAAATATAGACCGAGTTCGGTATAGTAAAGGATCGACACGCCAGACGTTTGTTACGAACATCCGCATTTTTTCACTGTTGATTTTTATGTAACTGAGCATACGGATCCGTCGGTTTGTTTGTTTGTTTGAGTGTACATTGTATTTATAGCCAAAGTATATCCAAACATATTTTTGGAGTCGCAGGTTGTACGAGCAGATCTGTATGAAAACGAACTTCGCATGGATTTTGTAAACAACACGAAGGCGGAAGTCGACGCGAACGATTGTTAACAAAGTATAGGAATTATACGATCGTTGTTTTTTGGGGGAGAACGCAGTACAGCACGGTAGACTTCCTGTTTGTTGGAATAGTTGACGCATCTGTTCCGATTCGCGCATCAAGAAGAGAAGAAAAAAATAATGGCAGAGAAAAAAGGGTAGTTCGAAAAACGCTATATTAATTCTAGTGTATGCTAAATTATGTGGGGAAAGAGACGCGAGCATAACGATTCACTGTGCATGATTTCAGGCGACGCGAAGGCGAAAATCTATAGAGAATCAAGCCGCTGATGTCTGGAATGGTGTAAATTACAAAATATGTATACATATTTTGTAACATGTTTACGGCTTCATTGAATTTATCATGCCTTACAATATGAAAGAGCTCGGCCCAATGTCCAAGATATGTATACAAGATTGCAACACTCTTAGATTTAAAGAGAAAAAATAACCAAAAAGGAACCGCTCCTTGGTCGTCCTCGGATAAATTAATTAACGAACGTTCGGAAATTCTGTGAAACTGCAGCAGAAAAGACGGCAATACGTCATTCTTCTTGAATACGAATATATAGAAGAGTTCTTGAAGAACGTAGATTCGATGTGAATCCTGCTGCGAGGATACATTTATGAATTATTTATTCGCATGTATAACGTGTGTGTCTATATATCCTTCGTGCAGAACCGTTGTGTTAGCGAAGTCCCACCCTGTTTTCTGGTGCAACGTGGATTGTTTTGGATGTTTGTACAAGCGGCAGGTCTTATGATTGTAGGCACAGTCATGAATGATGTTCTCAGTGCCTGCTGATAATGACACTTGCGCTGTATAAGGAATCTACAAGAATCTACAGGCTTGTACAATCTAGCAAAATGTGCACATATGGTGTCAGATATATACGGATCCAGTGGCACGTCAGGAATCATGGAATTGGGCCTTCCTCCTCTGAAGGCTGGAGTAATATTAGTATCTTCGATGAGCGTGGTCAGATAGCAAAAGATGGCTCCAACGATCATTCCCCTCACTTTGCCCGGACTCTGTATGGCTTGACCTTCATAGAAGTCTAGCGCCCCTTGCACTGGGGTATTAACCCACTTGTGTGCATAATCGGCACGAAGCTCGAAGCTTATGTCTTCAAGGTCAGTCCAGTGGTGAGCGAGATTAGACAATTCAGCCCATCAATTGCCTGATCATTATCAAATAGCGCAGCAGATATCATATACCCTACTCGCTGATTACCAGATACCACATTACGAATTTCATCCAATGTCGGTAAGACATTGGTTGAATTCGTACACCTCCTAATGATCTCATTTGCCTATGACCCGATATCATTGGCGGCTGTGTTTGAGACAAAGTACCGCTTTGAGAGCTAGCATCCGCCCTTCTTCACCTCGGGTCACTGCCGATTCGAGCGAGTACATCTCCCGGAAATCCGTTTGTCCAACATAGCCTCGGTGTCACACAAACGTTTTTCCCCCCTCGATACTCCATTCGCGATATTCTCCGTCGACCAGAAGGGCAGGTACTTTTTTTTTTTTAACAGCTACGAATACTCTTCTTCCCTTGCTCTACTTCGGCCTCCAGTAGGCTGATCCTGATTTCCACGCGCGCAGGACTTCATTGAGTCCAGCGTCAGTTCAATGTCACCATTTCTAATTGTTTCCAATCTTTGGAAAATAGTTTCCTTTACCCTACCCGAGGGAGCGACCTAGTTGACCGTGTTCTAGGACCTTGACACGTCGCTAGTCACCGAGGATCAGTGCCCGCTTAGAACAAGAACGCGATCACGGCTCTGAAACGTTTGCTGCCATCAGTCCACTCCTACTGAGGTTTTTAGAGACCAACAGTGGAGATGACGACCGGAACCTCCGATCCCTCGGGAAAGTGCTGTTTGTCGGATCATCCCGCATTCTACCTCCGATTTAGAGGAAGCTCGCCATTCCTGAGTACAGGATCGGTAGCTGAGACCGAGACAAGAAGAACTTTCCACGCGTGTCAGCGACCTGCCAACCCTACACGACTTCTAAGAAGCTCGAAATCGCTCAACCGCGTAGGACGCGACACCTCGAATCGATGCCATGACTGGGACACTACACGTTTGCAACGATGGACCAATATTTGTAAGTTCTTTCTCGAATCTGGCGGTAGTTACATCGAACAAACCACGAAGCTTCTGTTTCATTTTTGTTTCAGGGGTTTTTTAAGATTCAGTATTCGTCTGTGGACAGAGGCACGATTTTAATAAACCATTCTTAAAGCACGGTCGAGCCTGTGCTTCTAAATTATTATCACGGTTGTTGCGAACGGGTACATCGACAGCGTGTTTCACTAGCGATGTATAGACACACATGCATTATTTTGAAGAAAGGAAATATTATTTTAGTAAATTATAGAATATTTCCGGCGAGAAAAAAGGATTCCCAATACTTCGTGGTAGACAGACGTTATGTCTCGGTAAGACAGATGTAACATTTTTCTCAATTTCGCGTTTCTCTTGCAGTCGCAGTTCCATCACTGGCAAAACTAGTGGCAGGTATCGTTTAGAATGTATTATCTCGACTGCATTGTAACAGCGAACAATTCTGCTCGAGGCTCCGGAGGTCGTAGTTAGCCAGGCATAGTCTTATTGGCCAAAACATCATCCTCGTTGAATATGGAGCCAGGAATCGAGTTTTATGAGTCGTCTGGTTACCAAGACTCGCCACGGCATTCCTCAAATTGGAGATAAAGACGCGGCCAGCATATCGCTAGAGGAAACTTCTTCGTCCCTGGCGGATACCACTTGCTGCCCAAGTGGCGTACAACTGATACTCCTGGGCCACGAGTCATGATTTAAATGGAATTTCCGTAACGTAACTGGCGTAGCATCGAGTCCTGCAACTTTTCTTCTCTCAGTATAATCCACCACTCGCGCCAGACCCTCGATCCGGTAGCAATAGTGTCCGGTCTTAAATCAGCAGGAAATATATTTGAGATCCTCTACGACTTGAGCTGTTATCCTCGAGGACAGGCACTCTTGTATCGTCAACAGTTGTTGCCAGGGGTCTCTCGAATATCACCACGCTCGTTTGGTCGCGCGAGGACCGAAAAGCGGTGATGTCTTCCGTTGTTTCGTCACGGAAGTCCCCGATGCTGGATAGGCACGAACCAGTAGCAGGAGGTGAAACTTCGCTTCGCCGTTTTAAATAGCCGAGCAGTTTGATTTGATCAAATTCAGATATTTCCCGTTAAGCAATTCGAAATACCAGTCCTCAAAGATCTTCCAAATGATTATGCGACGAGGCGTTACGCTTCGGAATCATTCTACGCGTTACGTTAACGTTGCGTTGTATTTCTATAACGCCTCGTGGTTCAATAGAACGTATTCTATCGTTTCCGTTTGGAAAAAGCAGACAGTCTAACATCCTGTTGAATACAAAAATAGCTACAGTCCCAGAATGGTTTCTTTTTGCGCGCATTAGACGAAACTTTCTCTATTAGAGTGCCTCTCGAATGAACATTAATCGCACGATCGTTCGGTATGACGAACGGACTTTCGCATCTGAAACTATATTTCTAATTCTATCTAGTTAGGAAGTGAAATTGTAATGCGTGCCCACCATAACAAATCGAAACTTTTTTGAACATATCAGTAGCATGCTCGAGTTACGAGTATTGAAAATTTGTTATTCGCAGCCAGGGTAACTCGTAATTGTTGATCTCCAACATTTCTGTATCTTCAAACATGTGAACAGTAGTAGCGAAGCCACTTTGACAATCTCGATTTTGCTCTACGATTCGAAGCTCATTTCTTCGTTGCTTCTGGGACAACGGTTTCCATGAAAGAAAGAAATAAACTGTTTTTCCCGTGTACTTTCAGCTTCGCTCGACTCTTACTTTTTACGCGCGATCCACCAGCGTTTCTGAAGAATTTTCGGGAAATGCGAATATCTTCTAGCGCGTTATCAACACAGAATTCACTGCTGCCTTACATTCGATAATTTACCGACTAATTTTAAGAGAGGACGAATAAAACTATTGTAGAGGATATCCGTCACGGTGAATTTGGCGGCAAATGTGTTTAAAGGTGGCGAATAATCGAGTCAGAGTTAATTACGGCCGTTGATACGTCCGAGGATGTCGTATCGAAGCGAGTATCTTTTTACAGTGCAGCAATATCGATCGACTTTTAAGCGTTACTGCACGCGTAACACTTTAACGGTGAAGCGCTAATCCGTAGAAAAAAGAATAATTTATCCTCTGCTGTCGTGCATTGATGTTTACCCTTGTCGTAAACATGTTTGTCGCAGAGGGATGTTTCTCGTACACGCAGAAGATCAGTATTACATTCGTGCAACTAGAATCAAGGTTGCGCGTCAATTTCATAGAGGTTTTCTTTTTCCTGTATTTCACATTCTTCTTGGAACAAATGAAATTAATGTGAATGGAGATTTTACTTAGCTGGTTTGCTGCAAAACCAGCACGTTTTACGACCAAAGAGAGGCAACGAGGCAGTGGCTTGTTTCTTTTCTTTTCCCTTTATCCATGACACGACTTTCGAAAGAAAAAGACTATAAAATTGTAGCACCGTGTATTGTCGATATATACTTTACCGCAATCTTCAATGAGTGATAGAAAACAAGTGGACAGTTGTTAAAAAATGTATGTTAGAATTAATTATTTTTATGGATCGCTTCTATTTAAAATATAATTATGATTTTTCTCGATAGGAAAAAAGAGAGCATACACAAATTATTTAATATAACTCAGCGTACAAAGTCGAACGATTTAAATAAATAAAAAAAAGAATGGCGTAATCAATATTAAGTAACAATTTACATTCAAATTCTCTTCTGTAGGTTTCATTAAAGTGCATTTCTTGTATGTTACACAGTATTATGGTAGAATGTAAGAAAATAAATATTGCAATAGTAATCTGTTTGCATTTCGATTATTACCCAGTTGTTAATTTTCATTTCTGATAGAAATTTCATTGTCCTACTATGTATATATAGTTTCGCCTGATGTGTTAATTATGTATCGATACAAATAAGATTGAAACGCGAATAGCTACCATTTAGGGCACTTTTACATTTTTATTTTCTCGTTAATGTTTTCCATATTTATTTTCAGTCTTTAAACGCGCCGCAAGCGAAATTCACAACTATGGAAAGCGCGATAATATATCAAACGTTATATGGTAAAACACGATGTTTAACAAGTCTACATAATTTATTTTTATTGTATCAGACAGGTACAGTGAGTGTAAAAAGTATTCGTACACTTTTCAAAACCGCATAACTTTTTTAAAATTCGACCATACGATTTGAGTTTTTTGAAAATGTTGGAGGGATTGGTTCCCCAGCTAATGTGTAAATAATTGTTTGTAAAACTCCTAAGAATCCACCTGAACTACTAGCTTTTCGACATACATAGGTTAGTACTGTTTTATAACAAATGTCCAGCTGTCAACGAACATTTTCTTCACCTACTCATATACTAATCGAACGAAATACTTTTTGTGAATGGTTTCTTTACCAGAGCTGTCTGTAGAATTCAATGCTGTATACTAAATTCCTGCTAGATAAAATTTTTCTCATAAATACAAAAATAGGGCGTATAAAGTGCCCGCGTCAGCTCTTTTTCAAACTTTGACAAGCATTTACGACTATTAGAAAGTTCAAAAAAATATAATTGACTATATGGATGTGTAGAGGAGAGTCCCCCCTTTCTTTTCGTTCAAACCTGAACTTCCTCGCATGTTTAGTTTTTGCAGAACACCTTGTTTTTTATCGAAATTATGTATTTCTACAAAAATCAATGTTTTTCGAAAATGTTGCGCGATAGAGCAATTCTATTTTCGAATTCGGTTTCAGAATGTCTATAAGTATCACCCAACAGTAATTATTGAACAAATTTCGTGTTGGACAGTGTAATTTGCCGTGGAGACCCTAAAAACCTTTTTTTGTGCCATGCAAAGGCCATTTGGAAATGATCGGGCGTTCAAGATTTATGGCACAGCTGATGCGGGGAAGTCCTGCCTAGGATCGCCGAATACAGGACCCGAGTTGTAGATATTTTTTTTAATGCCGGTGCCGTCGCGTATGTTCAGACCTTAAAAGTTGCACCGGACAACAGGGGCTGTAGTGTTACTTTTTTTCCTAGGTGGAGTCGCTTCAGAGATGTGAAGAATCATCTTTGTTCTTTTAAATAAATTGCTATGTTTTGGTACCCGTTTTTCTGATAGCGACCATTTAGACGCATCCAACGAGGTGCAACGTTAGTGATTCAAGATCAGCAAAGGTTATTTACAATATGAAAAATGTAAACAAATTCTTTATTTATCACATTTTTTTACGAGGGCCAGTAATTTAAATTTTGAATAAAATACGTTTATATTCCTTGAAGTTTCCGCTTCAAAATATTGTTTTCAAAATTAGCGTCACGTTGAGCTAGAAAAGGACGCGGTGTACCTGTGTTTCAGGTAAATGCGTGTCGCAAGCATCCATAAAAAATTTTATGACGCTGATCTCAGTAATACTAGTAGACCATGTACGACTGAATGACCCTATTTATACGTCAAGAACAATATTAGTAACCGCTCCTGGTCATCGGCACTTCGTTAATCGTACAGTAAAGTCGTGGTATAACAATAAGTACCTTCGCCAGGTCCGAGCAGGGACAGTGGTCAACCTTGCCGAGACTACAAAGGGACAGCGTCAAATGTAAACTCCGCGACAAAACTATAGGACGCATACGAAATTTGATACGAGTTTTGTCTTGTCTGCTTACATTAAAAAAAACACAAACAACCGAGGATAGTCTTTCATGTTATTTTCATGATTTGCAGAAAGAAGAATTGCATTCGTCAAGACTTATTAATACCAGCAGAATTGGATTTGTAAAATTTATTAATACCAGCATGAATGCAATTATATACAGGGTGGCCCACATAACTCTGAACAGCTCAATATCTCGAAAACTATGCCATCGATTTTAAAGTTCTTAGTCTTAAATTGCATGGAACTGAAGGGCCTTTCTGACTACATAAACGTGAAGTGGCCTCCCTTCCCCTTTAACGGGGGAGGGGAGGTACCTTTGTAATTTTAAATGGAACCCCCTATAAAATGTTACACATTTAGATTCTACAGGAAAAAACAAGTCAATTTTGTCTGAAACATTTTTTTGTCAGATACTTCCATGATGAGATATAACAGTTTGAAGTTATCGCGGCCTCCCCTTGTGAGTATAGAAAATGACATTGTATACTAGTGTAATAACTCTCTGGTAATAATGAAATTTTACCAATGTTTTGGTGAAATTTTCCTGATTTTTCTGAACTCTGCGTTTTTGAATCGTGTAATTCGGTGCAAAAACGCAGGAATACAGAAACAGCAGTATTGTCTGTACGTGTGTGGATAAAAAATCTCTATGTTTATGGTAACCCTATTTACAAACGCATGCGCATTGGAAATTAGTTTTCGAAGAGTAGTATCGCGTCTTATAATACATAAATCACTAAAGATGTTTTGCAATGATTCCGTCCAGTTGGTAATATTGGTTGCTAGATGCAGGAGAAAAATGGCTGCTCACGCATAACGTCTTATTGTTCTTAGACCATACAATATAACATTTAGAAAAATGGTGCAGACTCGTTGCATAAAGAATGCAAGGAACGACAAAACCGTGATACAAACATATATACTTTACAACATTGCTGTAACGTTATGAATATTCATATACTACGAGACAAATAATTTGTAATTTGTATGGTCGTAACCTCTCAAACCGGTTTGACGTTTGTACGTCAACAAAAACTGAATAAAGGACTAATTAAATAACTAATTAAATAACTACTAAATAAATGAATAGATAAATGACTAAAAAAGCTGAATAAAAATCATAATATTTCCTGGAATGCTACGAACACACAGTATAGTGTGGTGACGCAGAAAAGGTGTGCGGTTGGAGTGTGAATGCGTCAGAAAATATTGAATATGAAAATTTATTTGGTTTGTTAAATAGTCCATGGCAGCCTGTTTTTATTTATTTAAGAAAAACCTTAGTCGTCTGATAGACAGGTATTGCAATTTCCAGTTTTAGACATTTTAGTGATGACGTCAGAGACGAAGTACCATAATCCGCCACATAGCGCGCACAAGTCACAGTGGCGCTCCATCATGGATATTACAACCATCCGTACCATAGAGTCTATGGTATAGACCTTGCGGTAGGGACTTTGGGACTTTCTCCACCATCAGCGGCATCAGTCTTGTGTCATCTTGTGTTGATTACGGTCGTGTTTACACGTGATCTTTTTCTTGTCGATTTATTTGTGTGAATTGAAGTTCCAAAAAAATTATTTCGTTATAAATAGTGGACATTACATAGAAAGTTATTAATTTTCCAATGATCGAGTGACATTCTATAGTTATAGTGATTATATTTCTAAATATAACCTATAATATTATCGTCATTATTAACTATTTATTGTATGAATTTAATTGTTCGTACACTTACTCACATTGGTTGAAATATTTTTCGACAAACAGAACAACAGTATGTCGAATGAAAAATTCTACAATATTTCTGCAAACATGAAAAGCTGTAAGTGAGACTTGTTTTTCATTTTGTAAAGCTTTTTTATAAATTTTGTTTAGACTATAATTCTATTTGTTTGTTGCATATGAAATGCTCGATCTTAGATTGCAAATGTTATAAAGCGTTTTCATCAAGAAATACTATTACAGTCTATAGGCTTATTATATACCTGTTAATTATTTGCTGTTTTGATGTGGATATATAACTTGATTTTTAAATCAATTTTATTTTAATGAGACTTCTTATGAGTGGAAAAACAACATATAGCATTCTATAGCATTATCTGATACTTGGTCAAAATGTGGTGATTAATCAACACGCTATTTAAATAAAGCATGTGATCGACTAAAAAATTAAATTTCTACTGTAATGCAATCAAGAAGCTTGTAATTTATTGATATACTCATTGATTCCAAGAGTGCTTTCTTTTATCGATAAGTTTATTTAGAAAAGAATTTTGATTGGCTAATGTTACTTTTAAAATT
This sequence comes from Lasioglossum leucozonium, assembly GCA_028454225.1. Classification (NCBI taxonomy): domain Eukaryota; kingdom Metazoa; phylum Arthropoda; class Insecta; order Hymenoptera; family Halictidae; genus Lasioglossum; species Lasioglossum leucozonium. Next base: position 9,861,045 of record CM052217.1, on the reverse strand, counting down.
CAGACCATTTCGTATGCAACAACATAAAATGTAGTCATAACATGTTACAGTGTTTTGCAATAAACGATGTTTCAGATTCAGATGATAGTGAATTTGAAAGTGTGGATAATGAGGACGATGATTCTGAAATTTCTGATAAGAAAATTATGGAAGAAAAGGAAATATATCAGAGTAATTCCTGTAAGAGAAAAAAAATGTGTAGTAATGGTACTTCTGTGGATGAGAGTTCCGATTCAAATGACGGCGATTACAATGAGAATTATCGTGAACATTCTGACTCTGAAAAAAATGATCCTCAATCGAGTTCACATAGCATGCATCAAGATTTATCTTGCGAACAAGATTCAGCCGGTGAATGCAGCAGCCAAAATCTGCAAAGTAGACACACTGATGATACAACTAACGCGATCAAACGACAAAAAATTGGCAAAAACTCTACTGATGAAATAAAAATTTATAAGAACCCTAAAGCTGAACGGATGATGCAGAAGATGGGATATAGAGAAGGTCATGGTCTTGGTAAATATACGCAAGGTCGCCTGGAGCCAGTGGAAGCAGCAAAACAACATGGTCGTAGAGGTTTTGGACATCATATACCTGGACTAGAGGCTTCTAGTCATAAATGGGATTCTTCAGAAGAGGAAATGCAAGTTGTAGAATCGATGAAATGGATAGAAAATCTTCATACTGATTTACCAACTTTCGACGAAATGATGTCCTGGTTAAAAAAGGGACCTAAAAAGCTTGTTATAGATGATGAAACTGAATTCTGTGATGAAGTCATAGTTAGAAATGTTATTAATGCAAAAACTATATTTGATAAACTAGAAAGCATAGAATTGCGCCGTGCAAGAACACGTAGCAATCCTTATGAAACTATTCGTGGTGCATTCTTCTTGAATCGAGCAGCTGTAAAAATGGCAAATATAGATAAAGCATGTGATTTCATGTTTACTAATCCAAAGGACCTACAAGATGATGAGTTACTTCATTTTGCTGATGTGTGCGCTGGACCTGGTGGTTTCAGTGAATATGTTTTGTGGAGGAGAAAATGGCATGCTAAAGGATTTGGATTCACTTTAAAAAATGAAAACGACTTCAAGCTAGCTGACTTTTATGCTGGTCCCTGTGAAACTTTCCATCCATATTATGGGCCATCTGATGATGGTAATGTTTTCGATCCTGCTAATCAAGAAGCATTCAGAGAGATTATAATGCAACATACTAATAACAAAGGTGTACATTTTATGATGTCTGATGGAGGATTTTCGGTGGAAGGCCAAGAAAATATACAAGAAATTTTGTCGAAACAATTATATCTTTGTCAGTGTTTAGTGGCCCTGATGATTGTGAAAGAGCAGGGGCATTTTGTCACAAAATTGTTCGATGTTTTTACTCCCTTTAGCGCGGGGCTAGTTTACTTAATGTACCGTTGTTTCAAAGAGGTTTGTATTTTCAAACCAAATACCTCTAGACCAGCAAATTCTGAACGATATTTAATATGTAAACATAAAAGGGCGAATACAAAAGCTGTTGTACGATATTTAAAACACATAAATGAAATACTTTTGAAGGATGATAAAAATAATGATGTTACACACCTAGTGCCCTTTGAAGAATTAGAAGACGAAAAAGAGTTTTTGCAATATTTACGAAAATCTAATAACTATTTGGGAAAGAAGCAAATAACAGCTCTTCGAAAAATTGCCGCATTTTGCGAAGATACTACTCTTATCGAAGCAAAGCAGGCTATCCTGCGTGAAGAATGCTTGAAGTACTGGGAAATCCCAGATGAAAGTAGGACAATGCCGAAACGTATGAAACCTCAGGAAAAATTGAGAAGTCTTTTTGGAGACACTACATTCCTTTCCAAATATCCAAAGTTATTGACAAAGGAAACAATATCGCAAAGTGCAATATCGCAACAACCACACGATTATTATTGTATACCCAGTGCCAGTAAAGACGACGATGAGTATAATGCCACATTTTACTTGGGCTTGGGACGAAGTGAAGTGTATCGTTACACGAAAGGCAACTGGGTCATAGATAAAGATAGTAGAATAGAAATGCCTGCTGGTACACTGTTGTATGCGGAAAAACTTTATGAAATGACAAAACAACATAGGAATCAGCGCAGATTATGCACATTACACATTATAGATGTACTTTTTTTGGGTTCCGAGAATGTTAGTGAAAAAAGTTTATTGGAAAGGTAAATCAATTATTTACAGTAATAATATCGACAATACCTTTTTTGATACAACATAAAACTGATACAAAAAACTTTTTATAGGCATAAGCTTGCAAAGAAATTTTGCAAAGCTTTATGGAAACCTAATGGAAGCCATAATGGATACACTCGAATACGTACCAAAGATTTATTTCCATTAGATGTCGACATATTAGAAAACCTACGTGTAGAAACACGTACAATGAAAAATGGTCAAAATGCTTTAACGTATGAATTGTCGGACACAGACTTGGACTCTGATTGTACCGATGAGAAACCATATTTTATAATAACCAATATCCTCTTCCTAAAAGCATTTGCAAACCCATGGTCAGCAAATGTAAGCAAAAAATATAAAAGATTGTACGTTTATAATTCGAAAACCCAGGACAGTTATTTTTTGGCAGATAAGCCAGCCGCAGCTGACGCAAATTTTATTGAAACATTCAGTAATCGTTTTGTTATGAATTGGCCTAAAGATAAATCACTTTCTATGAAGGATCTGATAGAACATATTTCCGATAAGCTTCTGAAGTAATTAATTTTTACGTTGTGATGTAATTAGCTATTTGCTCTGAGATTCTACTTTGGTGAATGTTCCTTCAATATTCTTCAGTATTTACTACAAGTTAATGTTCTTGTACATATCTGACAGAACACTTATCAAATGGGAGTCTCGGTTCAGTCATGAATTATTTTTTCCTTCAAACTCTGCGAATAGATGGAGAAAGTAATTAAGCGTCATAGATTTTAAGATTAATGTTAAATATATAATACCTTGTAAATATATATATGTAATCAATGACAGTCTTAATTAAAACATTGACCACATTATGTTTAGAGTGTTACTAGACTGACCAATCCATCTCATTTCAGAAACAAACACCTAAACGGTATAATTTATTTTTAGTAAGTACAATTAAATATTTGTTTGTAGCTGTGGCTCCCATAATTGGAAGTGCATCAATTCCTAAGTCTATAATCCACTGTTTTTCAACTTGAGCAGTCAATTCTGGCCTTTTATACAAAAAAATGTACCTTGTGTGTTCCAATATGGCCACATATGAACCATCTAGAAATGTAGTAAGTTGAAATCGTTTAAGTACAGTGAAACATAGAAGTAATATGTTTGGCTAATAGTAATAATAATTGAGTACTTACCATCTGGAGAAACACAGAATTTTTTATTACTTTTACTTGCTTCAACGTAACCAAAACCAGGAAACGTATAATAATGTTCTATATCCCACTTAGTATCATCGGCTTCACCAATAACCCATAAACAACTATCATTATCATGTCTGAGACATATTGCTTGGCCAGATTTTGTTTTGTATGTAAATAAAACATGATTATTTGTCCCAAGCATAGCTAAATATGTGTTCTTTTGCGTGATAAGATCAATTCTTTGCAATAGATTGTCTTTTCCTTCAAGATCACACTCTTCGAGTTGTTCAGAATTGAATCCTATGCAAGGTTGACCATCCTGCTTATTATCTGTTTGGTCAGTGCACAAGTGTGCTAACCTAAATATAAAAATAAATAATGAGAGTTAAAAATACAATTTTCCTGAGCTTCGGAAATAATGAATATTTTTTCACTATCTTGCCTGGAGTGAATTTCAGCAGCCAACGCTGCATTTGGCAAATGTTCGCCACCGGTGTCACCTTTAATTAACTCTCTCCACATTAAACCACTTTCGTGTTTAAATAATTCTAGTTTAAAAGTATCATCTTCGTATTTCCATGTTGTTAAGCTTTCATCTAATCTGTGTTGACTCTGACCCTGTACCAACACAATACCATTCAGCGTTACTGATAATTCTAATGGTGCTACGTGTACTTTAATATCTTTCTGTTGTTCTTTATCCACTTTAATCCAAATAGTCAGCGAATCTTCGTCTTGCGACCAACAATACCTTGGAATTTTAATTGTAGATGTTTCTGAATCATCTTTACTATCAACAGGTTCTTGTATTTTTGGACACTGAAATGTAATATAATCCTGGCAAATGGAGTGAAAATATTTGCCATTATCCTCTATACGTATATACTCTATAGCACCATTAACTTTCAAAAATTCTTTATGACTAAATTCAAAAGATTTCAGTGCATCACCCTCGTTTTTCAATATGTACGTTAGTAATAGGAGATTTGTAAACTTCTTTTCACCAATATTTTTAATGTTGCACAATGCAACTATAATGGTTGACGTTGCATTCACGTATCTTGCATCTAAAATAACTCCAGGCTCTGTTTCGCTTAATGAAATAACTTTAATATGCTCTTTATATTCTACTGATAATATGTTTACACGGTCACCACCATCAGAAATTACGACGATATTATTACTAGCGAAAGCAATTGATGGATTGTATAATACATTTTGCATATTTGCATTAGTATTATGTATTTGATGTAGTTGCTCTAAAGTACCATCTTCTCCGAGTCTCCAAACCAACCACTTATCATCTATGTACCAACAGGATGCATCATACGGATTTTTGAATAAATGATTATGGAATGCAAATAAATGAGTTTCCAATAGAGAATCCCGATTCGAAGTCAATTCCAACCGACGTACATCTGTAATGTTTTAAAAGGTATTTGTAATATCATCACTTCTCGCGATAGTGCTAGAGTGCATTAGTAAACAGTACTTACCTGCATTTAGATCTATTTCAGTAGCAACTGGAATTTCATCATTACAAAATTGATATTTTTCGAATTTTGAATTTGTCAAATTCTTTTTAGGGCGTAATTCAATAACTTTCGTCATTTTATATCTTTATTCTTATTCGCATCACTTGAATCGAAGAGCAATGAAAAAGGTTATTCAAGAATGATTGTTTTACAATTGCTCCACTGTACTTTTAATATACAAACTAAGATACTCGTTTAGCAATAGAACATCGTTGTAGTTTTAATAATAATCCTGGTAATAATAATCAGGACAGGCCACTCTCGATTGTTTACTGGAGTACCCTGTAACGTTTATAAAAGTCTCTATTTACACCTATCTATCTATTTATCTGATGCTATCTGCCAGTGCTGCTCAGTCGGCCACCTCTACAAAATATACAAAGGTAGTTATATGAACAATAGAATTATGTTATTATATATGTGTAATAATGGTTTCGCAAATTTATTGAAAATAGTGAATAATATAATAAATATTCAATCATATTCGGATATTACATCACGATTTTTATTATACTACAATTATAAGTTTCTAAAATCATGCTTTTAGACTTATATCAATATATATGTTTATTTAGAAACAGAAGTTACATAGAAATTGATTTCTCTTTTCAATAAATTTAAAAAATAAAACGGTAATATTCCTAAATTGTTACATAGGGATACTTAAAAATTTACATTTTAAATAACAAACACTATATATAGTTTTCTCTAGTCTTATCAATTCTTTTTTATTTTATTACAATACATATATGTCAATGTAAATACGCAGTTGTAAAATGTTTCATTGAACGAAATATCACCTTCTATGTTTTTGTATATACTTAATGCTGCAAATAAAAAAAGCAGAAAGATTGGTATCACTGATTATTATTCATTTACTCATACAGCTGCGTACAGTGTTTAACCTAGATGTAAAGCCAGAAGAGTATGGCTGCATACTGTTTCAAAAGGTGTCCCGAGCAATGAAAATGAATAATTGTTTAGTGTTCAAGTAAATTATCATTGTTTTACATAGCCTTGTTAATATGGAGTTGGGCTTATCCAACACGTTGTTGGCGGGTGATCTACGATTAGTTGATCACATCGTTGGAGAAGTTAAATCTCAAGGGATTTTCGATCAATTTCGTAAAGAATGTATTGCTGATGTTGATACGAAGGTATGAAATACAGTTTTTAACATTAATCCTTTATAATCTAGAATTGTTGCAAAATCACTTACTGATTTCTTATGAAATAATTTCGATTTAAATATTACGTGCTTCTTAATAGAGTTTAACATTATTCTATCTATTGCATAAAGTGGATTTGTATTGCCGTATTTAATAATATTTTACATAAAAATCAAATACTCTGCTTTCAGTGATTGATCTTCTATAATTACTTTTGATTACAATTCCTGTTGCTTTGATTACAGCCAGCATATCAGAATTTACGTACAAGAGTCGAAGGATCTGTAAATTCCTTCCTTAGTAAACAATCATGGAAACCAGATTTAAACAAAAATCAACTACGAGAGACTTTACGCAAACACATCCATGAAGCTCCTTATTTGGATGCTGGTGTAGAGCGTATAGTAGATCAAGTAGTACATCCAAAGGTATATTCGGTTTTTATGCATCACATTGAAGACGTAGTGTACAAGTATCTGGGCCTAGAGAGACCTAAAACAAAAGAAAAAAATGGTGCTTGTGGCCTTAAAGACTTACTACCCAAAGATTTGGATCCTGTTTCGCCGGAGTCCGATAAAAATAGTTTGAAAGATGTATCCTTGGAGTCTGTAGATGCGATGGAAGGTTTGGAGGTAGCAAAGGAAGACAAATTGTTTCACGATGAGAAATTACAGGATGAAGAAGTTTCTAATGAGAATAATAAAGATAATGCTTCAGAAAATGGACAAATCTCGTTCGAGGAAAAATCATTGTTCGAAAGTGATAAAAATCTTCATAAGACTGATAGCAATTTAAATTTAAATACATCTGGCAAATCAGATGATAAGACGGAAGAGGAGGAAGAAGATAGTCCTACCTTCGAACCAATAGATATTATGAATTTGAATGAATATAATATTTCCAACGATTCACACTTATCTGGAATATCAGAATTAACTAGCCATAGATCTAGAAGTCCTGATTTTTGTAATGAACTATCACGAGATCATTTTGATTATAGCAATCAAGATTCACAATTAAGTAAAGTTTCTTCTGACTCTCGATTGTCGATCGTAACAGACTTTGGATCTTCGAACCATGCATCGACGCCCATACACGACGCATTGAAGGATGAAGTCAATAGAGACAAATGTGATGTTAAAAATGTTAAAGACAATTTTAAAGCTGTCAGAGACTATGAATCCAATAAGAATAAAAGTAAAAATATTTTTGAATTAAATAAAAGTAAAGATATACAAGATGTTAAAGATTCTAAAAATAATAAATACAGTTTATCTTCTAAAGAGAATTCTCGTGATGCTACAGATAGTAGCGTAAAAGATAAGTACGAACACAAACACAGAGACAGAAGTAGAGACAGCGAATCTAAATCAAAATCCAGAGAGAAGAATCATGTGAAGGATGGAAAACATCATAGGGACAGAAGTAGCGACAAAAAGAAGCAAAGAAGTCGTAGCAGTACAAAATATGATAAGTATGAGAAAAGTAAGTCTAAAGAGAAAAGTGATCAATCAAAGGACAGCATTGATAAAACTAAAGACTTGGAGAAGGATAATTATACGAAGATAAAAGAAGACAAGATAAAGGAAACAGACAAAAAAGATAGCGTTAGTAAGGAAGGAAAAGACCTGAAAGATCTTTATAAAGAAAAGATTCGAGAACTGAGGGAGAAAAAGGAATTAACAGAGAAGGAAAAGTTAAACAAAGATAACAGAGAAACAAAACCGAATAAGGAGATTAAAGACAAGAAAGATTCACCTAAAGATAAGAAAGCTTACAAAAAAGATCACAAAAGTTCTTTTTCTAGAAGTTCGACATTAAACTCCAATGAAACTAAAGTTACTAAATCGTCGGAGAAGGTCGACGGAAAGGAAAAGAGAAGCGAATCAAAAGATAAAAATAAACGGGATGAAAAACGTAGTTCGAAAGATGTAAAGTCGAAAAATCACGTAAGTACTAAATCAGATTTAACTGAAAAATCTGACAAACAGGATATAAAAAAAGTTATTAAAACCGAGAAGGATGAGAAAACTGAGAAATCTGAAATTAAAAAAGATGTCAAATCAAGCACTGAGAAGATAAATGGCAAAAAAGATACAAAGAATCAGATACAAAATAAAAATTCTATTCGAAATGAAAAATTAGATAACAAAAAGGATAGTAAAAGTGAATCGCAAGGTAAGGACAAAAAGCGGAGGGAAGAGAAAAAATCCAAGTCAAAAGACGATCACTCTAGTTTAAGAAAGAATTCTAACGATCGACGTTCGACAGACAGAGATGGTTCGAACGGATCTAGCAGTAAAAGCTCACAGGCTAGTAATTCTAGTTCTAATATCGGCACTAATAAGTCAGGTTCATCAACCTCGTCCAAAGAATCAAATCATATTAGCAATTCTAGTAGCGAAACATCGGATAATATGGAAGAAACTCATACAAATGATTTAAGATTATCATTAGAACAGCCAGATTATAAATTTGATAATGCAGAGTACAAAACAGATGATAGCATTAATTACGAAATGCATATTAAGCAGGAATCAGAATTGAACGATGTTAATTTACCTTTGAAGAAACGAGCATTACATAGTAAAGACAATGGCGCTTCAGAAGAAGTAAAACTGAAGAAACCAAAATTTGCTAAGAATATACATGAAGCTAAGAAATTAATGAAAATTAGAAAACAAATAGAAAAGCAAAAGCTCAAAGAAAACAAAAAGGTAGAAAAGAAACTTCAACATAAGGTAGAATCTCTAATGCAACCCACCTCTGTGAATAATGATAACTTTGAAAGTGTACCAGACGAAGAACGTGTTCAAATAATAGAAATTCCTGATGAGGAATATGAAGAGCCGTATCCTGAAAATCACACTAATTTAACATTAGAAGAAAGATCAATAATGATGTTACAAAGTGAAGCAGGCGCAAAGAATCTACTAGAAGTGCACGCTGATTTAAAGCTGAAATTGTCAGACATGGAGCTGTGCATACAAAAATCATTGTGCGAAACACTTCCCAGTAAGAGATTAGAACAAACAACACACAGCAGCGATGAAAGGGGCGAAGACTTGCAAAATAAAGAACTTCTGCCATCTATAAAGGACGATTATCGAAACATAGATCCTAAGAAGAAAAAAATGTTGCAAGAAGCTGGTACATCTACAATAGAAAAAAGTATAGAATGTCAAGAAGTAAATTCTTCTTGTACTATTCCCGAAGAAACTAACAAAGACAAAGCAATGGACCAGACAAACACACCAAGTCCTGAAACAGATTGTACGAGTCATTTGAAACATAAAAAAGATAGAGAGACATCCAGAGACGAACGTATTTTTCAAAATGCTGAAAACAATAGCCTTTCCAATGTATGTAGAGATGTAGCTGAAAAATATTATGTGGGACATGCTAACAATAAATCTCAGGCTATAGAATCTACCTCGATGATGGCCGAAGACAATGAAGACTGTCGTTATTTCGAAGCAGATAATGAGAAATCCGAAAAATTCTCTAATTTCTTAGAATCACTGGAATTAGTAGAAAATAGTTCCTTAGAAGAAATAATAGAAAGTTTAGGTGGCCAAGTTGTATCTTCGATTCCGAAAGCTATGGCACCTCCTTTGCCAAAACGTAAACTTTCGACTAGTCCATTGTCAGATATATTATTAAATAACACGAATAATAACAACGATGGCCATAAAAAAGCGCTGAACTTACCGAACGAGGACGTTTTGAACACTATAAAGAAAAGGAAACTTATTGGACCGAAAAAGCAAAGATTACAAGCAAATATATGTGCTCCACAAGGACTACTAAATGGAGAAAATTTTGTTATGCCCCTAAGCCCAGAAAGCGATGTATCTGCGACTAGTGAAAAAATACCATCATCGAATTTAATTAAAGAAGACAAAGGGTATGTAGAATAATAATCTTTGTCGTTAATGTTTCTATCTGTTTTCACATTCTTGTATCCTAAACGAATCTGGATTTCGTCATACAGAATCCAGTGAGCATTTATTTTTGTAAATATAATAAATCAAAAAAAAAAATATTCTATGACTCAAATCTTTTCTTTTCATTTATGAGCAACTATTTTATCAAATTAGAAACCTATCTCTAAAGAAATATCAAAGTATGTACAGTGTACAGTCTAAAGAGTTGTATGTACATACTTCCTTTTTAGGTTTTGAAGTATTACTTTCTTTGAAATATGAATCTTGCTTTACTCCCCATGATGTAACTAGTGTGTTATGTAATTGCAGCCGGCATAGAAGCAGTCAACGTTATTCAAGCGATGACTTATACAAACCACGTCCATTATTTGCAAGTTCTTCTCGCAGAAGTAGGAGATCTAACCAGGCATAGCTATTAGTACGTAGTTTCAGGTGGTAAATTATCTTTTACTTTATGTAATATAAAAAAGGAGTTCTAGTTGTTGATTCTAATAATATACTACATGCTATATTTGAATCAAATATTTTTAAACTCATTAGTACATACGATATTGAAGTGACCAAACGAAGTGTACAGATTATTACTTACATTATAACAGTATGAAACATTATTTTATATGCAAAATATTGAAATCAATATTTTTAAAGGTATTTTAAACATATGTTGCATTCAAAGAGATCAATGAATTCCTGAGTTGACATGTTCTTTAAATCAATTAAAAATTCTAAAAGGAAATTGGCATTGCACTTAATTGAAAAAAATGCAAAATATTTTACAAAACCGTTTATTCGAAAACAGTGTTATAACTTTAGTAATCACTATTTATGTAGGTATATTCAATCCAGTTCAGTATTAAAAATAGGTACTTCCACGTATTCTTCTATGTCGGTGTTGTGTAAAACAAGCTCAGCCTAATACTTAAAACAAAGCGGTGCATATCGATAAAAATATATTATGTTTGTGTTATAATTTTTCTTATTTTCTGACATAACATTCTAACATTTTCTCTTATTAATTTTTGCACATTGATAACAATAATTATCTTCCAGCCTATAATCTTTGAAGCCTTTGAAGCCAATGTAATCTTTTGTACTTTTACAGTTATAAAATTGTCTCCTATGGCTAAGGGTTACCAGATGTCCAAAATTCTTAATTACGTACAGATCTGAGTAAGAGTTTTTTTAAACAAATAGTTTTAAAAGTTGAAAAAGAATAAATAATTATTTTATACCAACAGAAAAAAGAAGAGGTACACAAAAGTTAAGTAATCTTTTCGCTTGAGTGGTAAGGTAGAGGATATTTTCAAGTAAAATAGACTCTCCTAACATTAAAATTAATATTTCATAAAATATTCTGAATTATCTTTTCTAAAATATGATAACCCTATCTATGAGCATTGTCTTACTCTTTTTTTCTGCTATATTGTGCAATTTATTATGATGTTGCTTTTTTCATTAGTGTACTTAAAATAAGATTAGGATATCGATCTTATTATGCAGAATACTATTTCTTTGTTGCGTTTTTCATTATACTTTGTAATTGGATTTACAATGATGTACCACACACTTCTTTGTTATAATTTAAAAACCGGTATATACGTCATTGTTCACTAATTGATAATTGCAACATGTTTGTGAACATGCACAAAACATCTTGATGTATCTTTGTAAACAGAATGCACACTTAACATATATGTTTTAAATTAAACATTTATTTAAAACAGTTACTTCAGAAATAATGTAGTACTATATGTATATGTACATGATACTATGGAAGTTCAAGAAAATTAATTATGAGGTATGTAAATACATATATAGAATTGAAAGGTATTGTTCAATTTCATTGAAATTCATTGTAAAATTTTATTTTTTCAACAAACCGAATGTATAAATTATCATGGGTAATGTATATTTAATTTAAATTTTAATCTGTATCAAGTACTATAATTTTATGTGATTGTTATTCGTTAAGAAAAGAGTTGAAATCATTAATATTTTTCCAAACTACATAAATTAAACTTTTTGTATAAAGCTCAATTTATTATAAATAACACAGAGAGATTTGCAATTAACATTGTGCAATTTTCATTAACATATGTATAGAGAACATTAACACAATAATTATACTTTAAAGTAAGAGTTTTGTATGTGATTGTGGAATATTCATAATGCTGATACATACTTTTCTTCCTGTTCATATGTTGATAGAACATATCCTCGGATATAAATTTGATAAGTTAAAAAATACGGGAAATCAATGTAAACAAAACATGATTATTATTTAGACTCCCGAATGCGTTTTGTTGGAAAATTTTTTACAACTAAATTTAGCAACGAGAATAAAAATAATAAAACTAGTTATTCTGTGATCTTAAAATAAAAAAAAGCAATAGCTTCCATAATTTTTTTAAAATAATGAAATACCAACGAGTAAATTGTAATGCAAGAGAACCATTCATTTTTGCCAGACTAATAAATGTACATGGCATCAATTTTTCACTATATATCAAGAACTGTACTATTAAATTTTTACAAAAATGTTACATTTATTAATAAGCAGGTTTTTAATTCTGTATAAGCATAAGTTTGTATTATAATGTATATATAAACACAAAAGGTACATTACACTGTAGTAGTACTGTGAAGATATTGTAGAATATTTTTTCCAACTTTTTAAAATATTTATTGCCATATGTAATATAGTAGCGAAAAAAAAAAATTTATAAAGCCCATTACTATTATGATTATCTTAAAATAAAACGATTTTTTGTATACATGTTAAAACAAGTTCGTAAATATTAAGACCTTCCTCTATTTGTAACTGTCGAATAGGATGCTACATTGTATTACACAACAGGTACTACTTAAGAATTTTCTCGATTAAAAGTATAATTTTAGATAGAGATGAGAGAACCGTTCGCTTTATCTTACGAATGATAAAGACGAAAAAGAATTGTAATCGTATACGTGTAACGATAATACGATATGTGACCGCAAATGAGAAGAATTATTTCCACGCGTGCGTATCGTACAATAATGTACGAAGCTGTCTATTAGATAATGAATTGAGTTATGTGTTTGATATTCCTCTGATGTATGTCGGCTCATTCAATTTTAACTCATATGGAATTACGTCGATCGACCTTGCCATTTAACCGGGCCTTATAAATCCGTATGTAATGCGATTAAAGACCCTCGTGTATTATCCAAAATGTTACATGTTGAGTTTTTACGCGTCAACAACAAAATTAATGTTACAATTTTTTGATCCGTTCGTTAGAAACAGAAAAATTACAACGCCATACCTAATATACATATTTACACGCGGATGCTTAATAATAGCGAATTTCTTTTACGAATCTAACGACGATTTATGAACAATTCATTGTGTGCTACGTATTTCCTACGTGTTTATGAAACAAGTGTATTATCTGTGGTATTGTTGAATTATCTAGAGAATGGTGTAAAATAATGAACTCTGATCACGTTGTGTAAATATTAAATAAAATCTTTTGGTTTCATTGTTTCGCTCATGTTTCCAATATGCAACGTATACATATTATTGCAACCTTCTTATATAGATCAAACTTTTATGAAGCAACGAGAAGTATACAAATTTTTAATGTAAAAAAGACGTTGACATATATTTGGTTTCTATCATTGGCATCCTAAAGTAAACAAAGATATATGAACAGGTACAATTAAAATTAATAAAAATTCCATAATTTCTTATTACTCGTGTTTGGATAATTATTAACAGAGTTGTGCAGTCTGCAAAAAGATATAACCTATTTATATAGTCTTTGACTGTTCGACTCTCACATTACTTCAGTTTCATTGTTGCTACGCGATATTATCGTTTAAAGTTTTGCATTTTCTTTTTAGAATAAATTTTCAGTTGTTCATATAAGGTTGAATAAATTTGTTTAAAAACAGTGAAATACATAAAATGCTAATTATTTATGAAATTCCACCTGAATGAAAAAGTACCTAATTTATTGTTATTCCTTACATAAAAAGTCGAACGTTATTCATATCAATGCTACATAAATATATATAACAATTTAATATTCCTCTTCGAAACTTATATCTGCTATATATTTATATATAAATAAATAGGTATAATCACACTTATTTTCCACTTAAATTATTATTATGTTATGCAGGCTTTACAACCAACAACGAACCATGCAACATTATGGTGTCTATTATGTTGATACATTACGTTCAATAACGCCTAAAAATCGTGGTAATATATAATAACGTTACAGTCGACAATTTCAAAGGAAGGAAGATTTATTATAAAGCGTTAAATCATTCGTTTCACCCCGAAAACTGTATAAATACATTTATTACTATGCAACTGATAGATGCATACATGGCTTAAACAATAATCAAACTATTTATTAAACTCACTGTTATCTATGTACCTATATATTTAGATAATATACCACACGCACGAACCACGTGGTTGGCTACGACGCATGCGCGGCACGTGCGCTCACGGCTAACCTCACCATATCAACTTGTGGCGATTCACAGTTGCACCGCGAAGAATGCCAATGTGCATTTAGTTCTGGGACTAGTCGAGCAAACCGTTGAGCGTAAATGCCGGTCGTTCGTGCATTTTTCAGTGTACTAACGGACCAGCCTGGTGTAACAGAAATTTCATTGCTCCGAGAGAACGTGGAGAGGGGATCGTACATTGTAAATTTGCCTATCGGGGTTAGCCGCCTTTTCAATTCCAATAAGGTTCCATTAAGCAATCAACGTGTACGATTACGTCTTGTCACTCCGAACGGACGAGCTTTTTCCCTGATTCCATTCGAATGAGCAACATTTCGATGATTAAGCGGCACTACCGAAAGCGTGTTATCCGCCTCGACAGATTGCATAACGATTGTGGCATTTTAAAGTGGTAAACTGGAATTCGCGCTGACACCTCTTCAAAAATATGAATGCGGAAATATACGAGAGCCTGCCGACATCCTCCATGGTCGTGCATATGACAGCAGGTGCGTTCGCTGGAATAATGGAACATTGTGTGATGTACCCCCTTGATAGTGTCAAGGTAATATTCTTCATTTCTTGCGAACTTTTCCTTAAATATTTTACATAACCTCAACTATTGTTCCACGTTACTCGACCGTCATTCAATTTCAATAAGATTCAATGACATCCAGCAACGTGACGTTACAAGTCCCGGCACAATCGTTATCGAAATCATAAATAATTAACTGGGCGTTTACGTTGTTTAAGATAACTGCAATAAATTATTGTCAGCCAGTGAAATAATTACAATTGCTTCGCTATTACACCGATATTTTCGTGTTTTATGTTACGGTTGGAAAGCTATTGTGTAACCAATTCAGACAATATCATTTCATAATTATTTTTAGGTACTACTGGGTTGATAAGTATGAGCAAGCTTAGCTGCAAGAAAATTTCGCAATGATTTTTCTTGTAGTAACATTTGTAATATGTTTATTAATTACACTGCAAATGAACAGACGAAATGTGATTCTTTTCGGTATAGAAGTTATGACTAACCTATAGCATAAAAATACAAAGTTATTCGGAATTAATTTTTCTTGAAAACGTTTAATCCTTGAATGGAAATCTTTATGTATTTTTACTTTTGTAGTCTTACCTTCGTTATTATGCAAAGGATGTGTCCAATTTACATGTTATGTCACGTTGTAATATATGTATAGTACAAACAATCTTAATTAAATGAACACTTTCGTTACATATAAATAACGCTAAAGTTAAATTTATCATCAAACACTTGTTTCTATAATTTTTTAACTATGCTTGTAACAACACTAGCAGATGCTACATTTCTTAAACAGTACCTGAATTTTAGATATTCATTACATAACATGTCTGTTGTAGTTGGTAGTATCTTTTATTTATATATATTATATACATATTTATATACATATATATATGGGAAAATATGTAATGGTTTACAGCTGGAATGAAAATTTGTCATGTCATGCAAACAGAATGTCATAAGTTTCAAATTTTAATGTTTAATCACTTGCTCTGCATTCTATTTTCAGTGTATGCTCATATATATAAATATATATTTATTTATTTAATCTAGTTTCAAAGTGTTTAAGATTTGTTTAAATACTTATAAAATTCTTGGTTCATAATTATCAAGTTCTTACATAGTAGTTGCAAGTCATGTTCTTTCAGAACTCTGACAATATTACGATATCTTTCTGTTATTATCCACAATTGAAAATGACAGACACTGTGAAAAAGAATTAAAAATAATATTCAGTCTCTGTTTTCAGCTTCGTAATATAATACAATCAAAATTTGTCATTATCATTAAAAGCACATAGTATGTATTTGTAAATTACCTAAGGAAATAGTTTTATTAAATTGAAAATTTATTTGTAGTATGTGATTTGCATATATTTAATTTTCTGACTATATTTAGACAAGAATGCAGGCATTGACTCCAGGTCTGGGAGGGGGAGGAGGAGTAGGAGAAGTTTTGACTAGAATGGTACGACAAGAGGGCATCCTAAGACCAATCCGTGGTATGAGTGCAATGGTTGTGGGAGCTGGTCCAGCACATGCCTTATATTTTTCATGCTATGAATTCTTAAAAAATAGAATACTAGCCTCAAGGTCACACTCTGATTTTAACTTGGTTGCTTATGGAACTGCTGGTTGTGTGGCAACGCTTCTTCATGATGGTATTATGAATCCAGCAGAAGGTAAAAATATTTTTCTGCAGATCTTGAAATGTCTCTTTTAAACATTCTATTGTTATTCATTGCGTGTAATAAGTGATTTACAATTAGTAGAATTTTATTTAACAAAGAACAATCTTATTGCAGTGGTTAAACAACGATTACAAATGTATAACTCTCCGTATCGAAGTGTCATAGCATGTATAAAAAGTGTATATGAAAACGAAGGTGTGAAGGCATTTTACAGAAGTTACACGACCCAGCTGGCCATGAATGTACCTTTCCAAATGATCCATTTTATAACATACGAAGTAGCACAAAACTTTACAAATCCAGAACACGTATACAATCCTATTGCACATATGAAATCAGGTATATACGAGTTCACTTAAGAATCTTATTAACTTACCAGATATAACCTACTAAAAGTTTATTTATTAAATATGCTAATAACTTTCTAATAAATGCATATGAAATTATAGGTGCATTAGCAGGAGCTATTGCTGCTGCGATCACAACTCCTTTAGATGTTTGTAAAACAGTTTTAAATACACAGAGTGGCGTACATGCTCATGGTATGATAGATGCTTTTAAAAAGGTTTATGCTTATGGAGGTGTAAGCGGTTACTTCCGTGGTTTACATGCTCGTATTTTGTATCAAATGCCAGCAACCACTATTTGTTGGTCAACGTAAGTATTTGTATTATTATACCGATAAAAAAAGTTTTTAAATATCAAAATTTTTATTGAAAGAATCGAATACAATAATCACTACACTTACGATTAAATTGAGAATCGAATGCCACTATAAGATACTAGTATAAATATTATGATACGATTTTCCTAGGTACGAATTTTTTAAATACATACTACATAAAAAACAAGATGATGGATATTGCGAACCAGAAGCTGATAATGATTTAAGTGGTGCAACTCAGAGCCAGATGGGCTCTAGATCTAGTCGCTTTCAAGATGTGAGCGCGTATCTTAATAAAACGGCCCCAACCTCGGTATTACTCGAAGTGTCTACCAGCTAGGTATTTCTAAATTGCTTAAGGTTACCGTCACACTGGAACACTGTTGGATGAAAAATAAGCGTCTGTTTTTCGTATGACGAGAGTTTATCGAAGATAAGTGATATTTTGTTAATTCATCTGTTATTGTTGTATTACTACATGTGTATAATAATTGAAGACGCGATTGAGGAAAATTTATGTCTGAGCCAAGCGCAGGACGTAGGCCGATTGGTATTGCGAACGTATCGGAAAATTTCTTGTTACTTCTTTGTATATGGTCGCTCATGTAAGAAGTACTGACACAAAAAAGGAAATAATATAATAGGTTATAAAACACCAACATTAGCAAACTATAAACTGAGTGAAAATACAAAGCAAAGAATTATATAAACAACAAGTATTCTGCTTTATTTCATGCTGTAAATTTTGTCTGGATACTACTATACTCCATTTGATAAAGAAGATTTATTACTTTTGAAGAAAAACGAAACTGATTTTGAAAAATTAACATTTATTTCTATCAGTATTGCTAGCTGTTATTCAATGTATAAAGAGTACTAGAACGAACGTACTGTCCACTTGAAGAAAAGGAAAAATTTGTTACAGAAATTAAACGAAATGTCATTGTTATGTAAGTACAGTACATCATTAAATGTTCTATCGAATCAAATACAAACTTCGTTCAAATTATTTATGAGACGATTGTGTATATATTAACTTATTTGCAAGAACTTGTTTTTTATATTTACGAATCGATTAATCTATGAAAAGATTTGAAACATAATTGTGCCTCAGAGTGAGTCGCCCTCAGTTTTAAATTGAGGAGGTATACATGTATTTTGTACAAACAGAAGGCTATCGAGGACATTTCACATTGCTACAACAAAATTCTATCGAACGAGTTATTAGAATAGAATTTACTTGTATATTTAACATTGTACCATAAACTTAAATTAACAGCAAAGTAGTGGGATATACGGAAGAAATTATAGAAAAAAAAATGTATATAATATTAAAGTCAGTGTAATTGATGGATACGCTCTGGCTTAGAATTTCACCATGACAAATCTCATACGCTATGGACAGACATGTGAAATTTTAGTATTCGTAGCATTATAAAATGCTGATCTTGGAGTTTAGATTAATAACAAAGGAAAAAATCGTTTATTATTATTATTATTATCATTATAATTATTATTAATTATCTAAACCAATTGCAGATGATGTAATTATTTTCTAGAACAGTATAGATAAGTTAATATTACACGTGTATGTACAGAACGAACGAACGAACAGGCTAGAAAAGGAAAATGGCAATGGTACAGTACGATAAGTACAATTCGTCTTGATTACCCAAGTACAAATTAAGAATTGCTCCTTAGTCAGTTTGTAATATAAACGACATCGCATCTAAATATTAAAATGTAAAAAAATATTGCTTCCTATGGCTGTGATTACTGAGTCATTTGATGTTGACTTTAAGAGGGAGTAATATCATGTGAGAACTCATATTTCACGCCATATTTATTTATTATTACGGCACCGTAATACTACTCATCATTACCGAATAAATCATTGTTTGTGTTGCTTAACAAGTTAAATGATTCGTGTGCACGTTGAACGAAAAAGAAATTGTACACACGAACACACACGTTTTTTAGAAATATTTTTTGATAGAATCGTGTCACGATATAATATACATAGTATTTTGTGAGAAAAGGAAAAAAAGGAAACATAATGATTATTTCTGCGCCGCAAAACTTCAATCTCTTGTAAAAATCTTATCATCGATGACGATATCGAGATAACGCGACATATATCTTTTTGTATACTTGCAAGTAACAAAGTGACATGGTAAAATCCAGCAGAACCATAAACGCTCAAAGACCTTCGGAGTTCACGTTGCTACAGTTATCACAAATGTTCTAAGAATCTGTGTTTAAAGGGGGCTTCTTTGCACATCGCTGGAATACTTATCTTTTTTCTACTGCCATAATACGCCTTCTTTAAAGGTGGAAAGTTCTCTTTGCCGGTCCGCTGGGTTTATTACGTTACTACTGAGTTGTAACACAAATGAACACGGTTATACTATTCAATATTTCTTTGGTAAAGTATATTAAATTATATTTAATCAATTTTATGATCGGTGACTATAAATGGCTTTTTTAGAATCAGAGAATAAGAACATTATTATATTTGCAACTGATCTTATTTGTGTTGCAATCTAGTGCATTGTTACCTCCAGGTGTACACACAAGTATACATATATTTATAAATCTTAAAACTCATGTGTATCGGGTAAATGACCGAATATATTTAAGCGATCGCATCCGGTGTGTAACGAAGTATACTTTGTGTTTGTGCTAATTTGTCCTTTTTATTTTGACTGTCGCGCAAAATTTTTACATAAAATGCCTTTTTAATGTTTAAATAAATACTCACTACGTTTATAATAGAAAAAAAAATAATAATAATACCAGTCGTCGATTTTTATTATTATTAGAACTGAAAAAATTTGAATTACATTGAATATATATATATCTTAAAAAAATAAACCACGGCCAATCAAATTATTCAGGTTGTTCAAACGAGATTCGAAACCGGTTCAGTTTCCTTTCTCATCAATATTTGTACGCGAAACAATGCTCCCACTGGAATTATTATCCTGTAAGTTAATGATATCTCACGCAGAAATAATTTATCCGCATACGATAAGGTGTACTATATGTAATAACAATGTAAATAAAATGATTCATTGAAATATGTAAATGATAGAACAATATTCTTCTTGCCTGCTGCGTTGATGGACCGTTTCAAAAATGAAACGAACACCAGAACGTCGGAACCGCTTGGGAATCTCACTTCAGAGTGACGCAAAATTTGACGAATGTAACTTTGGCAGAAAAATTAATGTTCATCGTTGACTGTGTGCGACAAAATTTCGAATTATGGCGAATAAAGGTATTTGCGACGCTCGTTGTCAGGCGTTCCACGTTGCGATGATAAAAAGGGAGGAAGCTGGACGTATCAGATGGTTTTTGAAAAATCAACAGAAGTTATTGGATCGGTTGAAGATTACCGAACCCGCGAAAACAGTTGAACCAGTCACGCCCGAGACGGAAAAACAACCAAGCATTGTGCATACGAGTCGCATAACGCTCGCACTTGTCGCTTATTGAAAATTAGACGATTTTTATAACTTTTAGATACATCTGAAACCACTGCCAAATTGGAGACCCGCCGAGCCTGATGGCTCGATCGATATGAGTATTATGAAACCAATTGATCCGCAGATTAGAGCTATTTTGTACCAAGATGCACCTAGTTTCATAACTGCTGAAAATTACTTTCACAAAAGGTTTTGCACTTTATACTCTTTGAGCAATTAACAAGTCACACACCGATATAGTCATTTACAATAATTGCGAATTTCTAAATTGTTCAATGACCATAACACACACTTTAGAAGTCATTCTTGCATTGATAGTTTGCGCAAAGCTTTGACTAAATACAAGAAGATTGAAAGAGCAACCAATGTGGCAAATCTTATCTCTCGATTCTTGTTTAATTAAATAAACTTCGTTAACGTTATCCGATTTTGATCGTCGCTGAATCGGCGGTCAACTGATTAAGACAATTGTGATAGATTGCGGATTTTGTGCATTTATAACAAAAATTGTTAGGTCGGATACAAAAAATGAAAAGTCATTGGAAGAATTCAAGGATATTATTATGTTGTACATATTATCTTCGACTTTTTCAGATGATTGAAAGAGAAAATGCATTTTCATTTAATTTTTATTTTGCATAAAGTGCCTAGCATAAAGTATCTACGAATAATAGAATTTAAAGGATTCTCTTTTAAGATTATTGTTTAGAGGGAAGTTTTTAGCACAAACATTAAAAAATCTGTTAATAGACTTTTGGTAGCAACGCTGTAACGGGTTCATTGATTACGACAGACTAAACGATACGCCAGAAGAGCGGTTCTATTATCCGGATTGCACAAGTTGGATGCACGGATGGCGATTCTCAGATTATCCACCTGTTCCACGAAGTAAAGTCGGACACACGAACGTTATGATCCGGGAATTTTATCATCCGAAAATGTCGAGTCTTCAGAGGGATCCGGTCTGGTATCGGCCATGTTTACGCACGCCATCGACATGCGATTCATAGCTAATATTGCACAGAATGCTACATATTTATATTCCACAAGATACTCTCATGGCACGCAATATTTGATTAACCTATCATTTCGAAGCATTGTAAATTTTACGTTGTTTCTCTTTGGAAGTAATAAATATTTCTCTTTCCTTGATGGAACGTCACATAGACCACATTATTTTCGTTATGTAACGCGTGGCTTCCAATTTTTAACAGGTGTTTTATTATAGATTTTTTTGAACCGAATAAATTTTCTTTGTTTATGTAGCTTTCGGAAATAATAAATTGTCAAGAAACTGTGCTGATTTCTAGTTTTCAATTTGATTGATTTATGGATCAATGTCAATTATAAATGCTGCGCGTGCGATAAATTTATCGCAGCGCGATTCATCGAATTATCTTTACGCAGGGTATATTAAACCTCATAGAAAAGATACGAACTTGCATCCGATAATGTTACATCGTAGGATTATATGTTGAGATATTTATTGTATACTTAGACGTATTGTTATTTTTATAAACGTGTCGCAAATTATTTTAAGCCTCTTCCCACGTCATTTTTGCTAAATCTACTTCTCGAATTACTTAGATTCTCACTCAAATTCGTATTACATGTATATTAAGTCAAGTGATAAATATGATTTCTGTATCGGAGAGCAAATTGCAACGATGTATTTATTATATAATAATTAAATGATATCGGCGCCAGGTTCGATCATTCATATGTATTTATTATCCTGATGACTCATCATACTCGTGTCAGCAAATTATATATATATAGATCATTGGACATAATGGTTGTATACAATATACAGGGTGAATTCGATAAAGCAGGACACCTATAAATATCTCCATTACTTTTCGTTGTACAAAAAAAAAACTTTGTAGGACAAAGTTACACTGTTTGAAGGGCCACATATAACGGTGTAAGGAAAAAAAATTTCAAGGTCATTTTTATGAGATTTCAAGGTTATCGATGTTTTTTTAAATGGAATGATATATTTTCGTTAACGTAATGTTGTAGCTGACAAAATAACGAATTCATGCACGTAACACAATATGACCTTCAAATGATCTTCAACCCAGAAAAATGGTATAAATAAAATTCAACGTGTAAGATTAATTTGATGTATTTCTGTTACGCCAAATGTTCAAAAATACATCCCTTGAGCTGCTATACATTCAAATGTATCGCAATACACAATATAATAACAGATTCGGTGTTGACAGAAGGACAATTATGATATACCTTCACCTATACGTTCGTACAGAATCGTGTTTATCCACTACTAATTACTCAGAAGACCTCCTTGCTATCAGATTTCCACAGTTTCTAAGATTTCTCGATCAGTTTATCGATGAACGTTTCACAATGCGTTACTCGAAGGAAGATAAGATTGATATGATTTTCATTTATGGAGAAAGTCGTCAGTGTTTAAGAGAAGCCGTAATTGTCCATCAGTTTCCGTTTACTCCAATTTGATAAATAAATTCCGTGAAACTGGTAGTGTCGAAAATAAAAAACATACAAAGGGAATATTTTTGAACATTTGTGTAACAGAAATACATCAAATGAATCTTACACGTTGAATTTTATTTATACGATTTTTCTGGGTTGAACGTCATTTGAAGGTCATATTGTGTTACATGCATGAATTCGTTATTTTGTCAGCTACAACATTACGTTAACGAAAATATATCATTCCATTTAAAAAAACATCGATAACCTTGAAATCTCATAAAACTGACCTTGAAATTTTTTTTCCCTTACACCGTTATATGTGGCCCTTCAAACGGCGTAACTTTGTCCTACAAAGTTTTTTTTTGTACAACGAAAAGGAACGGAGATATTTAGGTGTCCTGCTTTATCGAATTCACCCTGTATATACTTGATTAAGATATCATTTTTATTTTACTGGCAAATAAAATTGCTATACTAAAATGAAAGTTATTGATGACTTGACCTAATATTTCTATTCAATCAAGTTTCCTTTAAAAATAATCTTGGTTCGTATACTTATTTAATGTTTCTTTTTTAAAAAACTCGTACGAGACAGAACGTACATTTTATATTAAAAACGGTACAAGTGTGCTTACAATTTTTTTAAGAAGTTTCCTCGGTTCTATCCTTATCTGACACTATCAATCGCTGTAATTCCAGTGGCAACAAATACTGTGCTTGTTCAGGCACTGCGGAAAACGCGAAATCGATAAACTTCTGAAACTGCTTAGCCACTTCGCAGAATTGTTCTTCCAACGATTTTTTCTCTACGTGGCAATTAACGATCTCCTCCCTCATCGCAGTTATAACATCGTTTAGGCGAGCGATCAACACGCGCAAGCCTTTGATCTCTTTCTGTTTACACACAATTTTCAATCAGACACTTGCAACTTATATCTTATCTGGCGAGATAAATAAGGGGAAACCAGTTGTACCTCGAAGTGTTCGTGCATGATGTGCTTTTCTCTGCAACATCGCAACTGTTCTAGACAGTGGACATTTATTACGTTCACGGTGTTCTGCATTTCGTACTGATGCCTCTGGACGTGCAACTCTCTACCCACTTTCTCCTCGAACTCTCTCTTTTCCTCCTCCAGTTTCACGTACGTCGCCCTGCGCGAAATTCTGCTTTTAAACTTTCGAAAAATCAATTTTTTCTGCATGTACCCGAGGATTCGTTTGAATTTATCAAGCTGATTTAGTTGTATTTTATAGGATCGCTTGATATTTCATTTTCGATAGGGGTAAGCATTACTCTATAGCAGTGATGGGGATGGTAAGCGGACCAACTTGCATCACTGCTCTATAACATAGATATATAACTCACTTAATTGTGGTTGTTTGTACTTGATAAAAATTATTTACGTGCTTCGAATACGCATGAATACGTGTGCACAATCCTAATGCAAAATTTGAATAAAAAAATTAATGAAAAAATTCTTAAAAATGGTATCCAAAATGAAAATAGCCCCTTATTGATTAGTTTCGTACGAGTCACGTGAACTGTGCATTTGTTAACCTCATAATTCCATTGAAATCGGCTATTATGGTCTCTTTATCAGCACGAAACGATTCCTCGAATTCTTGATACAACGACTGTATCGCGTAAGCCATTTCAGTCCTCATTTTCTGCATTATCTCATCGGTTACTTTCATTCGCTCTTGCACAACCGCTTTCTGCATCCTTTTCACCCACTCGGCGCTGGCTTTCCCCCATTCAATCTAGAAAAGGAAGGTGTAAACATGTTTTCGCACATTGTTTCGTAATTTTCCGCCTAACTGTGCCGTGAAGCGAGGGATTCCCCGCTCGTTCGCGTTGCATCAATGCTAGAATTAAACGGATGCAAAAGCTCTAGAATTCATTGGCAGAACTTTTCCTTTAAGGATAGATTTCCAAATTGAAACATCTATATTAGGTCGTGCAATTTGAAATGTCAATCTCGAATGGTTTTTCAGTAAACGCTAGGATGATGTACCCAGTCAGCAAAATCTATCTCGAGCAGACGTCTGCAATTATAGTTTGGGAACAAAATGCGGTCATTTTGGCGACAAGACATGTTTGGAACAGGATTTGATCCTTATTTGCTCTAAATCTGCAGACCCTGCTCTTGTTATAGAAGGCAGGACGGTCGCACTACGAGCGGATCTAATCTTGTTCTGACAACGAAAGTAAATATCGAGCAAGAATTTTATTTAAATTTCTAAGTTATATAATTTAAGTTTCATGCACTTTCAATAATGATTTTGCCCGACATTTACTCTGAAAATAAAGTTATAGGTACTCTTGGTTCGACCGAAATGCCCTTTATAACGAGTGCTAAAGTCTATTTGGCGCTAAATACCGACCCTAATGCGGAAACAGATAGATCCGTATTTGGCGCCAAAGTTGGTGTCAGATTCGTATCAAATCTTGACCAGATTGCTTATTACTGGGCAGTCATGCACTTTCCCAGTCAGCCACGTCTGTTTCGAGCCCATATCGATCACAGCCTGCAATCATACGATGCGAGCAGAATTCGGGCTCTATGATGTCAGAATGACGCTCGAAGCACGCTATGCTCTGAATATGCCCTGAATTGGACAGCAGATCCTACCAGCAGAAATATAGGCTTATTCGGAAGTAGAAGTATTGTCTTCTGACGGCACAGTGTGCTGGCACAACTTGTGCCAACAACCGAGATTTTTTACACAAAGTTAGTTGAACATTACACCTTGCCACAACGATTAGTGCCAGACCGAGCCGGCTTAACAGATTTTAGATATGCTTCCATAAATAAAAAA